>VMKM01000851.1:0-223505 GCA_008360985.2 Macquaria ambigua | reverse complement strand
TCATTTTTGTCTCCTTTGTCATATAATCCAGGGTGATGAGAAACACAACCAATCAACAGGTCCGGAGTTGTGATGTGACGTCCGTTCCGTACAACGTGAATGTTTCATGCCTTTGTTTGCCGTGCTAAAGCTCATAAAAATTGACCTTGTTCCAAAAAATAAATTATGTCTCTTTTTCACTGCGTAATATTTGTGTTCTGTGTGAAAGTACTCATTACAAAAACAGTTCAAAAAAATGTATTGACATGTGAATTAATCGCACAAACGTGTGTATTAAGATGATTTACCGTATGACACTAGCCGTCGCGAAAAAGAAATGCGAATTAGGCACATTTCCATCAACTGGTTTGGAGCGAATAAACTCGGCTCGTTGCAAAGTGTAGTTTGGTCAGAAGTTGGCGGTACAGGCTACGCTTTACACATGGCTGTAATCCTCCAGTAAACAGAGTAGAAGAAGTAGAGGCTGCAAACCAGAAACAAAACAAGTCGCCTTGGACATCTAACCATCTACGGGAGAAAAATGGAGAGAGGTCCTCAGAAAGTTGTTTCTATCGGGCAAGTTTAAATTGTTCTTTCAAGTCAGCTAGTATCGGCCATGTTTCATGCTGTCCGGAGACAAAGACAAACTAATGCGGAACAGTTCAGTGGAAACATCTGATCAGTCATGTGAGTTAAATGTTCGCTACGTCAGAACTTTCCATATCCCATTTAGCACATTAACTCGTTTGACAAAGGCAAAAACCACCTCAAGCGAGCCTAAAAACTTTTTTGCACAATTGAGGAAGTTCATCAAATTTTGCAGTTTCCATACAGCTTTTCTAATGCAATACTTCAAAATGCGCATAAAATTTGTTTATGGAAACACAGCTACTGTGGACATAAACTACTAAATATACTGTTCCTTTTTTTTCTTCTAAAAAAGTTTGTCTGCTCATGTTTCTTCCCCCGTCTGAATTTTCTTAGCAATGTCGCTGTAATTCCAGATCTCAGCAGTGAACCTGAAATATATTATCACGAATAGATGGCCAAACAGATCAAACAATGAAAATTAAACCCGTTGTAATAAACTCCTAAAGTCCTTTAAAGCAAGCCAATGTTACTTTTAAACCATGGAAATAATAATAAATGATAATGATAAACTTTATTTATACAGCACTTTTCAAAACGAAGCTACAAAGTGCTTTACATGGTCGAACCAGGATTAAAACATTTGCAGGACTGCAATGAGGCAAATAAAATCAGACAATTCAAATAATACCAAAATAAAGTGGAATTAAAAACAACAGTGTGGTTTTTTAAAAAGGTAAGTTTTAAGACGTGATTGAAAAGATGTCCCTGATTCTGCAAGCCTAAAGATCCTCAGGAAAGGAGCTCACTGCTTTTGACCGGTCACCTTTAGTCTTGAGGGGGACTTAGGAACAGCCAGCAGAGCCCTGCCTGAGGATCTGAGGCTGGAATTCAGCAATATAACTGGGAGCCATGAAACCATGAAGTGCTTTAAATGAAATCAGTGAAATGCATCTATCTAAAGTTTGCTAACATTAGCCACCATTAGCTACTGGTCACACCAGACCAAGTAAGACTGTAGCAGTAAAACCCCTGAGTCTATTGAATTGAGTAAGGGTACATTTTATTGCATATGACTTAAACTTTTCATTGTGTTGTTTCTTCTTTCAAAAATGACATAGTACCTCTTTAATATATGTTGTAAAGTGGATCCTTGATCTGTTTGATTTACAGTTAGCTTCAGACTATGGTGTCAGTTAGTCTCAGCTATGATGAGATCCAAAAAACTGCAATGCAAACAGTTCTGGTCAAACCATATACTCTTCATGTGATTTATGATTCTGAACATTGTATTTCAATAGTTTTCTTGGTCTTGGGGGTTGGTTAGGGCAACAATAAGGCAGTTAAAGGATCACAATTGGGAGAAAGAAACACAGAGACAGAGAAGGAAAAACAGAGAGGCTCATCAAGGTCTCATCACTCTCTGTGGTAATGACCGACATGTGTGAGCTATTAGGCTCTGGTTTCCTTGACAGGAAAAGTGTTGCTCAAGTAGATTGGGGGTGGGGGGCACCACCACCACCACCAGTCCAACTGTAGCAGAGTGGGCCGCACACATCGCCCAAATATCCTCCATGACAAACTGGAGGAGGAAGCCGATTCTTCCCCGAGGCCGCGATCAATGCTTCAGCCCCTCAGATTGTGGAAACTCCAATCAGCCGCCAAAGGAATGTTTCCTTTGACTGACAGCCCGAAGAAAGCACTTAACGCGGTCCCATTCTGCACATGAATGTGTTGCAAATCATCCGCAGATTATGAGTCAGTCCTTTTGGGATGGAAGGGTCATGATGAGGTATTTTTTAGTTGCTGTTATTTTATGACAGGATATCAATCACAAGGTGGAAAACAGAGAGCCTGAAACAATGAGTTTGTGTAGTGTTGCTTTTCCACTGCACGAGGAAACTATGAGGGAAATGAGTTCAACAGCATTTGTTTGCTGATGTATTCCCTGCTGTCATTGAGGAATCAATAGGCACCTGGGGTTTAATATAATAGGATCACATAAAACATGGCGTCTGTTGGTTGGACAGCTGCAAGGCTTTGCTCATTTCATTTCTTTGTGAAGCCAGGACATTTATTTCTGGACACTTTCGTGGCCTATAAACCAAGGTGAAGACACCTGCCAGAAAGAAAAACACATTTTAAAAGTGATACAAATGTCAGCACAGCGCTTTAAAAAGGAGAAAACTCAAAAATCAATTACATTTCATTCCGCCTTTTCAAATAACTCAATCTGTAAATTTGTACTGACTAAAAGTTTTTGTTTCCAGTCTTCCTGCAACAACTCACCTCTCGCGAGATTTCAGGGCGATACTTCTGCTTGAGCGAGACTTTCTGATTCTGGTTAAACAAAAAGGATCTTAATCTTTAACAAACGGTCTGTCTCTGTAGGGAATGTTGTCAGACACTTTGAATAACAGTCTGAGCCTGTCGGTGGCAAAAACAAGCACTTTTGCGCCCGTTAAAGTGGACGGACTTTGACAGGCGCAGTTGCCCAAAAGGATTACATTGCAGCCTGTTCACGGATGAAGCGATCTCTTGGATCAATTCCAAAACTTTTGGTAACTATTAGTTACTTATTATTTATTTAGACCCCAAAATATGTAAAAAAATAAAATAAAATAGGGCCCAGGTTTGCAAATATTAAGGATAAAGAATTACCCTTTAACTTTTTAAGTTTGACATTTTGGAAAATACACTTATTTGCTTTCTTGCTGGGAGTTAGATGAGAGGATTGATACTGATGTCATATCTGTATGCTAAATATGAAGCACCGGCAGCAGCCGCTTAGCTTAGCATGGCACAAAGACTGGAAACAAGGGGAAACAGCTAGCCAGATAACAAAACCAGCCTATCAGCACCTCTAAAGCTCACAAATTAACACATTATATGTTGTTTGTGTAATCCATATGAAAAAGGATAAAAGGATAAAAAAATGACGCTTAAGGATTTCGAGTGGTTATGTACCTACTACTTCTTGGCCTTCTTCCAGACTGAGGAAGTGGGAAATTAATTGTGTTAATTGTTAAATAATCCACATAGAATAACTGTAATGTATTCTTTCTTTATTTTATAATTGTTCCATATAGAACAAACTGTGATGTAATCTCACTAACCGTGTACTCTCACTCTGTACTCATGAGAGATGAGGCCTTGCATGTGTGTGTGTGGATGTGAGTGAACTTATCCTTACAGTCAGGTTGCACTGGAACCTAACACCAACCTAAGTAACAGGATAAGTCAGGATGGGAGGAAGAGCAAACTGCTGAGTTAAAGTCCAGGTTGACCGGACCAGAGTTTGAACCATGCGGCCTGACTGTATGCTCACACACAGTGTAGTGTTTTTTCTAAGGTTTATGTTCTACCCGCCGTGCTCTGTCTCGACTGTCTTCCTTAAATGGCATGAGTGTGTGTTGTGAACTGGGTAAGAGACTATGGTAACTGTACAGCCTTGGCCATGACAACTGGGAAGATAGAACAAGTCAAAACAGGATTTTTTGTATGTACAGTATGCGAAGGCTATGTCTGAGCTCTCACTGAAGGCTAAAAATCTGAGACAGACAGCCTAAGATGAAGTAAGATGTGACAGACACTAAAATACTGTAACTTTTCTTTGTTCGGTGGTTGCTCTGGAGACAACACTAAACCTAAACCTATGTGGATTGAACTGACACTCTGTGTCTGTTGCTGTCGTCAGTGAGGGTAGTGGTACCTCACCTGCTTTAATTTATAGTAAGTTGAAGTTTAATTAACAACATCCGTTCCTGAAGAAGAAGAAAGAAAATCCACCACAAGACTCCAGGAAGTTACTGGCACCAGGTTTAACGTGTTGATTAGTTAGCTTTAGAGGAACTGGTAGGTGGATTTTGTTACCTTCGGACAGAACCAGGCTAGCTGTTTCCTCGTTTTAAATCTTTATGCTAGGCTAAGCTAACCGGCTGCTGGCGGTAGCTGCATATTTATCATACAGACATGAGTGGTATCAATCTAACAACTTGTAATTCTTATTGATGCCAAACAATATCAATTGGTGTTTTTACAGTGAGAAATGCTAAAATCATTTCAGGTCATGTGTCTTGCACAGTGGACTCCTTTATGTTACTTTGTTGAAATTTCAAGCCATTGTTTCCATTTTTTGACAGCACAAACCCTCTCCCCACTTATTTCAGATTAACTTAAACTGCAAGGTGTGTGTGTGTCAGCATTAACACTGATGACAGGCACACACATGTTCCTTGAAATTAACCTCAACAGCAGTTATGATTAGCAGCCTTCTCACTGTACTGTGCTGTTTTTATGACTTGAGGACAGCCAGTGCTCAAAGCAGAAACTATTTTCCAGTGTAAACACCCCCTCCCAAACGCCTGGCTGCAAGGCAAGAAGATAAGCAGCAGTAATGATAAAATGTCCCAAAGCTTTTTTTTCTTGCCAGGAATACAAGCGTCACAGCGTGGAATTTACAGAGGGCTTGTGCTTAATGAGAAAAAAGACTGCTGTAAATCCTTTGGCAAACTTAGTCATGAAACATAGATTAGGGTGGTAATCAGCCGTTATCACTCTAAAGACAGATTATTAAGCTCCAACAAAAATGACCAAAGGCTCTTATGGTGTTAATGAAAGTTGTAACAAACTGGTTATTGTTCCATATTTAGCAAGTTGCAGCTTTTTAAGTGCAAAATGAGGGGAATAATATTTCTAATGTACGCTTCACAAGCACGTCACAGCATGCAGGACACGCTCATTCAACACTTTTTAAATTAAACTTCAGATAGAGTGACTATTAAGCACCATTACCTAAAGGTACTGGATAATTACCACTTTCACTTCCCCCCTCAGGCCTCCTACAACTTGTCCAACTTGTGGCCCCTTGCTCTGCAAACACTTTGAAGAGAAAAAAGAGATGATATACAGCTGGATCCACAGCTGTATGTCCCCTCCCCTTCGTTTTCTAAAGCAAGTTTGCAGGCCCCCAGTAGGGAGCTTAGGCCACTGCTGGTAGATCGGGCATGAAGGGGGATTTAACAGCCACTGGCCTGGAAGGCACAGAGGTGTTTCATATAAAATTGTCCCACATGGCCATTATAACATCCCCTCCCCCGGTGAGTGCTGGAAACTCAGGGGAGCTGACAGCCTGGCAGGGAGGCCCAAAAAGTGCATGTTGACAAATTTCCACAATAGCTCCCAATGTTTGCTCAGACTAGAAGCTATATCACAGGGCTTATACAAACAACAGGGGGGTGATTGAAATTTTACAAAGAGGCCTACTGTACTGTATTTAGCAGTACCCGATGCCATGCAGCTCCCGCACGTGCTGTATAGACATGAGAGCACTTCCTCCTAAAGCTTCAATAACAAACCATCCAGCTAAATGAGAGCCTGGTACTTTCCCCCCAAGATCTTTTGACATTTTCCACGATTAAAGCCCCTGTCTCTGTAATGTAATCACATTACTGCCTAAAGGTCTGTACTTGATTGCACTGAACATTTTCCCAAACATACTAATGTCAGCTGGCTATTCTCCCCCTCTGAAGTTCTCAGAATCTCGTCTGCATTATACCGAAACGCTTTGCCCACTAAGTGTTGGACCTTTAAAAGTAGTTTAGTTCCTCCTTAAGTATTTCTACAGATCAAATAACCTTTTTTGTCTGGACTCATCAATAAAAAGTGGTATCCCTTTTGAATAATTTCCATCAGTTTATATTCTCAAATGTGTGCAAAAGTCTTTCAGAAAGCCGTAGAAGCGATCTACGCTCAAAGAGGAGGTCACTTAGGGTGATGATTTCCTTCACTGCGATAATTCTTTCAATGCTTTCAGACATGTGTTATCCTTAACCTTCTGTCAGCACCTGTCTGCACTTCTTTCTCACCAAATCCAGCCTGCCGTGATGCCACACGGAAACACCTTCTTCGCTCTGACATCTGCTGTTATTTCACATGGAGCCTGAAATGTGTTCGGAAAAAGAAAAAAAAAGAGCTAGGAAGAAATGGAGGCAGCGTTACAAAGGCCTCATTGTTTAAGCAGTCTAATTGTCTTTTCAAGTATTGCCATGGTGAATCTCAGAGACGGATGGCTCACCTGTTCTTTCCATTCGAGCTCTCTTCTTGGATCTTCCCCGGTACACCGCATCCACAGCAGCTCCGTTGGGTGAAAGGAGGACGTGGAAACAGAAACTGAAGGAGGGTCAGTTTTCAAAACCTTCCACACTGCTCCATTTAAAACCTTTAGATGTTGTCTTTAGTATAAATCCCAATTTTTATTTTATATACACACAATATTGAAATTGAGTTACCCCTAATTTATTTGTATTATTTTATAAAGTCTTGACTATTATTGCATGGAAAACACAGGAAATCAAAGTGGGACACATTTCCTTTGGGATACTAAAATTAATTTGGTTTTTATTTTGTTATCTTTTCTTATCAAACTGTTTGACTTGTTAAAGCTTTCCATGACTTCAGAGATGTGCTCTTGATTTTCCCACAGAAAAGCATCAGATGGAGTGCCTGACATGAGAGAGGGGAAAATGATTAAAAGCGTGCAAGACAAATGAGGCCTTCAGCTCCAGTACTTGAGGGCCCTCCAACTAACAGCCTTAAAAGAGCAACAATAATCACTGATATGATTTGGTAGAGATGGGTTGCTCCTTGATGTTGGGCTCCAGTCTCAATTTGTGATGCTGCTTGAATGTTTGGTTTATTCTTTTTAAAAGAAGCCAAGTTCAATAGCCTTTGGTACTGAAAAATAAACCAAAAGGAATGGCTGGCGTGTTAATCACTGCTTCATCAGTTCCCCTTGCTGCGTGAAGCACATATGGAGTCTGTACAGAAGGCTAGTTTGCTTTTATTGACAATAGATAGTGTATATTGACAAGAAACATGGATAGGTCCCCTGCTTGATTAGAACCAGCGATTGCATGGTATGTGTCCTCACTACTATCTCCCATCAACTGTCATTTTAAGAAAGTCTGGAAATATTCTATACATCTCTTGCTGTCAACAAATCCCATGAAAAGACCAAATTGATCCTGCTAACAAGTATTGTCTTTGTATTCAAAGCCTGCCAATCCATCCAATAGTTGTTGAACTATTTAATTCCACGCTACTAGCATGGCTAAAGACTATTCAAAACACATCAATGAGCCACCCCATTGCACTGACTGACATAGTTCTTCATTACGATGAACTTGGGTACTTTAGTTTATGTCAATCCCACAAACAACTTGCTTTCTGCACTCAATAATACTCCTTAATGTGTATTTATCTGCAGCTGAAAATAGTCCCCAACAAATGCACTATTTACTCCTGTTTGAGTAATATTTGCTAATAACTACAATGCCCAGCTGTTTTAGGAAATTACTGAGCATTTTTAAAAAATAAATCACTATTTGTGGCCTGTTTGTAAAGATTTACATCATACAATAGGGACCGATGGGCTTCTGATAGGGACTGACTAACGCATTGTTGGTTTTGGTCTTTTCATTTGATTTGTTCGCAATAAGACACACATAATGCCAGTATTATCCTTTAAAAATGCAATTGGATCAAATGATTTAGCAGTTTCCTGGTGGGTTTGATGGCTGAATTTCACCTGCAATATCACAGGTGTAAACCCTGCATGGGATCTTTCCTTTTCCACTGCAAAGCTGTCAATTAAACAAACAAAAAATTAATGTCAACATTGAACTTCAAAACCTCAAATTGCTTGAATGTCAAATTGCAAATGTGATATTGATAATTGATTGATAATTAGAGGAGGCTTGCTTCATTTTGACTGTATGTTACTCAAAATTAAAAGGTTTCTTTTGAACATGGGCACTTAGATGTGAAACACTTGAACCACTCAGACTGGCTTTCTGCTGTCTATATCTGTAACCTGTATTCTACAGTCTGCCAAGGAATGTGCCAGTAGGTATCAACATGCTTAAATTCCACTAAAAATTCCAGGTGAATGACCCATTCACAAACAAATCCAGCCTGTCCTGGTCTGATGTGAGCCTCCTCTTTGGCCCTGGAGCTAACGCAGCAGCATGCTGACTTGCTCCGGTGGGCTTACACCTTGTTTTGTAACTGTATCTACTTGGCGGCTGGTATTGTGTTTTCTGGTATCCTGTGCCATAAAGGAGCTTGTTTCCCGGTAGCACTCTGACTGATTGGACAATGGAGAAGCCTGGGAACTGAAACACAGTAGGTAGCCACTAGTGGAAACCCTAGAGCTGTGATCTGCTCCCAAGTCACTGCCTTGTTTTTGTCATTATAGTAACCTATAATGTAGATGAGCCTTCCCACTAAGAGTACTGTATGATCTAGCTGTGCCTGTGAAGGGTAAAAGCAAGTTTTTCTCAGTGGTTCGCCTGGACATGACTGACTGAAAACTGACTGACAACATGCAGCTTCATGGAGGAGCTAGCCAGAGTTTAGATATGAAAAAGTGTTTATTCTTTTGCCAAAAAAGAGAATGAAACATGGTTTTATTTTAGCAGAGTTTACAGACAGTATTTTGTCAGTTGTCAGTTCAAAGGTGCTTCAACTCGAGCATGCCTGTTTCCATGTGTGTTCACTTATAAAGGTCTTACTTCATTGAAAACAATTCAAGGAAATCAACCCTACACAACTGATAGTCAAAACTCACATAGCCTACAGTTGAACCAAGGCCTGATGAACATATCAGTATCTAAACTCGTGTAACAATGAGTTCATGTTGTTCCAGAACAAGAAAGCTTTGTCGTTTTAATGGATTATTCTGGGTTACTTGGCTCTTTTATTCATAGTTTTTTTTTCACAGTTCTAATAGTAATCGGCCTGCAAACTCAAGTGGGGTGAACAAGGTGACAGTCCCACAGTACATCATTTTTTAGCGCTGAAACGATTAGTCGATCGTAAGTCACCAACAATTTTCATAATCAATGAATCTTTCCAGCTGTGTATATCAGCTTCTCTCATGTGAGGATTTGTTTCTCTACTCTGTTTTATATCATTGTAAAACTTGTTTTTGGTTTGTTGGTCAAACAAAACAAGTAATTTGAAGCTGTCCTCTTGTCCTGGTATGCCCCAGTATGTTCCCTTGTCTTTCCTTGTTTCCCATTTCCCCAGTGTCTCCTGTGCTCCCCTGTCTGTCTCTCTGTGTCTGTCTGTCTCTCTGTCTGTGTGGTGTGGGTGTGGGCGTGGGCGTGGCACTCCCTCTCTTGCTCTCCTGGCTCCTGGATCCCTGCTCAACCCACACACCTGCCTTCTATCAGCTCATCACCTCTGCAGTATATCAAACCTGGCTCTTCACCCATACTTCGCCCGGTCATTGTTTCAGCTACAATAGTGTCATGTTACGCTGTTCTAGAATAGCATATTATAAGAATTTGATCTCTTGTGTATGTTTGTACCATGTGTCCTTGTGTTCTAGGTCCCCTTCATTCCTGCCAGCCTACCTGCTAAACCCAAGCTAACTCCAACCATCCCACGTTAACGCCCTCGCCTTCCGTCCTCCTCAGCCTTGCTCCACCAAACCTTCATTCCCTATTAACCCCAGCAATAAACATTTTCTACCTAAAACATTCCTGGGTCTGTGTCTTGCGTTTGGGTCCACCTTGTTGATCGCAACACCTCTTGGCTTTTGGGAAGTTGTGGAGAGCATTCTTCACTATTCTCTGACATTTTGCAGACTAAACAATTAATCGGGAGGAAAAATCATTGAGGAATTATTACCGTTAATTAAGGTGCCCTTTAACCGGTCGAGGCAGATGCTGCTCTACTCGAAAAAGTGCCCTGAAATAACTTTGTTATGTTATAGCGCTATATAAATAAAACTGAATTGAATTGAATTGAACTTTTAGTATGAACTCCAAAAAAGTGGTTTTGACAATCCAGATATACATGTTGGCTTGTTTTAACCTGAACTATCTGAGAAGTAGTCCTTGGAAACTGTTTGGAAAAGGTGCTTGGCAGGTGATTGGATGAACCATCTGTCTATCATGCCTATCACAGGCTAACTTCAACCAATCAGATCAATGAACCATATGACGTAGTGGGAGATCTGAAGCCAGTCGGGAGAAGAGCGAAAACATCTTTTCCATCAAGAAAAACCTTCAGTGGCGTTCTTCGCTCTTCTTTCAATGAAGAAATACTCTCCAGTTCTGATAGCACTGATACTATAGCAGCATCCATGCTAACCTCTTTAGGAGCCGCCATTGTTGTTTTCGAACAAAGTCGTCACACCTAAATCACGCCTGTAGCTGCCAGTAGGTCTTCATAGGACGCTGATTGGTCCAAACCACTGTGGTTTAGCCACAAGTGCATAACTTGAAGCCTGGCGAGATGGATTCTCGCGTGATCTCGCAAATCCAGCTGCTTCGCAAGGTAAGGCTTGTTTACAGCCTGTCCAATCATTTGACTGCTTGTGTTTCTTGCCTCATCAAAACGTCTTTAAAGGGTTGTTGCTTTAACAACTCTGCAAACCAGCTATGAGCTAATATAATATGGCCCAGGTTTTTTTTATATTTCCCTGGATGACAGGGCCTGCCCGGTGCTCTGGTATTCATCCATCTGCAGAGCAGAGAGGAATCCCTGGTATGACACAGTGACACTTGTGTTTGGCTGTAAAGCTCTCTAACCCTTCAAGCTCTCTGTCATCTGTGATATTGCTGATATTGGCATGGGACAAAACAGACTCGCTCGCAGTGCTGCAAACCAGACTCTCCTCCAGTGTAAATCACTCTTCTGTTTGACTTCTCTGAAGATAACAAACATGCACATGTAGATGTGCACATACACACATGAAAAACACATAGACAGGCTGGGTGATTGAAGATCTGGGAATGAGACCGGGGTATTTCCTGAGACTGTGATGGAGGAGTGGCCTGGCTTGTCTCTGCCTGGCAGCTCTCTGTCCGTTTGTCTCAGTCTATTTGCTAAACTCCCACCGGCACTTCTCATTTCTATGGCTCATGACACCTTTCCAAAATGACAGAAGAGATCTCTGGGGAGATTAAGCTAAAATGCCTCATGCATTTAGCATTTCTCTTCTTTGTTGATTCTTAGTCTCAGTCTTGGCCTTCCTTCCTTCCCATCACCACCACCTCTCTTTTTCTCTCTCACTGTCTCTCTTTCAGCTCCTTCTGAACGAGTGCCACACTCCCACACAGTGAATGCTGTGAGCCACACATACCCTGTGACCCCGCCCGGCCACTGTGCTATAAAAAGCTAGTCAGTTTTCATCCAAACCCATGGAAATCAGTAGCAGCGCCAGCCGCCACCCTTACTTAACCCTCCAGTCTACTTCCTGCCAAGGACCTACCATTTGTGCCACTGTGCGAGCTCTACAGAGTACAGAGTGTTGTGAAACTTTGCATCTATTATGATTTTATGCAGTGGTGTTTTTAGCCAGGGCTGTACTCTAGATAGCTGCGCAAACAGTCTATGTAGTCAAAGTAAACAGGCAGTAGTCTTCCTTGAGCAATGGTTATCTTTTGTTGTTTCAAGGAATCTTGAAAAAAGGTTCAAGTCAAGTACCTTTCATTTCTCCTGTTGTTGTTTTGCATACAGGTAATTTTCCTATTCATGTGGACAATCTGTCAACTCTGGACAACTTGATGTCATGTTGAGTATTTCCAGAAAGGTCTCCTTCTCTCAGACACAAAGGCACATGTTTTTTTTGTTTGTTTTTTTACAGTGGTGGAAGAAGTAATCATATCTGTTTCTTAGGCAAAAGTAGCAATGGCACTGAGTAAAAATACTTAAAGTTTCAAAAGTACAAGTTGTATTATTATATATATTATATCATTGGAATATTATTGCTGGAAGAAATAGTTTGATGAGAAGATTTATACTACTCTTATGTCAGCACAGACATTTGGCAGGCAACCAGCAGAGCCACCAGGAAGTCACTGGTCCCTGCCACTGGTATCAATCTTCTCATCTATCTCGCAGCAGGAAAGCAAATAAGTGTATTTCCCAAAATGTCAAATTATTCCTTTAACACATAAACAGCATTTTTTATGTTAAAGCTGGTTGAGGTGACGCAAATTGGCATTTTAGCCACTTGGGGGCAGCGGAAACAAGTTGTGAAAACAACAATGACATGTCAACACCTTATTAATTTGATATATCAAACTTGTTAGCAAACAGTTGCTTATTTATCAGCAGTTACAGAGCAACATTATCATTAATTTGGAGTCGTGTTTGTGTCCACCTGATGGATGTAAGTCCAATATTCACTCTCTTTTAGCTCTGGTTTCGGTCTCTACCACAGGCTGTATATAAAGATGGACGACGCGTCTCCACTTCCTCCTATTGTACAAAAACGAAGCCAAAATATCCCGATACAGGAGCTGCCATCTTACGTTGGTGACGTCATTTGGAGCCAGAGTCTGCGCAGTAGTGATCCACAGTGGAGCCGCGGTATCGAGTTCCCACCTATACACCCGCCTGAACCAATCGCGAGCACACCACAAGTTGTCAATCATGACATCACACCCCCTTTTTATAACATCAAATAACTAATTAAAACCAAACTTATCAGAAATATTAACACTTGAACAAACAGCAGTGTAATAAGAACTACCTAAAATGACAGAAACCATCTTTGGGAACATTTTATTTGACGTGTACTTTGATTTTTCAGTTTGGCCCATGTCCCATCTGCTAACATGGAGGAGGGCAGGGTTTATGACCTATACTGCAGCCAGCCACCAGGGGGCGATCCAGATGTCTTGGCTTCACTTTTGGGGTGCTGTCATGCCGTCCATCTTTATATACAGTCTATGGTCTCTACCAACTCCTGAGGGAAATATCTGGCTTTTTAGCTGCTAAATACTCCACTATGTTCACCAGCTAGTCTCTAACTGTGTCTGTCTGCTGTTTGATGCTGAGCAGGTAGTGTACAGTGGGTTTTAGAGCTTTTTCACTGAAAACTAGTAACTATCACTGTCAAATAAATGTATTGGAGTAAAAGTTCAAAGTAGCATAAAGCGGTAAAGTAAAGTGCAAATGCCTCCAAATTGTTCTTAAGTACAGTACTTGTGACAGTGATTTCCCATCACTGATGGAGTTCAACAATCAACAAAGAAATGCATGCCAATGTTTCCACCACTAGGAGTTTCAATCGTCCAGAATATATTGCAGCCATAACACAGTAAGTGTTGTGACTAAAGTTCATTTTGAAAACAAATGTAGGAAGTCTTCTGAAGTAGAAGTAGACGAGACATAATGAGGCAAAATAGGGAAACCAGAAAAGTGAAATAGACATCATCACAAAGTAACTCCTGGAATTCAGTGATGATATATAAAACAGTGTAAGAGCTGGCACTTTCTTATATTCATGACAGCAGGAGGACAGTTATTGTTGGCTAAGAGCTCTGGATGTTTCCGTGCTGCAATAGCCTGATTTGCCCTGTAGGTGTTACGACCCAAAAGGAAAGCAACATAAAACCAGATGGATTTGGTAAAATACAGTTATTTATTGCATGGATTGGTTGTAGGTAAGTTAGATTTACAAACAACAGAAAAAGGAGGCAGACTACAAAGATTTAGGGGCCAGAGGGTGCTGCTTGAATCAAATACCGAGGCCGCAACACAGCAGCTAATTAAAGTGTGCTAAGAGAAAATAAATGTTGCTCACGTCACCGTGGGGGAAAGGACTTGTGCTGTGATGTGGGAAGTCTGCGAGAGGGTCAAGCTTTGAACGGGAGGGAAGATGGATGTAGTGGCGGTCGTGGAGGGTGTGGAGGTCCTGAAAGGGAGCGGTGAACCAAAGGCCTGAGTCAAGGTTGTTTATCCTCCCTTTCCTTTCATTTAGGGCATTGGTTGGCCATAACATAAGCATAGGTATACACTAATTCACATAGAATAATACACGGTTGGCCATAATCACCCTTATCCTAAAATATTCTTTTGTGTGAGTGTGTGTGTGTGTGTCAGGCAAGAAACTCTCTTCTCTCTGACTGACAGGGCATATATATATATATATATATATATATATATATTGTAACTTCATTAGAAACAGTGTGACTCTATGACTGATGTGGTATATAGAGTTAAAAGTGGATCTTCAGTCAGCTGATGAGACAATCTGCTCTTTCTTAAAGCCAAACACATGGAAGAATGTTCTCCTCTTTCCCTCTGCTGGCATGTGAACGTCTCATCCAACTTTTCTAAGTATCACTTTGGAGGGTAATGACAGCGTCTCTGAGCAAGCTTTGTGCATTTTATATCACAGCGGAAAGACAACATACTGTGAAATTCAGTGTTTAGAGCTAGAACACAAGATCTAGTCTTTCCTCTGTGACCATACACAGAAAATGTAGGGTCACGCTTCCTGCATTTAGTTACTTTCTCGGTTAGTGTGTGGACAGGTTTATTCAGAAAGGAGTACATTTATAGTGGAATTTGTGCAAAAGACTCCATTTAACTGTCAGAATGATTTTCTTTGACATGTGAGGGGATGTGTCAGGATCTTAAAAGAAAATTCACTTGTTGTTTATTTACATATTGGGTCTTTTTATCACAGTTTTTACCAATATAGCTAGGTTAGTATAGCAGATTGTGATAGTTTTACAAAGGAGTCCAACAGGACACAAAAATACAGGCTTCAGACAATAGTTTAGGTTATTGGAAAATACGCTTATTTTGTCTCTCTGAAAATGAGATGAGAAGATTGATATCAGTCTCGTGTTTGTGTATTACGTACGGAGCTAGAGTCAGGACGTGTTAAGTCTAGCTTAGCATAAAGACTGGAGGCAGGGGAAGCTAGCCTGGCTCGAAGAATATTCCTAACAAGACCTCTAAAGCTAACTAAATAACACATTTTACCTATTTTGTTTAACACAAGAGAATGTAAAAACAACTATTTGCAGTTTTAGTAAGAATTATCTGTTGGAAGTAATTCTTGGCAAACAACAGCTGCGTGCAGTCACTGTGTGCAACATTGTCACAGTGAAGTCGCCATGTTTAGTACCATCGTGGCTGTTCAAAGAGCAAAAGCAAAAACCTGTGCCCATCAACCATATCTGGCAACCTGCACTGGAGCGGGAAATGCTGGACTGAAGTACCAGGCGAATAGATGAACTAGAAATATGTCCAACATGTAACTGCTTTGCGGTGCTACAAGTCTTTAAGCTAAGCTAGGCTAAACAAGACTCAACTCCAGCTCCATACTTAAAGGAGCTGTTCATTCAAAATTAACTAAAATTAGCAACAGAATGTGAAGAAGTAACAGTTTTGATGTTATGTCAAATATGTCTATGTAGTGTTACAGCGATAGCTACTAAAGTCAGCATGCTAACCAGCTAGCCCTGGCCCGTGCTGTCTCGTAATACCACTTTGTACCTCAAGAGGCGATAGTGAGTCACTGTAGTGTTCAGTCTGCCCTCAGTCCACCATGAGAGGATGAAGTAGCGCTGACAGGCAGACTCACTGCATAGGGATCTACATCAGGGTCAACTTGCAAGCTGTAAACAGAACACTGACTTAGTGCTCTGGCTAACATGTTAGCAAACAGTTGCCTCCTTACACGTCCAGCAGACATTAGCATTCGTTGGCCACCTGTAAATCCAATATTCACTCTCCTTTTGCAATGTTTTGGTCTCCACTAACTTCTGAGAGGAATATCTGGCTCTTCTGCTGTTTGGTGCTGGGCAGCTAGTGTACAGTGGAATAATCTGAGCTTTTTTTGCTGAAAACAGCTGAAATGAACTGCAGCTGGAAACGAGGTTGATGACAGTGGTGAGACTGAACCATAACAGTGACGTTTTGGGCTGTAACACCAAAACAATGAGCAGAAAGTCGAGTTACATCTAGGATTCCACCAGGCGAACCAAGACAGTGTTGAAGCTAATCATGTTTCCTTTCCAAGTAGAACCTGATCCACCTGTAGTGAAGGAAGTGCCGTCTCGTCTGACATAGCATGTCAAAGGCGGGTAAACCAGCCAAGTGGCCTTTCTGACGTCCCAAGATAATGCCATTGCTTCTTATTTTATTCATTGCTTATTTTATTCATTGCTATTTGTTTATTTGAGTCTACCGTGCCAAGAGAAAAAAAAAACATTCTGCTCTTTTGTTCCACCCACTGAGGTTTAAATGAGACGATTATTACCAATTATTTCTTCCTGCCATCTGACAAATGATTCAACTTTTTGTTGTGATGGTGTTCAGCTGAAATGCTCGTGACAGTGTGTGGTGAGATCACAGGTATATAGAAGTTTCATTAGTTATTGCCAAGAACCTTCTCAGAGGACAGTACAGGATCTTTGTAGGAGGAAGGGATGGGATTTCACCCCGGGGATCTCCTCTGGCATGGTTAGACACACAGAAAGCAGAATTTCACAAGAGGCTGACAACAGCCCAGGAGGGACTGGTGAAGTGTTCGCCTGTTAGATTCTTGTTTACTTGAACATTTTACAAAGTTGTCCACGACATTATCACCCTTTCTAGAGCTTTTTCGCTCTAAAATGAATCTGATAGACCAAATGGGTTTTGGATACTGCACCGCTTTCCTGCTGACTTCTCCACTTGGCCCCTTGATGCCTGCTTTTACTGAAGTTTGAGGAAATGTTCTGTTAATCCTGTACTTCTGTAAATGTATTGCTGAAAATGGACTCTGTTATGTTGTTTACCAAGCTAGAAGGGATATTAATGCTCAATCTTCTGGGACATAAAAATAAAAACCACTCAACTGAACAAAATTCCCTTTTCCACCTGATATCACTTGTACCTCAGAGCATCTCCACAGTGTTTAATAAATAAGTACTCACCTATTTCTGCTTTTCAACATCTCCAGATTTACAATCCCTCCTCTGATGACTTTTGGAGTGGGTTTCATATCCTCTCTGACCCCTCAGCTCTTATTACATTTGCAGCGTGCAGTGGCTAAGTTGTTAACTGGACACACAGTCACGCACAGCTCCGGCCGAGATTGGATGAATCAGATCTTCAGGGACGGCGGGGTCCGCATGCCTCAGCGATCATGGTTTTGCATATGGCAAAACTGTTTAAGCCATAAAAGATCATCTCCATCCTGTGTTCACTGAAGCAAATGAAAAAAATGATAATACACACTTATGCAGGATCATCACAGACCAGATTAGGAGCCAAAACTTAAGTTCTCTGAGCCAATAAGCAGCTGGTTATATCACTGTATTTCTTTAATATAAATACAAATGCAGATTATAAAATTTGTTAAAAATAGAAATCATAGAAATTATCAGCATATGGGCAGTTCTTTGTATGGTTTTAAACTCTAAATGTTTGTTTTTACCTATGCTGAGTTGATGATGGGTATTTTATGCGTGCAAAGCATCCTTATATAGCTTTCTGTTTTTTCATTGCTATAACTGTGAATGAGCCACTAGGGATGTGGGACTGGGTCAGGAAATACCGATGTGGAAGGCAGTGGCTCTCCGTAGGATTCCTCTGGCTGGGAGGCCCTCTCTGACTGGCCAGGCTGGAATCTGCAGGAAAGAGGAAACAGGTCGGCTAATGCACCAGCTAGTGATCCCTCTCATCAGACTGCTGCAACCTTTCAAAGGCAGGGAGGGAGAGAGAGAGAGAGACAGAGATCCAAATACCATTTTTTCCCAGAGAGGAACTAGGGCTCAGCATTCCTGGCATTGCCACTGGCCTCCAAACAATCCATACTCTATCCTGTGTGTGCTGGGAGAGTGAATGGCCACAGTGTGTGAGGCTCACAGGCACAGTTTGCCCAGCGAAGGGAGAGCAGCCAACGTTGCCGGCGCACTCAGAGCCCCGGACCCGGCCCAGCCTCCGTCCCCAGCCACTAAGCCAAACACTGGCATGTCTGAGACGGCACTGTTGAGCCACCGCACAGGCCCGACCACTGTTGAAAACACACTCCAGAAAATAAACAGGCCAGGGCCCGAGAAGAGCAAATATTTGATCAATCTGAGAAAGGCAAAAAAGAGGATGAATGTGCAGAGGCAGTGGAGGAGAGAGAGGAGAGGAGGGGGGCAGGGATGGCTGGAGATGAAAGGAGCCACCATTGTATAAAATCACACTTCTTAAGGTAAAAAGCAACTTATGTGAGTGGGTCATCAGTGCTGCAAGTAATAATAATAGACAAAAACTGTTTTTCTTAGGGTGCCCTAAGTACAGCATGAAAGTTCATTCTTGAAAATAGTAGTTTGACAAAAAAAAAAAGTCTCTACTAAGGTCCACTTAGTAGCTTTTTTCAGATTTTCTAGAGCTTTCAACCGCATCTCAAGGACTTCATCAATGCATGGAGTTTCCTCAGTTGTCATGGCGATGGCTCAGTTGTCGTCACGTTGTTGAGAGGTCACGTGATCACACCTGAGCTGCTGATGAAGGCCATCAGATGTGGTTGAAAGCTCCAGAAAAAGCTTGTCAGTGGACCTTAAGTGAAGGATTAAACTACTGTTTCCAAGATCAAGAATGAACTTATGCACTCAACTGATGAAGGTCATGAGATGTGGTTGAAAGCTAAAAAAAACCTAGTAAGTGGACCTTGAGTTTTGTGTTTTTGTTGTTTTGTTTATGTTTTTTGTCAATGTTCCTACATAACTTCTATATAAAGCCTGTGAATCTTCCAAAGAATGGCAGACAAGTACATTAGAAATATGCAGTATTTTATCACTACAGATGCATATGTTAAACTATTTGTAGCGTTTATTTTACGAGTGGGACCCAAGTGCAGGACACTGGTTTATTGAACTAGAGAAGGGGGAGATGGAAGAGGAGCCGGTGAGTGGGGGAAGATCCGATGGAGAACGAGTTGGAAGGCAGATGAGGGGAAGAAAGCGGCAGGCTGGGGTTTGAAAGCAGGCAGGCAGAACACGATGAAGGTGCAGGTGAGTAGTGAATCCAGGGAGAGGACATGAACCTGAAGCACAGGAGAACAGGATTAGAACTAAGCACAAAGGTTTCAAAAACAGCTTTCAAAGACTAAGGCCGAAGAGCTTGCTACCGCACAAACTGAAGCAATGATCTGGGTAGAAATACTGCAGACTGATGAGCTGATGGATGGCAGGTGTGCTGACTGATTGCAGATACTGAGCAGGAGATGTGTAGATGACAGCCACGCCTTCCAGACCGACACACACACAAAACAGAGAGAGACAGCACAGGACACAAGAGGGAGGGGAAAACACCAGAAACATAAGGGACAACAATGAGCACGGCAGAGCCATGACAATTTTACGCCATGCCCTTTTCTGAAGATATATGGTATTGATATTATGTCAATAATATTCATGTTGGAGGTCTCAGACTAGTGTCGCAATGTTCACTGAACCAGTAACCTCATCAGTGTCTGGAATCCAACAGTCAAATTATGTTCTAATGACATCTAATAACAGTAAGGTAAGAGTGACATAATTGTGAAAAGTGAAATAATTTGCATGTGTTTGTGTTTGTCAAGCTGTAAATAGGTTAATCATGTTGGACAGAGAGCAGTGATTATGACTCAGCAAATCTGAGTGAGTCATTGTGTAGGAGGTGACACACAGGGGACATGTAACACCTACCCATATTGTCTAACATGCTTCTTCTGTTTGCCAAACAGATCCACCTGCTTGCCAAGTAATATGAAATCTGACGCCATCAGCCTGGGCTGTGTGTTATGTAAAATGAGCATGCTATCTGTAAAGGGGGAAACAAAATGTTCTTTGTGCATAGGAAGTTAAAAAACAGTAGGCACGACTAGAAATAGGTAGCAATTTGATCATAAAAAAACAACATTTCAAAAGTTTATCCACACCTAACCGAGACCTTAACCAATAGTTGTTAATTGGCCTAAACTTAACTGTTAGCTAACCTTTTTACTGAAAATGGCTTGTCTGAATTGTGCTGTAGTTCGTGGTTGATGAAAATGATCTCCACATAGTTCATATCCACAGCTTGTACTGTACGTTTCAGTGTTCAGTAGTTTGACGTTTTTAAAAATTATTCACCCTGTTTCATGTCTGTGCATTAAAGCTGGGGTAGGCAAAACCTGTGCAGCCTATGCAAAACCTTCTGCCTCTCTCTCTGGTGCCTCGTATCACTCCGCTAAGCCCCTCCAACCAAACCCACAACTTCGACTAGGCTAATCGCCTCTTGGATCCAGTGCCATGCTTAATGCACAGATATGAGAGTGGTATCAATCTCACTCCACTAACTCTGTGCAAGAAAGCAAATCAGTGTATTTCACAAAATGTCAAGGTGCTGCTCTGGCCAACATCCTTGTTATATTTGCTACATCTGTGATCAGGGTTCTTGTGCAGGAGAAAGTCACTTCAGATTACAGTTCACTCTTCAGTTTGGTTTACTAAAAAACATTATGATATTTATAAATGTATTTGGTGCTCATTGTACTTCACCAGAGATCACTTGCCAATCAAATTGTGTGGATGACACTGTGAGGCTTTGTTTTCCATAGACCTTCACTTAATAAAGCGAAGTCTCTTGGTGCTGCTTTTTTCATCTGTTCAGCCATGAAAGTCTCATGCTCATGTATGGAAAATGGAAAAGCCTTCATGACCTGTCGGTATCAATTTTCTGTTGCTATATTTCAGCTGGCCCTCGAGAGCAGCGAAACAGATTTTGTGCAAATGAAAATGACACCGTTATTACTTCAGCGTGTTTCTGGGAGCACAATTGATTGCATAATTGGCTGTTTACCTTATGATCATCACCAACCGGAATTAATAGTTTCCTCTCTTTTCATTTACGACTTTATTCCTGGCTATGACGGATTGCAGGAATCAACTGTGACTGTATCAGTGCGTTAATTACCCTTCAGTTTTGACAATCGGCTGCAGCTACACGGCCCATCTGAAGTTTATCCGACATGCGATTTACCTTTCCTCCAGGCAGATCCAGAACCCGCAGAGGTTTCGATGGAAACAGAAGCAGTCCTGTCCTTCCCCACCTGGGCAGCTCATCCATCAACCTTCCTTGCCTCCTCCTCAGCATGGAGCCCTGATGCCATTGCCTGCTGAGCCGTATTTCATAAGGAAACATCAACACTGCCAGTGAAATGTCACTTCTCTTTGCAAGTCTTGATATACAGTGTGTAACTCCGAGAAATCCAGTTGAGAGGAAAATGAGCCCCAGTGCTAGCAGGCAGGAGGCATATGCAGTATGCTTAAAATAATACGTTTTTAGACCTGATGTTTTATGAGAGTCGACTCACACATTTTATACCTTCCAAATTCCATCAGGAGCCTTTGAAGCAAAAGGTGTAACGCCACATCTTACACATACATACTTACCTGGATGATTTCTTTTGGGGGTTGCAGAGAGAGCATATTTCATGCTCAGGATTGCCAAGTAATGAAAGGCTGGGACATTTTTTTTAAATCTGAATAATTCCAAATCAAGCAAACCAAAGTTTTCCCGATTTGTATCCCCAGTTCGGAGACTCATGGTTGTCTTGGACCAAAACAAAGCTTCTTTTTGCCCATCCTGGCTGCTGGCTGCTGGCTGCTGGCTGCTGTCTGCGTATCATTTGGCTGCGGTTGAAATCAGCGGACAACCAGATGTGCTGAGGCTTTATTTTGGTGTTTTTTGGGGAGGCTTTTTTTCTTGAAATGGGAGGGGGTTTGTGAGTAATGGGGAAGCATGGTATACCTAGTCTGTGTGGCTCAGATTATTATATAACACTGTTATATAAGCTGTCTGAGGCCAACTGATAAACAAGGCCCACTCTGCAGTATTAGCCCAGCTGGTTGGATTGAAGGGTTGGAGTGCCTGGAGGGTAATCAATCATTTTGGGAGAATTATTCGAGTGGAGAGCTGATGTGGTCAACAGTGAAACTGTCTGCTATCGCTGATTTAACTTTTGGAGCCAAAGTGAGCGCCAGGCAATCAAAGCCATGAGGGATCAGAGCTCCAGTCAATTTGGGCTAAGAAGATCCATATGCCAGGAGCAGGGGCCAGACTTTTCCAGGTTCGCCTCTGTTTTTTTTCCCTTGGCCCCACAGTGGAGGAGCCTCTCGCAGCGTTAAAAGGAACAGCCCTCCCTCCCATCCTCCACACCCCTTGTTAACATTCAGTGGCCCCATTTGGTACAGTGGCCATCAATATTTATGAGAGGAGAGCTCCTCGCAGGGGCCCAAGGGTGACAAACAGGGTGACCTTTCAGAGGGCCAGTATTTACTGTGGCTGTCAGGAAGTCGGTCGCATAAGGGAAGAGAGCCCCCCCGCCCATCTTCCTCTAAACCAAATGAAAGCAGGCTGGTGTTTGGCCTGAGCAGATGTTGGTATGATACCATTTAGTTTTTGCCTTCAGATGAGACTCAGACATCGGCTCCGGCAGCTGTGTGGAAGCCTGTGAGCTGAAATCATCCGTTTCAAATAAAAAGAAAACCTCTGTGTGCCATTTCAAGACGTGACATTTCCATTCAGCGCTCACACGGTGTCTCTTTTTGTTTATAGTCTACACCCTCAGTGGTCTGGGACTCTCTCTTAAAAATACAGTTCATTATTTTCAGTCTGGGAGTGACTCAACAGAATTCGGTGCTCAGCCGTCTGTGTTCCAGCCCTTATTTGTCATGAAAACACAGACCAAGGCTTCTGTCCAGCGTCTGTAATGTTGTCTGTAAATTATAGGTTACTCACTAATTTGTTCAAATAAAGTGGTGAGAGCAGTGGATGCATAAAGGAACATTTCTGTTCTGCTTGTTTTGGAAAAATAAATTCAGCTACTGAAGGAATTATACAGTATGCGTCCATCCAGGAAAATTATGACTTGCTTGACTTTGATTGATTTATCACTGAGCTGGCCTTTATGGGGAGTTTGGTGAGATTTTATTTCTGTCCAATTGACCACAAATTTGAAATTAGAGAAGAAAAAGTTGACTTAAATTGGGTTCTCTGTAGTTTTATAGCATTAGAAGAATGGCATTTCATTTCTCTTTGAGACTACAGGAACTGAAATCAAAGTTCTCCCATAAGTGGCAAAGATATTTCACATTATGCTCTAGTATTATAAGGTAGACGGGACCGTACTCGTAAAGGGACACTGTTCAATTGAAAGTGAGAAAAGGTCAAACTGGAGCAATTTTCTAAAGTAAATCTACTCAAAAACTGAGGTTAACTGTTCATTCTTGAAATAGCAGCTGAGAAGACAATCTCACCAAGGTCCATTTAGTAGCTTTTTCTGGAGCTGTCGACTATATCACAATCTTGTCATGGAATTCTAGATGAATTTTCATTTTTTATTTTTTTTTGAGCACTTTAAGTTGTAATCCTTATGATTTTTATCACATCAAACTCACTTGTTGATACTATTTATGACTGGCATTTATTCTGTTACAGCCATTAAATGTATTGACACTCACTTGTTACCTCTCTATATAGTCGTTTGCATTGTCAATGGCGGAGTCCGCCATTCCAACGCTGGATTCAAATGGCGTTCACATGTGCATGGGATTCCTAGGAAACGATGCAAGCCCATACTACAGGACATTCTGAAGATAAGAGTTGGCGCACATCGCACATAATTTTCGCACATAATGATGTACGTAACGTAACGTAAAGAGCGGAACAGCCGGTCCCAGGCATTTTGAAAAAGAGAAGAGTCAACCTCAGATTTTGACTACTTAAAATCTACTCAAGAATGAATCACACGACATGGTTTGCTAATAGGAGCATCTAGCCCAAGTGAACAAACGCAGGGTCCAATTTTTGTAGGAATTGGATTTTTATACATTCACATAAATGTCATGAATTTTCACTCTTTTTTAGAAATTCCTCAATAAACGTGTTTTTATCTCATTTTGTGGCACAGGAAAATGCACCGAAAGCCTAGGTGGATGCATAGTTTTTATTGCCCACTGCATGGCACAGGCAGCCCCTTTGCATTTCAGGACAACAAATAAACATCACCATGGTGAAGCCGCTCTGAATATCCATAGATCCTACAAATAGAAATCCTGTGAGCTCCTGGGAATCGCTTGCTAACGACATGATGATGGATGGAGCGATGCCACCCAGTCCAGTAAAACAGCTTTATGAGAAAAACTTCAGCACCACTTCCTTCATTCTTCGGCTGTAAAGACTGAAATTAGTATCAGTCCGATTCATTCATTCCTGAATAAAGGAATTTTATTTGTTTTTATTATATCTCAATCACAGATTTTTGTACATGTGGTACTTTTATGCAACCTAATTTGGATGGCAGCAGCTGAGACTGGGAAAGCATAGTTCTCACCACTTTCTTTGATATAAAATATGTCTTTTGATTTGTTGACTTCCTTTGTAATTTCCCCTAAACTCCTCCTCCCATGATAAATACTCTTTTTTCTTCTTTTAAGCATGCTCTTTAAAGTTCACTGTGTTCATCTTTGTCTGAGATGATTCAGCCGCCCCTGTAGCATCTCATCTGAGGACATATTTGTTTTTCTATTACAATCTCCCCAGGCAGCTAATATACCCAGATAGGGAGCTGAGAGTTGACAACGGTGAACAGTTTGTTACACTGGAGACCACTCTTGGCTCTACGCTCATCCTGACCCTTCCCATCATTCCCCAGGTGGTGTATGTCACAGCTAAAGAAGACATACCCATAATCTAATCAGCCGACATGTAAACCTACCGCCTCCCTGAACAACATGCACACTGCGATCATCAGTCAGAGATTACTCTTCACAGCAGACTGACACAGAAAGGAGGGAAAAATGATAATGGGACCTTTTGAGCTCCAATATCTGTGGTGGGAGTCGAACCCAGAAGAGCCCACCCACGTAGACTGGAGAAGACGGGGTTGAGAAGGCCAAGCTGCTGAGAGCTGGTGTGCGCTGTGGAACAGTATGAACCACAGTGCTTACCACAGTGTTAGATTTATCTGTGGTATTTGTCCAGGAAAAACAAAACTGTGGCTACCTTGCTTTAAATCTAAAGTACATGACTTAGAAAGCCCTTCATCTACTCTTGGAGGAACTGTATTGCTGTAGAAAAAATGAACCTTTATGGCATAAAGCCTACATCAAGATTTTAGTTTTTTATTGTGCAACCACAAGCCTCCAAAATATCTCAATTTTTCCACAATAAACTTTTTGTAATATTTTATGTAAAAACAAGACTAAGAGTCTACAGCCACGCTAGCTGCTATATGAGGCTGTACCAGCACTGAAGCAATAGAGCTGAATGCTAACGTTAGCATACTAGCATGCTCTCAATGTCAATGTTAAAATGGCTTAATGTTTACCATGTTCACAATCATAGTTTGCTAACATTTGCTTATTAGCACTTAACACAAAGTACAGCCGAAGCTGATGAGAATGTCACTGGTTTTGCAGGTATTTGGTCACAAACCCAAATTTTGACATGATGATGGCGCTAGATGGGAAATGAGGGGATCACCAAAGTTATTGTATATCATCCTGAGGGGGGGCCTGATCGAGACATTTCACTCAAAAGTGTCAACCTCATGCTGGAGCTAGAAGAAAAGTCAGGGGATCACCAAAGTCAGTAGGATTAATCGTCTTGAAACCATGAATATGTGTACCAAATTCTGTGCCAAATCATCATGTAGATGTTTAGATATTTCACTGGATATGTAGATATTTTGACCCACTGGTAGCATTAGATGAAAAGTTAGGGGATCACCAAGATCAGTAGGATACATCCCCTGGCAACTATGAATGTCTGTACAAAATTCATGGCAATTTATCTAATAGTTGTTGAGATACTTCAGTCTGAGTCCTGGAGCAACAAACCAAAGCCATTCATAGAGCCATGCCTGTAGTGTGGCTAAAAATGAAAGTTTGATTGAGATTAATCTTTAGCTTAACTTGCTGTAATTTGTTAATTAATATTACACATTTCCAGAGATGTTCCTCTCAGCTCTCTGGTTGACTCTTGAGGTCTGACCAGGCGCAGAAATCACTGGTTTGTTAAGATACAACAAGCTGTGTCTCAGCTGTGACTTTAATGCGTGTTTATTCCAGTGGAACTCTCCAGGGGTGTCCTGTGTTTCCTTGAGTGTGTCTGTAGCAGTTGGGAGACAAGTCTGACAGCTAACCCAGGGAGGGAAATTTCCCTTGTTGCATTTATATCTCGCCCCTTAATCACTCTGACAGAAGCTTTCCTTCTAAGTGAACTCCTATAAAGAAATCAGTGAGCGCTTCACTCAAGTGTTCCAGTATTGCAAGTACTTTTTGTCTCCGTCAGGAGCAATAGTAAGCAGGTGTGTCCCAGCTACATGCCATTTCATGCTCTACTTATTCTCAAGAAGTCGTCCCCCATGCAAAAGTAATTAGGATAAAATGTCATAGCAGGAGAAATGTTGGTCTAAGTGAGGATGAAATACTGAACTGTTCTGATCATCCAGGAAGTGAAGTGCTGGAATGCATCATTACATTTGCTGAAAAGCCAGCAGTCTCTTTTCACCACCTGGTCCTCGGATGCCCCCTCAACTCATCCAAGACAAGCAACAGCAATCTCCCCTTTCTGAATGAGACCAAGGAAACCCCTTGTCGGTTGCACAAGTGGAAGGAAATGGCTAATGTATAGGCCCTGGCTCAGGGGAATCCGTTTCTGGGGGGGAAAAATGCACAGAGCTTGAAGTGTTTGTGTGAGGCCAATCAGTGTCTGGATGATGGAACACAGACAACACACTGAGGAATTTGTGTGTGATCAAGAAAGATAGTTGAGGGAAATATTTAGAGACACATAAACTGAGACAGTGAGATACAGAGAACGGAGATAGAGTATGCATTCATGACGCACATGAATATTAGCATATTAAAAAGGTTTGTCCTTATCTTACTTCTATGGACTTCATAGAAAGTGTGAAGAAAGACCAGTGTACCACATCTTTCCATTTTTGACATTTTTTAATGATTTAAAAACAAATACCCTGACCCTGGATATAGAAATGTACAGTAACCTGGATGAAAAAGTTTCAAAAACAGTTCTTACATATAGCAACTACTATAAAGACGTTGGTCAGTTTCAGGCACTTTGAACCACATACAGTCTTTGTTTGTCATGCTACACAAGAAAGTATTTCTTTGGTCCTGTTTCCCTCCCAGTCAGGTCAGCTGAAACCACAGACAGAACAGAAAACAGTTTCTGGTTTCGTACGAAGTATTTACATTTCTTTAAAGACCCAATACAAGTCCCCATCAGACATGAAACAGACCTGGCAAAGTTTCTCCATCACATATCAACCCTTCATATTTTTCCCATACATGTCCACATTGGTTATGAAACGACACCAGAACAAAAAGGTATAATAATGATGGCTCGAATGAGATTTTTTTTTACAGCAGTATTAATCAATATAACTTAGTGGAATGGTTTAGATATAATATTTGGCAAAAAGATACATTAATTCCTTTTTGTCCACGATAGGCCTCAAACCAAAAAAGCCACATTGCTACAGAGGTACCGAGCACTATAATGAACGCTCAGCTTACATCAATGTAAAGTTAAAACGGAAAGCTCTCCAGACATCCTAAAAGTCATTGCTCAGCTGCAAGGCAGCCATGTTTGATAAGAGTTACATGTAGCCATGGGTGACTGAACTCGTGCCACATAGTAATTGCTGAAGTTGACGTCTCTGACATAGGGAGCAGGCTGGTAGTAGCAGGTGATGTTGGACAGAGCAGGGATAGCGTTCTGTTCGGCCATTACACGCAGCGCCAGGGCAGAAATAAGTGCCAGTGTCTGTCTGCGCTCATGGCCCATCAGACACACAGTGCTCTCGTCCACCACTTGCCTCAGCGTCACTAGGTAGTCGTAGCGCTTGTGCTCCATGCCCGCAAAGTGGTTCTGCAGATACGCCTCCAGTTTCCTCTGCTGCTCGCTTATGTCGGGGAAGTCGATGAAGAAGCGCGAGCACATATAGCGCTGCATCTGTTTCATCTGAACCTCGGAGGACGGCCGGAAGCCGCGCACCAGCAGGTGGCAGTACTTGAGCAGCCCGCCGCCCCGGATCTCTTCTGGGCTGCGGGTGGCGATAGTCCTGGAGCGAAGGTGACCCAGAGCTTCCTCAAAGTCTCCGTACATGCTCTCCCCCTGCACTGTAGGGTGAAAGGTCTCGGACATGGCTGTCTCCGAGCAGCGGTCAAAGAGCAGCAACGAGTCCAGAGTGATCTGGAAGGAGTCAACGCTGAACTCAAACTGCCTTCTCAGGGAGTCCACAAACTTCAGTTCCACGTTCTTGCCGGTGTTGTTGGACAGCGAGATGAGGCTCCAGCAGTCCGTGTCATTGCAAACTTTCACCAGTTTCTGCACGTACGCTTCCTTCAGGGCGAGGGCTGTGATTCGCTCTCTGCACACCCCTTCAGGCAAGAAGTCCACCAGGCAGTCCAGCACCACATCTTTCACCAGTCGGAAGGTTTTGTCATCAGTGAGACTCAGGCCGAAAATCAGGTCCAGGTCTTTGTAGCCAAGGCCATTGTCCTGGTGGAGCACATGGCTGGCCGCAGAGCCATTCAGCTTGACGTCATGCACCACCACGCCCCGCTCCTCCAGTCGAGCCCTGACCACCTGAAACATAGAGGAGAAGAGACAGAGGAAAAACTGAGTGATGGGTATCCACAAAAAGATAACAATCAGAAGAGGCTGACACAGAAAATACATGCTGGTACATGCAAAAAGGGAGCTGCTCTCTCCTTACTACTTCAAATAAAGAGAATCTGAGGTGCTGTCATTTGAACATAACATAGCATGAGGGGGAAAAATCCAGTTTAATGAAAGGTCTTAGACAGAATGCATTATGAGGCATGGACACATTCAATATAGTGTGAATGTGGAATTCAATGCACTTTCCTGCATATCTAATTCAATTTGATGGCAGGACAAAGGAAAGAGAAAATTAATTCTAAAAACACCAAATTAAATTCCAACTTCACAAGTTTAGTATTAAAAGCGGTATTAAAGCTTCGCTAGAGGAATACAATATTTGCCTTTTCATATATTTATGGATGTGTGTGCTTATCTTTCACAAGTTACTAGTACCACAAATACTATTAACTCTCCAATACAGTAAGTAAAATGTGTTAATATAAGAAACCAGTTTAGTGTAAAAACGCTGCAGGAATTTGGGAATGTTTCATTACGGGTAAATGCAGAAGCTACATGCAGAGTCAGGGAAAGACAGTAGCAGATTCCTGAAGCAAGCGGGCTTTCAGAATCTTGCTTGAAGACACATCACAGGCTGTGATCCTCCACGCAGAGGATGGTGTCATTAACCATAACTGATCCTGTTGCCTGAGAGTGACAATCGCCCTACATACTGTTCAGTATGCCTCTAATGAGTTGAATACCTGATTTAGCAGACTTATCTCTTCATATATGAAGTACAAGCAACATCAGCACTACAGAGATAAGCTGTGGAAAATGACAAGTCAGTGCTTGTCTGCTGTAAGAGGCTCTTAAAAAAATAACAGTCCAGCTGTGAACTTTTCAACTTCTGGCCTATGACCATATTGTGAAAACATGATCCCTTTGCTGTCATATAAACACTATTTGACAAGAAAAAAGGTTTATCTGATTATTGGAACATACACCATGCTGCACTGCTGCGATGCTTGGGAAAACTGCTGAGCTACAGACAGTTGAGATGTTTATGCTTCCTGTCTGTTGCATCACTCAAATGACACTAAATTTGGGAAAAACAGCCAAACAAGGCCAATTCTGTTGAAATCCAAAATACAGCTGTCTGTTAGAACACTCTCACTGAGCCACATTGTCCTACCAGCTATCGGTCAGTGTAGACAGATGTCTATCCAGCCAGGAAATCCTATCAGAATTTATTTCAGAGGCTGATATTTTAAAATGCAAGGTGTAAACTCCATTACATAACACTCCACTACTAGGAAGTTACAAAGGACATGTGCTAATTTGTGATGCTAAACTAAGATGATTTCTTTATATAAAACTCTGAGATTGTTCTTGTATATTTTGTTGTTGTCATCTTTTAAGAAATGAAGGTACTGACTAAGGCTGTGAAAACTTAAAAGAAGTAAGATAAGCAAGGTAATTTTTATGTTGCAATTCCTTCTCCCTCCCTTTGACTTCACCTACTGCCAGTAATCTCTTCAGGTTCCTCATTTTTATAACAAACCATACTGGGTAAGAGCCAAGAGTTTCCATCACATTTCAGATAAAAGGTGCAGCTGTTAAAGGAAGTTCAACATTTTATTTGCTTTCTTTCCAAGAAAGCGATGAGAAGACCAGTTTTATGTCTGTGCGTTAAGTGGATAGCTGGAGTCTAGCGTGTGTAGCTAACAGGAAACAGCTAGCCTAGCACTCTCCAGTGAAAAAACAAAAACAAAACAATAACACCTCTGAAACTCACATTTACACATTGTGTCATGTTTAATCTGTACACAAACAGAAATGTGAATTTTGGGTTAGTTTCAGTACAGACACCTGTGCTCACCGAACCGCACCTGGCAACCTGCGCGTTAGCTAGAGATGCTGCACAGAAAAAGTGGATGAATAAGCTGTTCATCAAGAGATAGTTGAATATAGCACACAACTCCTCCTAAAATCAATACTTGTCATTTCAGCATTTGTGTTTGTGTTTATCTCATTAAACAAATGAGATATAATGTGTAAATAAGACAACTTTAGAGGTGTTGGTAGGTGTATTTTTGAACTTAAACAGAGCCATGCTAGCTGCTTCCCCCTGCCTCCATTGTTTATGCTTAGCTAGGCTAACACTCAATTCCAGCCCTGTACTTAACACACAGACATGGAATTACATCTTCTCATCTCAAAAGCAAATTAGTGTATTTCTGTTCAAATATTTCTTTAAAAATAAATGTTATGATACAAAGCCAACATATTTCAATCCAAACTTTTAAGAATAAACCTATGTAGAGAATGAGTTCTACCACAAGGTTTATCTACTAGTTTTCTGTCACCCAAACCCTGGAAGAGACACTAAAAGAGACAAAAACACTTCCAGAATATTAACAGAAAGTTAACACAAAGCAAAGATAACTCCAAAATCCAATGAGTCAGATGCCTTGTAGAGGGAAATCACACAGGGTTTCACAGGGCACTGGGGCAACAATGCAGAGAAGTGAATTTTTTTTTTAACCATCCAGCAAGGGAAACCCACAGCAGTATTTGCTCTGACCTCACACTTAAACAGTTGGTCCGAGTTAACAGCACGCCATAATCTGCCTGTCTGGGGGTCCTGAATGGAGTGTATGAGGAAGCACAGCTCTGCCACCTCCACCATCCCCGTCCTTCAGCACTCATAAAACAGGCTAGTACATTTCCCACATGACGCGTCCGCACCTGGTGAGCTGAGCGAAGGGAGACACTTCCGCCAGCATTCGAGCAAAAGAGCCTTGTAAAAAGAGCCGCAAACACACCAGACTGTCTGGTGTTGACAACGCCTTGGCGACACATAACAGTCTCTCCACTTTCCTTCCCCAGTCTCAATCGTTTCCTTGAGTATTTCATTTAAGCTGCGGCCTGAATGTGTTTTTATTATGGCAGTTTGAAATGACCCAGCCATTTACCAGCCCATAGTCCCCTGGACGCCAATGAGAGCTCTGGGCAGTGAGTCAGGTGATCCCTCTGCCAGGGAAATGGTGACATTGAATGAGGAGTTACGAGTCCCTGACCTTCACATTCACTCCAAAACTAACCCAGCCAGTCAGGCGTGCAGTAGCTTGGCATGCAGCGGGGGATGATGATGGTTTTTCCTCTAATTTGAAAAGCTTCCTTGAATTTTTTATGCACGCGTGCTCGTTTCACCTGTATGCTTAGACCGGACTGAAACGTGATGTTATTGCTCCTCTATGAGATGGATTTTTTCAATGAAGGATTTGTCTGCTTTCAAGACAATTTACTGTTTGACTTTATTTGATAGGACTTTATCCAAGGAACCAATCTGGGGAGATGTTTGTTGTATCAGATTTTTGAGCCAACCATGAGGTAGCTACACCATACTTTATTATACTTGATGTGTCTGTTATTGTTGATTTTTTCCTATAAAAATCAACCAGCACACAGGGCTGTAGCCAGGATGTTAATACCCACCACCCCCTAATTTTTGGATTTTTTATATTTTATAATAATAATGTAATAAACTTTATTTATAGAGCACAAAGTACAAAGTGCTTCACAGAGAAAAATCAAATAAAATACCAAAATTAATGATAAAATACATAAAATAAATTGTAAGTTGTATTTCCCAACAAGAAGGTCTAAAGAATGTTTCAAAGGAGGATCCTGAAACATTTATTGTTATATTAATTAAGTAGTCATATTTAAAGAATAAATATAGATTTTACATGCCCATGGTGTATAGGTTTTTAATTATAGAAAATAGAAACTCACACCAAATTGCTAAAACCATAAAAATCACAAGGAAACAATACAGACTTTGGTGTCATGACCTTGGTGTCCTCAGTCGTAGTTCTACCCTGGGCATACAGGAAGTGATGGAAAGTTTTGTTTGGCAGCAAATATGAGCAGCATTAGCCACTTTTGCATTAAAAAAACAACGCAGAAACTCTAACTTCACCGATGGAAAATCCAGCCAAAGAAATACTATCAGCGCTGCCCACGCTGTTTGATCTGTGAGAAGCACAAAGATGTGCATGATGAATTGAAAGCCGAAAACTGAGAGCAAACTGCCAAATAAAAATCCATACCGAACAGTCTAAACCGAATGTTCTCAGGATACCTCCTGTAGGGAACACTGGGAGCATGTGGTGTCTTCATGTTGCTCATTCTCAACAATAGCCTACTGAGGAGTTGGTTTACAGCCCGGCGTGGGCCACAGTGGAGTCAGGCGACTGGTCTTCACTTACCACAGTGATACGTTGTCAAGCCTGACCCACAAGCCCAGTGTTGTTATCCACTCCTCAAATTCTGCTTCAAATCTATCTCTCTACCATCCGGAAAACTGGAGTACTACTTCCCGTTTTAAAAAAGTGAAATGCCCAGTGTTGAAAGCAGACCTCTGAGCGGAAAAAAGGGAAGGAAGGAGCCTATCTCAAACATGTACTGTAGATAGACACAACAATTTAGTTTAAATATGATAGCCTGCAGAGCTGGAATAAAAGACGACCCTCATGGTGGCCAACTAAAACACATTGGCCTCCATTCCTCCTCCCTCACACATAAACCCACTGAACAAATGACGTCACACAAATCAGATATCTGTGTTTATCTTCATGTGGTATGATACTACCAGGTATGTACATAGGGGCTCTGTAGATATAGCCTGCTGAGAGAGCATGCATGGTGACCAAATATTCTGACTGTGGGTTGATGACTGTCGACATTAAATGAAGCGGAGAGTACAGAGGTGTCAGTAACTGTAAAAGTTTTCCTTCACTGCTCCCATGGCTCACTCACAACCAGACCACAAACAGATGTTATTTTTATTTAAATGTGGCTCTCAGACAAACCCACCATTGAGAGGAGCCCCTCTCAATGGTGGGTTTCTCTCTTTGGGAGTGTGATCCGTTGGTCACCTTACCCCACTATGTGACGACAGGACTGGGTCCGAAATCATCCCTATCTGTCTCAGGTAGACAGCTCTGTCTGGGGCATAGGCTAAAAATAAATGACATTAAAGGAGCAGACTGGTGGTTTCGCATGTTTTAGCCCATTTACCATGAATCACGAATGCCTCAAATTACTGTCAACCATTTTCCAAAACATATCATAGTGGTTTAGATCTCTGAGTGTATTTTTCCTTCCTTCCAGGCAGCCATTGGTTTCCATTCATGTATGAAAATCAACTTGCAGAGACTTGAAACCTGCTTGACATGTTCCATGCCAGGGAACGTGGTGTCTGCTTTTATTTTTGTCAAAATAATGGTATCGCTGCGTGGTGATGCAGTGCATTATGCTAACAAAATTCACAAATGGTCAACAGTGTAAAGTGTAAGTGTAAAGTATATATTTGTAATAAATGTGCCATAACATAAAAAAAACATAGTTACAATCCTTTGTTTTATCTTATTGTTAGCATTGGCACCAGACAGCACTGTCTACCTGAGACATAGAGATTATTTTAATTGGCACCGGCTGGCCTTATCCTAAAACTGACTAAATTTGATCTTGTAGGATCTCTAAGTTATTTCAAATGAATAGAATATACATAATTATATCCAAAAATATTCTTTTCTGCAACTTTTCAAATGTAGCTTCTTTTGTTTTCATAAGGCGTTAGCAGGTTTTTGCATTGCTAATTTGAACTTCTACAAAAAACTTGTTTTCTTAAGCTAAGAATTTCCAGGCTATATTCAAAAACCAACACTGGATTACTAACATGTTTATCTTTGTGCTTAGGGTAATGCTACATCAAACATCTAACGTGTTAGCATTCAAACAGGAAAGTTAGTGGAGACAACGAGAAAACTTTGGTGCCTCTCATCAGATGTTGGGTAACCAGTGGGCTAATTTTCCAAAAGCTGGTCTTTGAAAGCTCCTTAAAAAGTACTCATGGATATGGTAGGGGCCTCCTTGATTATAGGGCCCCTTGAAATGTTGTGTATGTGTGTGTGTGTGTGTGTGTGAGGGTCTTTCTTCCCCACAGGATCACCACAGAAAATATGAATCACTCAAGTGAAATATGAACCTGGATTACAGGCAGAGACATTTAAATAATGTCCAGGAAAATTGCCACCCAGGCAATTCCCTATACGTTTCATTCCTAGTAAATATACTGTAGCTCAGTCATTATCTCTCGCTCATTTTCACAAGAGCTGTGAAAAAAAAATGACTTAAGGAGCAGAAGCATTAGTGAGCTAGTGGAAAACTGCAGTCATAGTGTTAGATCATCCCGGGCTCTCATGTCTGTGTTAAGAGTATGAGTGATCAAATGTCTTTTTAAGTGTAATCAGCTCTGCCACAAATCCTCACCACTGCACAAATGTGTTTTTCGTCACAGCAGAGGCAATCTATGTGTCAACACACGGAAGAGAAAAGCAAGGCTGATGTTGTTAGGTTCAGGTTGCTCTGAAGTTATTTTTATCCACACTGTGGATTTTAATTTATTTTTAGAAATTTGACATCCACTGAAAAGTGTCCATCCTGTGTATGTGTATGAAAACAGTATGACAACATGTGGAAAATTCTGCAAGTGCAGAAACATAATTTCAGATTTTTTTTTCTCCAAAGAATTTTCCAGATGTGTTTAGTCCAGTAAAATCACTTTGTGTCAGCTGATTATTATATCAACATACATGTTGAATATTATCTGAAACACACCTTTACACTCATTGCTATTTCATTAAACTGTGTGTGTGTGTGTGTGTGTGTGTGTGTGTGTGTGTGTGTGTGTGTGTGTGTTTGTCTATGTGTGTGCGTGTACAGTGGGGGTGGGGGTGATGAATTTCTTCAACCTGGTCAACACTCTCTACTGTAAAGGCTATTTTTTTCCCTTTTGTACATTATTGACATAGACTTAGATTTGCAGGCACAACTGTTTCCTTATAGTGAACCCATATAAATCATAAAGTATATTAAAAATGTATCTAACTCATGGAAGTAGCCTAAAAAGGAAGTCATGCATGAGCTTATACACACCAGTAAGTAAAACTAATCAACGTTTATTTATTTATTACAAAAAAGTAATGTTTTGTTCATATTGATGGTTTGATTCTCGCTCCAAGTTTTTATTCCCCTACCATCACTAGTGCCATGTGCGCTCCTGGAGACTTTATTTTTAAAAAGGTGATAAAAGACATATTAAATGACAGTTGGATAGACCGTGGTCTCACCTGGACGATCTGTCGGGGCTGCACGGACAGCGTGGGGAAGTTCCCGCGGCCGTGGATCGGGACGCTCTCGCCGAGGATGGAGTCCAAACGACGCACCTGATCCCAAGACAGCACGCTGACCCGCCGACTCTGCTCAGAGGAGGCATCACCGGAGGACATGACGACCGGACTCAACGGGGTGTCCACAGAGGGCGAAGGCTATAACGAGAAGAGCAGCGCGGCGCGATCCCCGAGATAGAGCCTGTGGTGTTAGGATGACTGTGGATCAAGTGGAAAACACAGACGGCGCTTCTCTCTGTCTCCTCGTCTGGGACAAGTTTCAGAAACCTCCAAAATGCAATAAAGTGATGGGAAAGTTTTGTAGAATATCGGACATCTCCAAACCATCTCCGTCTGCACTGACTCTCTCCTCGGATTAGAGCCGCCTCTGGACTCGCACCGGGTTTTTACCGGGCTGGGATTAACAGGAGCCTTCCTATTGGCTGGAAGGAGATTTATGAACACTTCAACATACAGAAGACTACAATCAGCCTACACACACACACACACACAGAAACATACACACACGGCACACTCCGACTTCCCATGCGTCAGATGACAGGTTGAAGGACTGTAGAAACTATGGTAATTACTAGTTAAGCGCAATTAAAGGACGCAGTTCTCTTGAACTAGGCACATGAGGCTCCAATATTGTGTCCCAGTTCCATACTAGACCTATTCTAACTGTGTTTGAGTATGCTGTATGCACGGGGGAAATGACAAAATGAAGTAGGCCTATGTTTTAAAATAGGCTACATTTATTTATTTATGTGCTATGTACAGTGGAAATGAGCAAACTATTAGGCTGCAGCTGATGGAAGAAGTGACAAACATTGGAAACAAATGATACATTAATAACACTTTGGAAAAGCCATATTTGGTTTTTATGGGACGTTTTTAAAATTTTGACATTGACAGAAAATGTTCCAACAGTTAAAGAACAAATAGGCCTACATAAACTGGCAAAACAACAAATTGTCACCATTAAATCCCAAGAATTTTCAATAAAAAAAAAACAATTTGTGATTAAATAAGCAACAATCGAACTGGAAGTTTGAAAAGAATATTGTAGATATTTATATATAAAATTTCAACACTCAAAAACTCAGCTTATCTGCTTGATCAGGACTGTGTGGGTGTGGTGTGATCAGATCTGATTGACAGTGGCAACCCCATGACTGTCATCACAATCTGATTCAAATGTTGCTCAGTTCTGATTGTTGCCTGGGACTATCACTTTCAAACCAGTGAGAAGAGCACAGACAAAAACACAAACAGAAACCTCTAATGACATGACCAAAACTTTTCCAACTTTGGCAAAAAAAAAAAAGACTAAGAGGTCGTAATGCTCATTGTAAAGTTGTAACCTTTTTGAAAAGGCACAGACAATTATGTCACCCTGCGACAGATGCAGGGGCGTCAGATGAAAAAACTCTCATGTGACAGATTCAATTTCAAGGGACCTTGAATGTCTGTACAGACCTTCATGGCAATCCATCCAACAAACCAAAAATGTCAGCTTAATGGTGGCGCTAGAGGAAAAAGTCAGATGCTTTAAGTCAATGGGATTCATTCTCATGGACCGTGAATGTCTGTACAAAATTTCATTGTCCATTAATCCCAGGGTTGGCGGTTCGATCCCAGACTCCTCCTGTGCCCATGTCGAAGTGTCCTTGGGCAAGACACTGAACCCTTGTTGTTGCTCCCGATGGAGCATGGCAGCTCCGTCACCATTGGTGGGTGAATGAGACCAATCTGTAAAGTGCTTTGGGAACTGTTAAGGTTGAAAAGCGCTTTATGAGTGAAGTCCATTTACCATTCACTCATTGATTTGGAAAGTTGTTTGCATGTGATTGGTAGAGTACAAAATCTTTTAAGGTACTGCATGTTTCCATGCAACCATCCAGGGAATTATGAGAAATTCGACATATCATAAAAGATGCCAATCAGGTGTTTTTCTATTTGGGGATCAGTCGCTTTCATCTAGTAAAGCTATAGCAGAATACAAAATCACAGGAAAAATGGAAAGAGCCTTTGAAGGCCTGATTAGTATTAGGCAGGTCAATTTTTTGCTGTCGTGATTATCTGAAGAGGAAAGGACATAATTCACTTGGGGATACTGTAATGTACAACAAAAGTCATAATGGAGCCTCCTTCATTCCTGGATGTTGTGGTAGACCAACCTGTTTTACAGAGATTCAGAACATCTTTGACTGCTGTGGAATGAGACTGAGTCATTTGTCAGGCTGATCATATGATTCCTCGTCATCATGCGTCAATGTGTTTCTTATACAAGTCAGTGAAAGAGGAGGAGGGAGGGAAAGTCACAGCGTCACTTATAAGCAGACTGGCAACATACAAAACGTGTTAATAATGTTATGTGCATGTTCCACATATATGTCACTAAGCAGTGCCTCAGCTGTCACTCTTGTTTTGCGCAGGTTACGGTAAAGAGCACCTGTCTGTGTGCTAAAAATAACAGCACAGTGTAAGTGAGGACTAAACAGTAGCTCCTGTCTCACAGCGACTTATTTTACTCAGTTTTCCAGCCTCAGGGACTGAACACAAGGCATGTGACATTTTAAGGTGCAGTGGCAAATGTGTTTGGAGAGTTGTTGTTGTTGTTTCTGCTTACGAATGATGGTCCACACCATATAAAGATTTGTCAGTACAAGCTCTGGAAAAATGAATGCTTTTTGTAAGCGTTAAACATTGAAGGTCTAACAAGCATATGCCCCCTAAATTTTGTATGTCGGCTGTTTATTTACCTTCTCAGTCTTTGTCAGGGCAGAAGATCACCCTGGTGGCCTTACTGTCTCTGTTTGACCACTCTTGGAGTTTGCTTTAAATAAAGCCTCTCACATTGGAAATGAGCACTTATTATTATGAAAACAAACAAACATTTTTTATCACTTTATTTATAAAACATAATGTGTGGACTGTGTGGATTCACCTAGCTTTTAATGTAAAAGTGAAAACTGTATCCTAACCTTTACCAATGAAGCAGTAGGGAGCCAAAGTGAAACCAGACCCTCTTGGTATGTTTAAGAAGTAAGCAAGCCTCATTCAGAATTACACTGGCATTTGTAATATTGCAAATGACACCAAATACAGCCTGAAATAATAACCTTGCTCAACAGTATGTCATGCAGTTCACATATATCTAGAGAATTAAAACTAAATTAATATAAAGAAAAAAATAATGATGTGATATTCTTGCTCATTTAATATTTCTGTTTTGAGTGGCCTTAAAGGAACAGTATTTCCCACAAGCCTAAGATCGTCACTGGTTCACTAGTTTGAATGTCGAGTGGCTGCAGCTAGTCCAGAGATGTCTGTAACAGTAGCATGACAGGGAGTAATGGCGTAGACGTCATTTAGAACAGTGTTGGGCAAGTTACTTGACTGTAATCAATTACTGATTAAACATTACTCACTGAAAAAGTAATTACATTACTTTACTAATCACTCAGCAGCAGTAGTAATGCATTACATTACTCTTGTTACTACTTTTGTTACTCAGCCCACCTCCGTCAAAGGTGCCTTTAAACAACTCCAAAACCTCCACACCCACACATCGTCACATCTTTTATATTTAACACGTGTAGAAATAGAAAACAAGATATTGCGGTTTAACATGCAGGTAGCCTGGAGGGATTTACTGATCAACAGCTAGCTTAGCCTCAGTGAGTGCACACAGCTATTTTGTGGTTTTCATAATATGAAACCAGAGTTCATGGCTGTGAGAACACCTTGCTGAACATGTGTGCACATTCAGACGGGGATTCATTTGCATTTGCTCTGCTGTTGTGTATTTTGCGCTTCAGCAGCTTAACAACAGCAACAATAATGCCTGCATGCCTAAAGAGGCAAACGCGTCACTCTTATGTAACTCTATAAGGTCTGGTCTGCCTCTTCTTTTCCACTTGCGACTACAGTCACTTTCCTCCCTGGAAGGAAAGAATGTGTTAATGTCTCGAGCATACAGATGACACACACACACACACACACACACACACATACACACACATGCTGGACTGTAGTAGAATAATGGCGTTGACATGTTAAACAGTGACATTTCAAACTAGCCTTTTGTTAAATGTGATGAATGCAAATTGCAACAGATCTACTTATCTCATCAGCGGTTAGCACCTTGACATTCAGATAGATTTCCCACATAACATTTATATTAGCAATTCCATTTCCACTGACCTGCCAATCATAATTTAGCCTTATTAACCAAATAACCATCATATGGAGTCCATTACCAGAATAATACAGAACAATGTAACCCATAGTTTTATCACAGAGGCTTCTCATTCAGATATTTCAGTTCATGGCTTGCGTAACAGGTTCTGCTATGAGAACACTATAATGAAGTGTTAACTGTCAGGGACTTTGTGTTTCATCCCGGCCATTCCTGAGGCACTCTTCTGTGACGGGGTGTGTCGCTAAACTGACCCTCTGCTATTTACATTCACTACCTCTCTTACATAACAGCCTGTGTGTTTATGTTAGCATGGAAACTATAGGGCAGCCCCACTGATATGATCACCATATTAAATATAACATTTATTCTAGCTGCTGTTCCAGGAAACTGCGCCGTATGTGCGCTAGATTTGTGACCTGTTACCCCCTACTTTGTGGCTATACAGCAGCGCTAAATCAGCTTCATGTCATAACATTGAATGGGATGATTATGAGGAGGGCTGCAATGCTTCAAGCACGATGGGAAACAATACCGTATGTTACTGAGTGGTTAGTTAGAGATGAAAGCTGTCTGATACAGCAATCACTAACTTTTTCCTTTACAGGATCATATGATTATTACCAGTAAGATAAAGCAGGATAAATAAAAATATTAAATTATTTATTCGATCACGCATAGTTTTGTCATGACAGTGGATCAAATGACTGTGAGTAATATGAAAGGGTGTCGCTCGTGACAAACCCACAAAGAATTATCACCTGACTCTGCAGTTCCCCTTAGCTTGACAGAGCTTAGTGTTTATAGAGTGTGGCTTTATAGATCATTGTTTTGGTTTTCCAGCTCGCAACTTTACTGTTTTGGTTACTCTCGCCGCAAATCAAGGCACCTTTTTAGACAGACAGACAAGAAAGTGGAGCATTTAGCAGCTATACAGCCATATATCTTTCTCAGGAGTTGGTGGAGACCAAAACAGAGCTAAAGCAGTGAGAAAGGGAGTGAATATTGGACTTAAATTCGCCAGATGGCCAGCAACACGACTCCAAATGAATGCTAATGTTGTTTCGTATCTGCTGGATGTGTAAATAGGAACCTGTTTGCTAACAAGTTCACCATATCAACTAATATGGACTTTGAACTGCATTTATATAGCACTTTAATTCACATTTTTAATGAGAACATGTCAGTGTTGTGTTCACGCTCCAGAGTGGCCACAAAATATTATTGCAGGTTTAAAGGACTCAGGATCTGGATTAGAGGGAAAATCCCCACTTGTGACAAGGATAAACAGCTCCTGCTCTCTGTTACATTATACAGCCGTAAAACATTTCAAGTCACTGCAAGTCGATTTTTATATACCTGAGGGAAATGAATGGAAAGCAATGGCTGCCTGGATGGTGGAGCAATCAAACCAAAAACATGTGCTTTGCTTCAGAAAACGATTAGCAGTAATATGTAATATATGCAGTTTGTAGTTAATGGTCTAAATCATGCAAACCACCAGCGTATTCCATTAAAATGAACCAACCGTAACACTTCGGAACTGCTACAAGTAATTATCTTTTTAAACTACTTTTAAAACTACTGTATCTACCAGAGAGTTGGTTTTGGTGTCATTTAGCTTGTGAGTTATATCAAATAAGAGGGGGTATATGCAACAGTGAATCTGGAGAAAACTTAATGAGGAAACCAAATGGCCATCATGCTCCATTACCGTGTGTTTTTATAGGCTACTTAACATCAGAAATCATACCACAACCAAACATTACAGAGTCCATTCTTCCATTATTTCAAAGTGAGCAAGAAATTCTTTGTGTGTGACAAAAGGGGAAAGCAGCTCTATTCACCAGTCTGACACCAATGTCACAACCAAATAGATATCTAATACTGGTCTGGGTAGGGTTCTCTGTCATGTAATCAATTATGATCTAATAAAAAGATCATGTGAACTAGTAAACATCTACATCATTACAAGGAAAAGACATGCCCTTGCTACACCCTCCTGGATCTGTATATCTCTATACATATACAGTATATACTGTGTATACATATATATATTGTTTTTGAGACCAACCAACTAAGAAACAGAAAAACTAGCTGCTAGTCGCAGTTTTAAAAAAAGAGGGATGTTTCAGGAAGCTTACACGTGCCATGTACACATTTGAATCCAGGAAACTCTGCTCTGCCCGACTGCTTTGAAAACTATGATCATAGTGCATCATGTGTCTGCCACGAACAATAGGAGCCTCTATGATTTCCTTGAAGGTTTACACAGGTTTTATCCTTTGAGCTCTAAGGTGTTCCTTGTTTCCAGTAATCTGGACAAAGAGAGTCAGTTTCTGGAGTCAATATCTGATCTCTGGCAGCATTATTTATTTATTTATTTATTTAAAATTGGCTTGCTGTCACCTCAGTTACTCCCTTGTTTCATCCTGCTTTGTCCCATCTGTCCAACATGTTTATTTTTTGTTTACTATTCACAGGCAGTGAATCAAATATATTTATTCATCAATATGTTTTCATCATAGTGTCACAGACCACACGTACCACTTACCTTGAATTTGCTGTTACCTTGTTATGTTCTGTGCTTCTGTTACCTGGAATCTGGAAATCCAACGGAAAAACACACCAGATAGCATTCTTCAGCTTTTTTCTGCTTTAGTTACTGCTCTTTTACCACCATTATTTACTTCTCTAAATTGGCAACAGCCACACAACAAGTGGGTGAGGGAAAAGATACGCTGATGAAGATCATGTAATCAAGTCGCTATCACTTGGAGAATACCGGCCTTCCAAAACATTAGGGCTTTCTTTAACCTACATAATCTGAAAATAACCACAATGAAGATTTTCTGATCTGCCATGTTTAAAGCCACTATGTAGAATATGATTTTTTTGTCACCTCCCTGTGGTGGTATCAAAAAAAAAACAAAGCACTCTGCTACTGAAAGCAAAGCATAAATTGCACCATTTTTTACCTGGATTGATTTATTAGGGTTAAAAATTCAACATATAGTGGCTTTAAGGTATTGTTAAGTTTAGTAACTACAACTACTTGGTTATGGTTATGTAAAGATTGCCTTTATGGCTAAAAGAAACCATCACTGAATGAGACAGAATGCGAACCGCAGTCTCCGATGTCTAAGTTGTGCTTTCGTACCCTAAACTCTTTGCTACTTAAAGATGACATTTGAATAAATGAGTAATGGTTTCATTTTTGTGGTGAGATCAGTTGACCAATCAGAGTTTAGTAGGTGGGATTAAGAATTGGGACGTCATGTTCCTACGTTCCTAGTTATCTACCGAGCTACATTCATGAAAAACAGCGATAGAAAATGGCGACAGGAATGGATAAGATCGACACAGCTGTTCTAAGTCAACTTACAGAAATAGCTCTTAAGGTGTGTTCAGTCAGTGAGATGCTAGAAATATTGGCATAAATTCCATGCAGACTGACGCTCTGATTAAAAGTTGAAGATATTTGTGTAATGTTGCTTTGTTCAGAAATTCCCCTAATTAATCAGGAATATAAGGAAAGTTACTCATAAATCGTAACTCTCTCATGTACAGATTACTGGCTCCTCTTAAGACAAAAAGTCTCTGATGATTTGATTTTAAGATTTTAGTGATGACTTTTAAATGACAGGTGGGTTCAAATCCCAGCTGTAGAGTTGTTATTTGTTTAAACATACTGTATTTTACTGTGAGTATTTTGCTTGCTTTAATTTCATTGTTATTATCATAATATTCTTTGTGTATTATAATTTGACCTCTATTCAGATACTTGTTACAATAAATGTGTTTTAATTTAGGATTGGCTTTAGGACATGGTGTCCTGCCAGCCTGAACTGTGCCAAAAGGAAGCAACTACATAAAAAGTGGTTATTATGTCTTCTTGGTTCCTGTTAGAGACTTCAGGAAGCAAAGCTGTGCACATACTTTGCTTAGGTGTTGTACACTAAATGAAACCAGTTTAAAACAGTTTTTTTCTTGTGGTTCGGCTAAGAATAAAATGAAAGCTATCATTCCAATTATCTTGTGATCTAAAAACATTCTAACCCTTGTTGCGAGGAAATTGGTCGACTTTATTATACTCAAATCAGATATACCAATTAGAAGCATACTTTAGATGGGGCTTCTTAAAATATTATCACACAAACATCCTATGTTGCATTAAATATAATATCATGTAACATTATCACATTTTAACACACAGAGCCCAGTATAAAATCAGATAAACTGACAAAGGACCAACGCACACAGAGTGCCTTTTACTTCACACCACATGACCAGTAGAGATCAAAACATGCTTTATGAGGTGTAATGGCAGTAAAAACTAATGAATGCCCCATTAGGGGTAAAGCAATTTTCTCTATGGCATCAAACAACAGGTCTAGTTAGACCTCTTGCAGCTCCAGCTCCACCCCAGTGTTGAGTAGCTGATGCTGGAGGCTGATCCGTGCACACCTGCCTGGGTCTTTGAAGCAGCAGAAGCACTGCTTCTGGTCCATCCAGGTGATAAGATGTGGCTTGCGTCAGGATTTCCACCCTATTACAAAAAACACCTCCTGCGGTTTGATATTATATCCACCTGTGGGGTTTGGATTATTGTACCTCCCCAGCCACTGGCTTTGTGGAGTTTCTATCAGATTACAGCATTATTCAGACAGGATTAGTTTTATAGTGGCAGGTGGGGAGCCATGTAATTATTGCCAGAGTATGGCGGTAATTTTTGTCAAAATCTGCCCTCTCTGTGATTTTTACCATCATCCAATGCATCCAAGCCAGCTTCTTTATCTGGTATACAATCCTGTGGATGACAACACATTAAAACAGATAGCCTGTACTAAGACTTACTGTCCTAATTTTGCCCAGATAGGGCCTCTGACTGGAAGCCTGTAGGAAGTCATGGATACAGTGGGAGAATAGAATTCCTTTCGTCCTCTCCAGGTGTGTAATTAGAAGCGCTGGCGTCGTCCTTCAAAATATATTTGAAAGTGCTTCATTCCAGCATTGCCGGAAGGTAGAGTTGAACCTGTAATAAGGTAAGTAAAGATGACCTGCAGCTTGAAAGAAAGCTTTTTACATACTTGGCTAACAGGCAACAGTACTGAATGGGATTCAACAAACCACACTACTAATGCTACCACAAAACAAAATTGTTTTGGTCTGATTTGCTGTATGTGAATTCTTGGTGTCCTTGAATATAGTATATAAGTGTATGAATTGTAAGATGTCAAATTTGAATCAAATCACTTTAAAGAAGATAGGATTGCTGATTTTTTATTTTACAAGAAAGGGCTACCAGACACCAGGTGTGTGTGGTTAAATCACAACTTGTGTATCAGTTGGATAACAAGCAGTTCTACATACTTTTATTTTATGAAAATCTCAAGGATCCTTTTAAACAACCTCTTCTGGTTTGTTGTAAATATGAAACAGCACATTTCTAAATGAAGCCCCTTCTGTTCTCGACTGAAAACCACTTAGAGCTGCGTCTTTCACAGCTCTAGACCGCCGACCAACAACCACCCAAGTGTTGTGTGCCCTTTGGTAAAAAGGTGTTGCAGGGCATCTTAGCTTTATGTGAGCAGCTCCATTCAGAAGATTGTCGCTGCAGAAACACAACATAAAAAGGGCGTTCAGTTTGAAGTAACTAAGGTCACAACTACAAGAGCAGCCAGACAAACAGTTTAGACGCAGACACCAAAAGAATCGTAAAAGAATAGTTGACATTTTGGGAAAGTCACTTATTAGATTTAGAAATATATTAGAAGAATGGTACCACTTCCATATTTCTACAGTAAATATGAAGCTACAGCCATGGGGAAACAGCTAGCCTGGCTCTGTCCAAAGGTAACAAACTCCATCTACCTGTACCTCTTAATCTTACGAATTAACACCTTATATCTTGTTTGTTTAATTCGTACAAAAACGCAATGTAAAAATGACAAGTTTTGGTTTTACTTCTTACTCCAGGTAGTCACTGCACCCGGCCAACAAATAGACTGGCGCATAAGCTCCTCGTGAAACCACAACTTGTTGTTTTTACACTTGCTTTTACACACAGTGTAAAAATGACAAACATTTACAGGGGGTTATGTGCAGAACTGTTTCTTGGCCTATGCACTTGGAATTATAAGATTCTTTTACTTACTTTTACATCAAAATTGAGATAGCTATTTTCTTAAATTTTTGTAAATTCCCTAACTTTGTCCATTTTTAATGAAGGCTTTGGAAAAGTACATTTTGCATAACACCTGCTGGTATATCAAATCTTGGATTTTCAATATCTTAGTTTTCTTATTTGTACTCTAGGGAGAAAGTGAAAGCTAAGACGTGTTCTAATGTTTCTTTTGATCTGACTGTGACTCATCTCTTTGTGGTTAGTGTAAAGACTCGAGGCTGACCTACTGAGCCTCACCTTGTAGCATGCTACAGTTTTAGTTGTGAACAGGTATGTCAGACTCAGGTCGAGGCTCTATCTGCCCTCCTTGCTTTAATGTGTGGTGGAGATTCCAAACCTTTAGTCAGAGCTGAGTCCTGATGATCCAGCCACATGGTTTAAAGGCCGCCAGTAAGACCCCCAGTTCAACAGCAGAGCTTTATTCTCCACAGCCCTCCACTAATGTTTTCCATTAGCTGTAAGGCACATACACAGGCTTACCTGAGCTTCAGGACCCCTACCTGGATCCTTCTCTCCTCTGGGAGAGAACAAAGGCCCTATGAGCCTCATTACACGCCACAGTGAAGATTGAGCACAGATGTGAGGCCGTTTAAGCTCAGCCCAAAAGCCTCTTTTATAGCCACATAAATTCATCAGAGTCCATTCGTTTGATGTTAGCAGAGAGCAGTATACGTCATGGGATTGTCAGAGTATGGGTCTTTGAAGTCTTGCAGTGATAATCCAGGTATTTTGAAAGGTTATTGGATGAAATCATTGCTACAACACTTAGAGCACATCTCCTACACGTCTGTGCAGAGAAAATGTTCTTGCTGTTCAATAAACTTGGCCTGTTTTAAATCATTTTACCAACAATTAGGAAATGTTGAAACAAAACATTCACACTCTACACTTAAAGCTGACACGCAAGACATTTCCTTCAATGCAACTAAAATGTACCCCACATGTGTGTACTGTTAGGTGTGTAATCAGCTGTGGAAAATTCATGAGCCATGGTAATACTGTAGATGTGATAAATATGTTTAATCAGAGAATGTGGGTTAAGCAGATGTATTAATTGTTGTGATTATACAGTTCCTTGTGTAATACACTGCAACAATACTGTCACGGTGGGTTTCCTTATGTTTCTGGTGTTTTCCCCTCCCTCCTGTGTGTTGTGCTGTCTCTCTGTGTCTGTGTGTCTATTAGGAAGGCGGGGCTGTCATCTCACCTCCCGCTCAGCTGTGCATCAATCAGCACACCTGCCACCCATCAACTCATCAGCCTGCAGTATTTCTACCCTGGCTTTCTATCCACTCGTCGCCAGATCATTGCGCCAGCTCGCTTGGTAGCAAGCTCTCAGGCCTTCAGTTTGAGATAATTTGTACTTGTGTTTTCTCGTGCTCCTGCTAAACCTGTTTCTCTGTGCCCAGGTTCATGTCATCCTCTGGTTTTGCCCATTCTCCGGTGTGCTCCGTCTGCCTGCCTTCCGCCTCAGCCAGCCTCGCCTTCCTTCTCATCGGTCTCCCACTCACCTCCATCGGATCCGGCCGCCACCTGCCTCTCCTGCCAACTCCCCGCCCTCCCTCGAACAATAAAAACTACTAACCGTTCATCCTACTCGGTGTCTGTGTCCTGCACTTGGGTCCTCTCCGCTAATCATGTCACAAATACACCTTTGTGTAGTCTCACATGGAATGTGACTTAAGCATGGCGTAGCAGGGTCTTTCAGGGGTGGTCTTCCCTCATTAGAGCTCCATACAGATTTAGTACACTCTCACAAACCTTGTGGGCAGATGATATGGGCCATGGCACCACACTGTGTTCACAGTAGCGTAGAGAACGCATGGAAAAAACTGTGAAACGTGGAATAAAGACCTCCCCAAGTGGCTGTAGTTTGGGGTTCTTGTTATGGAGCCCCGCAGGTGTCATGAGTTATTTTTGTGCTAAAACTCTGGTAACTAATCAATGATTGCTCATTTTTTCTATAGAAGCTTCTCAGGTTAAGGAACACAAATATGATTTTATTAAAACTCATGAAATAACCACAAAGTCTGAAATGCAAATTATGTGTTGCCAAAATAATTCAGTTTGTCCACTCCAAGTGAGTAGCATATGGAGCCCCAAAGTGTTCAATATTAAATAAATAAAAATACATTATGAAATAAATGATCATATGATTAAATTGTGTAAAACAGAGCCTATAAATTAACCAACAGTTTGTGAAATAGTTAAGAAAATATTTAAAACTAAAAAGTTGGCTTTAAACGACTGCTTTATGTTAAGGCAAAATTAAATATTTTCATTTGAGCTTGTTTTCTAAACAGAAAAAGAGGTTTTGTAGAAAAAAACAAAGAAATGTATTTTTCTTCTGTTTCTTGTGTTGTTTCTTTCTCTGAGGAACATCATGAGGAATCAAAACGCTGCCGAGGTAACTCTGAATTAACCAGCTAGCATTAGCTGCTGCCGTTTACGCTGTCTCTTCACTTTGATACTGAATCATAAACCAAGCTCACAAATAGCTAGTTAGCCGGCTAGGTAGCATGTGCAGCCTTGTTGAGCTAAATTAATAAAAGATGTTAGTTTCTGGGTCTGTGTACTGTTTTTATTTACAACAGCAGCTAGATAGTTGCTCTAGCTAGCAGGTGCTAACTGGCTAAATCTGGAAGCAATTGTTGAGCTTGCTAGCTTAGTAAGAGGCAGGGGACGTGATTGACTCAAAGGGGAGAGGGCAGTGACAACACCACGGTCATGCCAGGACATTATGAAATAAAACTGTCATTGAGAACGACAGAATTCAAATATAAATTTCTCTAATGACAAAAATGAACTCTTAACTTATAATAAGTTGAGTATCACTGTAATAATTTCTTAAATCTACATCTTTTACATAATTTATCAATCATAATGTGACAGACTTATTATGTATTATTACACTTTGGGCCCCAAGTAGGATGCCTGTACATTCAAATCCAGACAAGAAAAATAACTCTGGCTAAGGTTTGGGTTAAGGTTGGGCAACTAAAACAACTATATATATGGCTCGGGCGAGGCTATGGTTATGCTTAGGCACCTAAAACAATTTTGGCTAAGGTTAGTTAGAGGCTTTGGTTATGGTGAAAGGACAAAACCTTTAGCTAGAAATTAAAACTTGACTCACACAGCGTGTTCTCTGTAAAAGACGTGAATTAAAGGCCAATGTATCGGCCCATCCACCACCTCGACCACAACACCCTTACTGTACTTTCTGTCCTGCTATTTCAATGTTGGACTGCTTCCTGTGTTTTGACCTGACTCCTACACAAATGTCCCTCTGTGGAGGGAAATCAGATTTTTCTCATTTTGTGTGGGAATGTATTTGCATTTTTAGACAGTTGTTAATTTTAAAAACTTCAAGAGATAACTTTTCAAGTTTTGGTTTACAGAATTAAATTAATTAGTGCTCTTCAGTGCTCAGCTTTGCTTGAAACAGTTCCTTCTTTTCCTATATTACTGTGTGTTTGGTGCCACTCTCTCCTAATAGAATTGTGAACGCTGTCCGCTTGCAGTTGCTTTATTTTGACTTGAATGGAGTCAAATACGGATAAGGAGTGGAGAGCCCTTTGATTATATTTTCCCACTGGATTATTTTTACTCGCACAACACGGCTCATTGACAGAATTGCAGTCCTTTGCTCTATTTTAGGCCTCTTATTTTCTGGTTCTTGGTTGGGCTTGCACGGCAGGCCCGACCAAAGCTCAGGTCCATTTGTAGCCTTCATGGCCAGCAACCTTCCCAACAACCTCCCAAGGACAAAAACAAGCTCAGCAGTATGTCCTCTTTCTTCATAGTACATTCAAAAATATCATTTTTATGTTTCAGCAGTTGACACAACATTTTGTTAATTACCCTATGTATTCTTCATTCTTCAGTGATTGAATGAACAGAATGAATATATGAATGTGTGAAAATAGCCTAAAAAAAAGTAAAAGATGACACAATAGAGAAGAGGACTCTGGTTACCTTTGATCTTTGCCCTGCAAATTTAACCACCTGTCATCTTTAGGCAATAACCCGAGTGAATCTGAGAAAATTATCCAAGAGAGGAAAATCATCTGGTCAGAGGAGCATACAAGGGTGAATACTGTACAAAATTTCAACAGCACAGAAAATACATTAAGTTAAACAATAAAGACTATCCATGGCAGGAACGATGGTACCACAGAAAAGCTATAGCCTACATCCTTGTCTCACGTTGCTCCAGTTTGTTCTCTCTTCCTACCTGCTGTCTTCTCCCTAAATACCCATCCTCCATAACTAAAAATACACCCCTCCAATCTATTGAGACGCCACAAACACAAAAGCAATTGTGACTAAAAGAAAAGAAATGGTAAAATGTATGTAAATTTGTATAATGCATACCATTAAAACTAACTGTCGTAAATACCTTCTCACGGATAAAAATAATGACATGCCACATGATTTATTAGTAAAAAACTGACATGTTCTGTGATCTAAAGGCCCTTTCAGACACAACGCAACAACAGCACTACAGCCAGGCATGGAAGGCAAAATGGAGGAAAAGCTAATGTTGTGTGTATCTGAATTCCCTGAATTGTACAACACAAGTTTACGCTTGTATCGAGACCTCTGGAGAAAAGCCCTATCTTGGAAACATGTTTCCAACCAAGTAGGTGGCAACAACAAAATTACTCTGCGACTTCTCCTAGTCAGATGTGCACTGAACCCAGTGGTGAGCGCAGCGCAAAACGCGTTGTGTCTGTAAGGGCCATGAGGGAGGTCAGCAATTATGTGCAGTTACTTTGCATTAGCATAATATTGTATGTTATGTGGGAACAATAATGCTCCCTAGTGCAACAGACAGATATTGTAAGTATCTGCAAAAGGTTTATTTCCAATGCTTTTCAGTTGGTTATTCCTACAATAACAACATCTCTGGGTAAGGTAAGGCTAGTCACGCTCATGACTCTCTCATTCATTCTCGCAACAGTATTTTCCCCAATTCTGTTAAAGAGCAGCGCACAGCCACCTTCTGGGACTTTCTCCTACAGAGTGAATGACACAGTCCTGAACGGGGCTCAGGTGAGGCAAGCTTAGGCAACACTATTCCACTTAGCGCAAGATGAGCGAGCACACATCCACCACCCAAAACTTGTGCTGTATGAACACCATGCTACTTCCTGCCCTCCTGCATTGTCAATGTGTGTAAATGTCTGTGTAAATTCGTACTGCATGATAGTTTTAGATGAACATTATTTGTAGAAGACATGGGTGAAACATTCTTCAGTTCAGGTGGTGGCCCATGATTGGCAGCTGCCTTTTCTCTCCACGTCAGCAGTTAGAGCAGCAGCATTGCTACCACATCAGTACCAGCCGTATCCGTAGAGGGTCGCGGGGGGCTGGAGCTGAGAGGCAGGGTACACCCTGGATAGGTCGCCAGTCAGTCACAGGGCTGACACATGGAGACAGACAACCATTCGCGCTCACAGTCACACCTACGGGCAAATTAAGAGTTGTCCATTTTTGTGGATTGTGGGAGGAAGCCGGAGTACCTGGACAAAACCCATGTAGGCACAGGGAGAACATGCAAACTCCACACAGAAAGGCCCCAGCCGGCCGGTGGGTTCGAACCCAGAACCCTCTTGTATTAGCCTACTGTGCAGTAATAAAAGTAGTAAAAGTAACGTTTTACCTAATCTTTTCATCATCTAAATTGTTTCCAGATTCAAACACAGAACTTCTTTCAACAAAAGATAGCTGGTGATCTTGTGCTGAAAGCTTTTTTATTTTTTACATTTTATTTGTGGTTCCAGGAAACTGTATAAGCAATCCCTCACATCTCGCCTGTAAAGCAATCAATTAATTTGCAAGTCAAGCGGCTGCATGGGATTTCTCGCTGTTTTCACCTACACGTTCAACCTCCCATTCATTCAGCAGGGTTTCACGCTGGCGGACCCCACACAGCGTTAGAAGCTGAACAGTTGGTGGTGAGGAGGGTGAGGCAACGCCAGCCCACGCTGTAAAACTGCCCACAGTTTATACTAATTGTACCGTGAAAAACCTGACACAGTGATTCTGTTACAGTGTATGGGAGGAGGCAGGGATCTGAAAGTTGAAGGAAAAGGAAAGAGAGGTTATCAAGTAGCACCTGGACATGAAATACAAACTGAGAAAAGTACAATCTATTTTCTCTCATCTATTCCTTAGCAGTGTCACACATCTTTCAGCAAACACTCTTTCAAGCTCCTATCCAGTCAACACGTGGCCTCCAGGTGCTCCATCACAATTTCCATCTCCCAGCTGACAGCCAGCCTCTGAATATCAACCAATGCAGGAAAAAATTACAGTGAGACCAAACACTTATCTGTTTTGGGATTCACAGATTGAAGAGACAGAAGTCAATATGTAATGGAAAAGTCAACAGTGGATTTGTGAATTGAAGTTGCGGATATGTATGAATCTTCTCAAAGCAGTTGAAGCTCTCCAGCATCTGTGTTGACGCTTTGGACATGTGACAAATCAACCATTTCCTTCTGAGGAAGACAGCGCTGACTGGAGGAATTTCAGAATTGGACTGAATCTGTCTGAATCACACAGTGAAACATACAGTGAAATATAAAAAACAGAACTTGCGAAAGCATCTGATAAGTGTTGACTAGAAGACGCACTAATCAGTGCTTTGAAATGCACATAATTATAGTTTAAAAATCTGACCAAACAGGAGGTGCAACTAGCTCTGCTGGGGTTTAGTCAGAAATGTGAATATAGCAAATAACACAGTCCATAACACAGAGCAGACATGAAGTGTCTGGCTACTGACTCTGATAAACTGGCTAACATAGACTGGAAGGGTCCTGCTAACACCTCCTACCATAACTGAGTCAAATCTTAACACATAGACATGATATTCTTCATTGTGACTTACACTTCCCAAGGATATCATTATCTCTGATGTCCATTGTGAGTCAACATCCATAAATCTGCTGAGAAATCATAGAAAAAAGAAGCTTCAGAACTTACCTAAGAATCATCACATTTTAAGTTTTCTTCAGTATCAAAGTATTCCAGTGATACTTGTCTGTACATACATGGATGTGTTACAAAAAGGAACTGCTAATAGCTAATTCGGCATACTTTTAATGGTGCCAGTTTGCCAAAATGTAATACAATGTAAATATTGGCAAAAACAAATGGGGCTCAAAAGAGAAAACCAGTACCTACCTGTAGCTGACATTTCATCAGCACATTTGATGAGCTTTTACGGGGTCATGCTCTCCAGATGGCTGTAATTTTTCTGTCGTCATGTTGGTTCCTAAATAGGCCTTCATGTTGGTGTTAGCATATTTCCAGATCAGATTAGTAAAAACATTTTTTACTTACTCCATTTTCACACTCGACTGACCGACAGACCGAGCCACACTGCACAGCATACAGCATGGCTAAAAACAATATACCTTAATAACTTCTTTCCACCTAGACACAACCTTGTACATAGTTCAAAATTCAACAGGCTAAGGCACATGAAGCTTAGCAAAACTTCGAATCAAATTTACTTTTTATATACTGGCTCTCTCTTATTTATGCTTTTTCTGTTCCCGCTTCATACTCAGTTGTTGTTGGTGTTTCCCTTTGTCTAGTCATCCATCCATTATCCATCCATTTTCTACCGCTTATCTGGGGCCAAGCCAGATATATATAGATATATAATCTCTCCACCGTGTTCTGGGTCTACCCCAGGGTCTCCTACCAGTTGGACATGCCCGAAAAACCTCCAAAGGCGCCCAGGAGACATCCACTCAGAACCACCTCAACTGGCCCCTTTTGGCGCTAAGGAACAGGGCTCTACTCCGAGCACCCTCCGGATGTCTGAGCCCCTTACCCCATCTCTAAGGGTTAGCCCAGCCACCCAATGGAGAAAACTCATATTGGCCACTTGTACCAGTAATCTCATTCTTTCGGTCACTACCCAAAGCTCATGACCATGGGTGAGGGTTGGAACATAGATTGAATGTTAAATCCAAAGCGTTGCCTTCCAGCTCTGCTCCCTCTTCACCACTTCGGCCATTATTGCTGATGCTGCACCAATCCGACTGTGGATCTCACGCTCCATTTTACCCTCACGCGTGAACAAGAACCTGAGATTCTTGAACTCCTTCACTTGGGGCAGCAACTCACTCCCAAGGGATCAATACACAGTTTTCCGGCAGAGAACCAGTGGTTTCAGACTTAGAGGTGTCATCCTGACTGCTTCCCATTTGGCGGCAAACTGCTCTGGTGCGTGCTGAAGGTCACAGTCTGATGAAGCCAACAGAACCACATTATCTGCAAAAGCAGAGAAGCCATTCTGAGGTCAATTCATTCAACAGATCGAATTTTGCCACGTCCTCTGGTACAAAATCTTCTTGCCGCTGTCAGCTTTCATTTCAGTGTCCAACTGATGCAACCCACCTTCCACCCTCACCCTCCAGTATTCATTACAGTCAGCCCCAGTGTTTGTCCAGAATTGGGTCAGTCCATTGAGCTCATCAGGAATCTTGCTCTGCAATCCAGATCTGAATCACCTGAAGCCTTGTAATCCTCAGATTTTCACCACCACTAGTCTCTAGACTCTATTAGGGGATTTTCCTGTGAGGCACCTGGGGAGACTACCCCCACAAATAATCATATCACAATGGGGTCACGAATTGCCTGTGTCTTCGGCTTTTTCCATATTGTGCACCCTATATTAAAGACATTACTTTCATTATGACTCTCTAAGCTCTTTCACTTAGTCTCCTCTGATTGAAATGGAAGATATGATAGATAGAAATCTGGCAGGTAAGGGTCCCTTCTTCCTCTCCACTTGGTTTCCAATTATAAGTTTAACATTTCCATCCAACTCTGGTACGAATCACATTCATTTGTATCGACTTATATATTTTTGCCACCCAGATAACATCTTTTATCAACACAATGACAACTTTGCTATCGAAAGTAATTATCTTTTGTTATATTTCGCTGAATAAAAGCACACACATATGGTTGGGAAACATTGGGGTCACAAATGGGCAAGACTAAACTTGTGGTTAGGGAAAGATCAACAGTGACCTGAAGCATGAAAGAAGAAGGAGAGTCTCCGGTGTCAGTCTTGTGCTTTGTACACCCAAGAATTCACCCCGACCTCCTCTCTGCGACCTTTTGCTGCAGTGTAAGAACATCACACTAAATGTGAACCTAATTCAGGCACCATTACAAAATAAAATGTCCTCCAGAAGACAAAGCAAATTAGTTGCATATGAATCTAATGTTATAGGAGAAAGTGTTGGGCTTCCACAAGGAAATATGTTGAGTCTGTTCCCACATGACACAATCATTGTGTATAGACCAGGCATTTTCACCACGGGTGGCAGCACAGCAGGAGAACAGCAGCAACTTGGAAAATGAAGATGCCACAGAAGAAGATTCTGAATTCTCACACACAGAGTTCTGACATAGTGAGAAGAATTTTAAAGGAACACTAAAATCTGAAAGACCTATGTTTTGAGTATCAAATACCACCTACTAGCTTGAAAGGTGACTCTCAAAGGTTTGTTGTTTGACAGCAGTTAGCTTGTATTCACAGCAGTTGGTGACTCAGTCCATAACAGACATTCATAACATCCATAACACATCCATAACAGAACTGCAGACTTTCAGTCATCACTGCAGTGTTTGCTCTAGAGATACAACATGGCAGACTGAATCACTAATTACTAATCACTTCAGTGTTACTAAGTGTAATTTTAGAGGAGCCCATCCATCCATTTTGTTCCACTTATCCAGTTTCGGGTCATGGTGGCAGCAGGCTAAGCAAAGTAGCCCAAATGACCTGCTCCATTGCCACTTCTTCCAGCTCTTCCTGGGTAGCCCTGAGGCCATGAGGTATAACCCCTAAAGCCTGTTCTGGGTCTGCCTGGGGGACTCCCTCCATTTGGATGTGCCTACCTCCTAACTACCTCCACAGGAAGGCATCCTAATCAGATGCTTGAACCTCAATTGGCTACGTTCCACACTAAGGAGCAGCAGTTCTACTCCAAGCTCCCTCCAGATGTCCAGGCTCTTCAACTTCACCCCAAGGGTGAGCCTTGGCACCCCATGAGGGAAATTAATTTTAAGCTGCTTGTATCCACAATCTCGTTGTTTTCTGTGACTACCGAAACCTCAAAACCATAGGTGAGAGCTGGAACATAGATCAACCCTCTTTTCTTTCTTTGGTCATGGGATAGAGTAATGTCACAATAACTCTGTAGTAACCATATAGTACTCTTATAGTTAGTGTAGAAATATATGTTGACCCATTAATACCAAAGCTGAATAGTGTAAACCGTAAATTCACCCTGGGTTGTTAGGCAGGTCATACAAGGCAGGATGACTCATTTCAATCAACAGCAAATGGAGGTTCATCAGATGTCAGTGTGTCACTCTGATTGCAGTATTAAAGAGATATTAACTCCCAAATATTCTATGGTCTAAATATCAGTTGAGAGTTTGAGTCCCTGGATGATCAAAAAGTTTTAAGATGAACTTAATACCAGGCTGAAATGCAGTGTTTCTCTGACCACAGTAAGCATCACTGTGATGTCACAGTGTACTGACCACACCCTGGTGAACACCTCTACCTCACTGCAGCAAGGTGAGAAGTTAAACCTCTGGAGGTCAGATCTGTAGATGGTCTTAACTTGCTTAACTTCAAACACCGTTTATACCCTGAAAGAATCTATTCTGTTGAAAGCACTGAATATATCCAAGATTTAAGCATAATAAAGTAAGATATTGATTATAGGCTTTCAACAGTCAGCCTTTAAAACCCATGTCAGTTGAACGTTAGCTGACACCAGTAATGATGACATGATAAAGTTCTGGAAATGTTCCCATTCCTTGCCCCTGATCTTGACTTTGGTACTGGCTGTTGCAGAAGGGCTATACTTCTAAATGAGAGTTGGTCACAGCATCTGATGAGATGTTATCAGTGCCAAGAAGTGAATGCATAGTAAAGGGTGATGAAAAGTTTTAACCTGAAGCATAACGAGCAGACAAAGACCCCACTCATTAAGCAGAGAGGTGGGATCTCCTTGGCAACGGAACTGTGTTTTCATGACACAGCCATACAAGGAAGGGGAGATCAGCTATGTTAAGCAGCAGTTCTCCATAAACATTTATTTGTTCTTCCGAGGAACTCATTAAACATGGCAGACTCTTTTGGCCCGGAGCAACCTAATTTGTCTTGACATTCCTCAGAGTAAGAGCATATGGCGAGAGGGGAGCCCCGCTTCCCTCGTAAGCTGCACACATGTAAGACAGACAGGTAAACTACCAGTTAGACAGCTGGGGGAAAAAAACTTGTTAAAATATTATACTGCTGATGTGCAGTATTTCATAGGGTTTCTAGATTCTCGGCCTCTTAACAGTATGAAAATCTAAAAAAAAGAAAAGAGTCATAATACATGACATCATATGACGTCAATGTTTTAAGCTGTAAACATAGGGAACATCATGTAGGCCTAAACTGTGTGTTTCTTTAAATAATGAGGGATTATAAGCAACTGACCAACATGACAATGATTACAAAACATTATGGTTTACAGTAGAGCCTCTGTAATGATTAAAACATGTGTTCGCTTTAGTGTCACATGTTGCATTGATATTGATGACTTAATCATTTCAATTATTAAATTAAGTTAATAAGACATTTAGACATTACCAGAGGTCATTTAGAGGTCAGAGGTCATTTATTTATTTATTTATTTTCAGGGACAAAGCACATTGATCAACATCGCTGTGGCAGTGTTAGCCAAATGGCTAATTTTCAACTGTTGTCCCATGGTCAGATCTTAAATTAGCCATTAGAAAAATATGCAGTGACCTTGTTGTTTAAAGTCGCATTAACTTCTTTTTTGGGCCACTTGGGAGGCAGCAGAACAAGCTTTAAACACAACATCTGACGTACTATCACCTCATCAAGTTGTTATTGCTAAAATGTTAGCATGCAGTTGCCTTTTTGAATATTTGGCAAGCATGCAGCAATATTAGCATTCATCTGGAGTTGTGTTTGGAATGTACATCCAATATTTACTCTCCTTTTAACTCTGTTTTGTTCTCCACCAACTACTGAGAAGAATATCCAGCTCTTAAGAAGCTAAATGTTCTACTTACCTTACCAGTTAGTCTGGAGGAAGCATACAGTGGGTTTATCAGAGCTTTAAATTGATGATATTGGTAAGAGTGAACCAAAACAGTTAGGTTGCGGGCCGGCAAACCAAAGCAATGAGCTAAAAGAGGAAAGAATGTCTGAAATATCTGGCTTTTAAGCTGCCTAATGTTTTATATTGGGGGTTGGTGCTGGGCAGGGAGTGTACAGTTGGTTTATCAGAGCTTTTTCTTTGAAATCATCTTCCTGCTGCTGCTGGAAGATGGGAGCAGAGTTTGCAGGCCAGAAACCCAAAACAATCCGCTAAAAGAAGCTAAAAAACTCCATATAGCTGAGGGGAACTGCAGAACTGGGTGATAATTCTCTGTGGGTTCGACACTACAAGTGAAACCTTTCACATTACACATAGGCATCGATTGATAAGTGCAGCTTTAAAGCTATGTCCCAAAAATATTCTTACACAGTATTATTCCAGATCATTGAGCACATGCAAGAGACAACTCAAGAAAGACCCATGTGGTTGATGGAAGAGCTTCTGGTTGTAGCTCGCACAACAAAAATGGAAAGCATTAGTGATAAAACTTTTGTGATATAAAAGAGGTAGGGAATTTTTAGGGCATTTAAGAAAGAGGGTAGTCTAAGAAAAAGAAAAAAGAAAGCGAGAAGTAAACTGCTATACTAAGAAACAGCATATTTTAAAGTGCATGACGTCATCCCAATGTAAAGTCTATAAAGTCAGCTTGTACCTTTTTTCACAGGACACATTTCTGGAATTTGTGTTTTTGTCTTCTTACTAGTATGAAGTGGGCAAGGCGACGGAGGACACGCCATAGTCAATCAAATCTGATTAAAATCACACATAGTTCTGATGATGATTAGCTGGGTGTTTGAGTGTTAAACTCTTAATAAATACACCTGCAAGGATCTACGGTTTCAAACTAAGTTTTCAAGGGCTTTAACAATACAGTAGAAACGGCCCCACACAATTACAGTCTGGTGATGTTGATCAATGAAAGCTGCTGACAAAGGGGAGAAAGCAATTCATTCATTTCCTCCTTCTACAGTTTCACAGTCAGCTGTGGTATTCAGACCAGCAACCAAACAGTCACATGTCCACCTCTCTAGCCTCAAGACTACCACTGTACTCCATTTTAAAACACCTGTCTGCTCCCTAAGTACAGTTTGGCTTCCAGGCATTGTGTCATTGGGTTTTACTATATGGGTGACAGAATAAAGCCAGAGAGACTTAACAATAAAGTCACAAAATGTTAAAAGCACTCAGTGCTTTCATTTCATTTTCAATAGACCTTTTTCACAGCAGCCATTTTGACATAAAATAGTAGGTAAGCACAGGTGTTACTAATCACATTAGTGAAGACTCTGTCCGAAATAGAACAGAACCTTCATTAACGTCATTAGTAACACCTGTGTTTACCTACTATTTCATATCAGACACAATCCGGGGAAAGAGATTATATTGAATTATCTTATTTAACATAAAGTGATTACAATTGAGGAGAGGAACACAAAGAGAAGCAAAGTAATTATAAAATAATTTTAATGCTGAGCGAGAAGAGGAAGGTTTTAAAAATGCCTGCAAATGTACAGAGTATTTAGCAGAGTGGCTGACTGTGAATCAATTCTCTGACTGTAGCTCCTTGTTTATGGGTCATCACTGACATCTAGTGGTCAGGTGCAGCACTTCAGTGGCATGAAAACAAATGGAGATTCTTCATTTCACTGAACTTTATTTTCCTTCTCCTTTATTTTGACAGGAGCATTGGCTCAAATAACCTTACAGTTAGTACAAATACAGTACAATGTTTTTTCTCCTCAGGAATGCATTGCTTGCATTCACTCTCACCGTCACCCAGAAGGTGTTGAGATGACTTTTGACACGGCGAATACTGCACACAAAGTGATGCTGCTCTACTCAGTGTTAACACTCTGTGAACTACAGACGAACAGTGTGCGTGTGTGTGCATGCCTACGTTTTAGTCCATGGACATGATTGTTCGGATCATTGCATTTTTGTGCAGCTATTGCCGTGAGGTTACAGTGTGGATAAACAAGATATAATGTCACATAGAACTTGCATATTGAATACCTAACCCCTACAGCTTTCCACCTGAGCACAAACCAACACGCCACCGTTCACATAGATCTTCTTAGATTTGTCAAAGCGCACAAAGTAAAACAATTTTAAGGAGGAGAGGACAGGTATTGCTGTTGGTGATACAAAATGTGAGCAGGAAGTGGGAATTTGAAAGGAAGCTTTAAATCATTGTGCAATATTAATGATAACACGAGCAGGAGGTGGTGCATACAGGCAATGAACAACACTGCTTCAGGTACACTACTATATTCGGGAGCGTTCCTACAAAAAGTGGTATAGGACCTCTCAGGTGTATAATGTGATGTTTGAATGGATGTAAAAAAACAAAAAATACCATAAAATACGTCTGTAGTCATTATCATGCAGTTGCATTCGCTGCCATTTACACAGCACAGAAATCTGAACCACAGCACACTGATACAACTGATAAACACTTGAGTCACTGTGCTGCAAAGTTAAAGGGAAAATCCACACAAAAACAGAATTCACACGTGCAGTTTCAGAATTTGGGATAGTAAAGTCACAAACAAACAAAGGAAAGCTGTGACAATGACATCACATGACCATTTTTGGGGTTTGGTCATTGATGTCACCTCCAGCCAACTTTTGGGCTTTGTTCAGACTGCAGGCAAATCAGATTTGTTTCTCAAATCAGATCTTTAAGGCAGACTGTCCGCACTGTTATTTGCAAGTGATCAGATTTGTGTGTCCAGACGTCACCAACCTATCTGCATGGGTTGCTGTGGTAACGACGTAGGAGTCAGTAACTACGTACGCTGGTGACGCTGCTTTCCAACCATGAGAAATGGAGATCCATCATCTCGCCAAACAATCATGCTGTCAAGTCGCGGTGCACAAGTTGCTGAGTTTGTCTGGTGCAACGCAGGAGGCTGGTATACAGCCGCTCTGATGCACTTCTGTCACTCTGGATTTGACGTTGTCGTTGTGTGTCGCGTTGTGAGTGACGCAAAATACACTTTGAAATGGTTTCTAGCCATTTACCTGCCTTGTTTGGACTTTGCCTGTTTTTGGACCACAAGCAAATGTGAACTTTTACTTATCCTGTCTGTCTCTGGGTCATGAATCTGGATTCAAGTCTGTTTCACCGCTGAGGCTTTACAATTGGCACTGAATAACTTACTGAACTCCATGAACCCAATATACCTTTGTTTGAGATATTACAGATGGGCGACAAATGAAAACCTGAATGAATGTGCAGAGAAACAAAACAAATGCAGAGACTTGAAAATGATGTGAACCTTACGCTATGGCCTTCATAGTTACTAGATCTCAACCCAGCTGAACTAACCGACAAAACCTGCCTTACGGTTAGGGTATGCTTGAGTTTGTACGATCTGGCGTCTAAACACATCGAAAGGCAAAAGTGTTTATAGCTGTTCCAAACCCTGCTGTTATAGAGAGGGGCGGGACACAATTAATTGTTTGAAAAGGTATAAGGGCGCAATCATTGTGTCAAGTGGCCATGCTTTGGAAAGTCACTAATATTGTTGGATGCAACAGCAACCCAATTCCTACATCAGTAGGCTGCAGGGCAGTGGGTTTCAGGCGATGTTCGGCAATCCATCAAGCACTTTGTTTGAAGGATACTGGACGCCTTTAAGGCCCAAATCATGTCAGTTGATATGTGCTTTGGTGGTTCATATCACCAAACAAATTTGCAATTAATCAAATCGCCTCAAACTAGTTGCCATACGGTTAACGAGGGGTTCCTGGAAGTCTAAGGCACGGTTGGTAATGCAGCCTTGTCTCCACTACAATCATCAAAACACCAAATGACGGAATATCTTCTATCTGGAACAAAGACGTTCATCCCTCCAGTAGAGTTCCACAGAATTGGAGAATCTATGACAATGATCACTGAAGGTGTTCTTACTTAGTATTTATGTTGGTTTTTTCCTTTAATTTGTCACCCATCTGTATCCAAAGGAGTTTGATTTGAATGCAGAGCTTTCAGATATGAATAGCCCCATATCCTTGAAAGCGCTCCATGGCTGCTGTCAGAGTCCCATGATTTGTTTTATGATTATTCATCTCCCTATATGTCTCAAGATGACATCATCAGTACAAACTGTCTCTCTGCTCTTCAGCTGAAGGAGAAACCTGCTTACATTCACACTATAAACTGAGCTGCACAATGTAATAGAGATTACATATGTGAATTCTGTATTTGGGATGGACTTTCCTTTTAACAGCAACCTTTCTCCTTACAGATGCATACAGATTCTGAGCTTTAGCCCTCAGTACAAAGCTTTTCAAGCTCCCAGAGTTTGTCCTCCCGGTACATCAAAGCCACTATTTCACAATATTTGATGGATCTGACATGCTGGTCAAATTCATGTTTTACATGAGAATCAGTACACCAGTTCCTCCATCTTTTCATGTGTTTTTTATTCTACGCCAAAGGCTAAGTTGCATCCTTTACTTAATATTCTGCGTCCAATCTGCTCTAGTGTTCCTATTTCCACTGCAGATTGATTACATCGTTGTGATTGTCATCCTCATACACAATGACTACACCCAGGACTTTTAGAGAACTAACAAACAATAAAGAACATTTTGAATTCATACCACTTTTATCTGACTGTGTTACAACATGCAAGCTTCAAACAATGTGTGTTATCACTTGAGAAAGCCGTCAGTCAGTGCAAAGGGGCAAAGTTGGCACCTTTGTGGCCCCTGGCTTTGGAGCTGGGGCCAGCGTCCGGAAAGGTAGGGGAAACAGGGACATCGAAGGCAGGGTTGGGAATATGCAAAGCCGCTCGTTTGCATTTCTTTGACCGAGTCTTGGCGTGACGTGGTGGAGAGGTATTGCCTTGGGAGCTAGCAATATTGCGGGCCCCGCAGCTCGTGGAGAGCTCCGGTGAGGGGTCCGAGTTCACTGCGGGGTTGTTGTCTGGGCAGGTATGAACTGTCTGAGGTTTCCCCTGAGGACATGAGGTGGACAGCAGCGGAGAGCGAGTGGCCGACTCCAGCAGACCTTTAGTTCCCTGTGTGCACTGAGGAGGCATGAGAAAGAGGAGGGGAAGGAAAAAAGACAAGAACTGATGAGACAAGCCAGTGAAGTTAACAGGGCGAACAGCAGGTTGTTAAATCACTTCAGTGAATGCGGCAACAGCTGTGCAAGATAAATCAAAGGCAAGCTGGGAGCACAAGCGGGCCACGCGAGTGATCTGAAGCAAGAAATCACAAATGTTTCATGCCATAGATCTGCATGCGGATACACATTAGACCTAGGGAATCATAATTGAAAGGTGTTCATCGCAAGGAACATCCAATTGCACTGTCTATTAGATAGAACTTGGTACAAAGGTTTTTAAAAGACTACTCCAGCAATTTAGTACTGCACACACAAAGTTTGGGGGCTTGCAAGAGACAAAACATGGTCATAGTTGTAGCAGCAGATGCTGAGAGATCCTGACTTTTAGTCCCTAGTATGTGTCAAGCTCCAAAAGAACCATGGATCCTACACTTCCCATGATGCAACACAACTGTGTATGTTATTAGAACCTACCTGCCTGGTAAATGTCCACATCTTTGAAACTCTATGTCCCCAGTTTGTAACGAAAGCTTTCTGTTAACAAGACAAGAGTCTAAAGCTGGATTTATAGCCGTAGGCAGGTTCTGATTTATAATTGAAAGTTGGATTTAATATCACCTCCACAACACTAAGCGCATGTGTTGTATATGCTTTATATTCCCCATAGTAACTGTGTTGACATTCTTTCATTTACTCTGTGATACAGAGCGATGGTGGGCTACACACATACAGTAGATTTATAGAACAGGAGTTACATCCAGGTAACTTATTTTGCTTCGTCTCCTTACTGAATAAGAGACTACTGACGCGCAATAGTGTTAGCATGCTAACATTTGCTAATTAGCACAAACCACAAAGCTGAGGCTGATGGGATTATCATTGGTTTTGCAGGTATTTGGTCATAAACCAAAGTATTGGACAAATTAAAATATTGACTGATTGTGCAGGAGAAAAAGTCAGGGGATCATCAAATTCATTAGGATTCGACTGTTGGGCACCATGGATATCTGTACCAAATTTCATGGCAATCCATCCAATAGATGTTTCACTTAAAACCAAAAATGTCAACATCATGATGGCGTTAGAGGAAATGATGACATCATCGGGGTTACTTTCTCAGACTTGATAAAGCTCCTCCAAAGCCACAGAAGACATTATACAACTGCTGTCACAGGCTGAGTGGTACTCCCCGAAATTAGTTAATTGACAAGCAAAAACAGGAGACTGTCCTCCCCAAAAATATGGCCGTATAGGTTGTCTGTGCAAGCAGCTTATTACGACCCATATTTATGTTTATTGTTAGGCGGCGACCTATAAAGAGTGCCAGAATCAGCGTAGGGAGGAGGTCGGGGTGGATGGATGGGATTCAAACAACACAGGACTTTCACCCAGGTAGCTGTGCTGTAATTTTTATTCTAGTGTTTAATCTTTCTTATTCTATTTTATCTTATTTCAATCTTCTAATATACTTTGTTTTATTCCTTTTTAAATCCTACTTATGTGTGTCTTTTCCTATTTTGTTTTATATTGCTTCTCCTCCCCCACAACACAGGAGTTTCACCCAGGAGACCACAGTTTGTGTCCTGTGGGAAACCAAAAGTCAACGCTGACTTATTTTAACTTAAATTACATAACTAACGTAGTTCTTTTAACCCAAACCATGATCTTCACCTAAACCTTACCAAGTAGTTTTGGTGCCTAAACCTAACCAAACTGCGACCATTTCACAACGTTAACCACGTGTTGTTGTTGTTGTTACCATAAGGACGAAGGTCCGGTACGCCTATATATATATATTGTTTTCAGAGTCATTGGAAAACTACCTATTCTGTAGTTTAGGTAGGAGGACTTGTTGAAAAACAGTGGAGTATCCCTTTAATTAATAGCCCGCTTTATACTAATTCTGATCATTTTTAATGAGTGAAGGAAGTGTCCACTGTTCCTCATTTTGTAGAAGCTCAGGAACCACTGATCTACAGAATGAATCAGGTGCGTGAACGTAGTGTGCTTCTTGAACACACACCATTACTCTTTCAACAGTGCAAAGTGTCCAAAGGCAAATATTCTCATTTTGGTTTGGGAAAATCAGGGCTGCAGAACTGATCTCAATCCAAAAGGTCCCTAGTTTTAAGCCGCTGGTTCATGTGTAGTTCTGCCTATTATCACAAAGACATCCCAAAAACATGCTGCCAATAATATTACTGTTGGTGTGAGGTCTTAAACCTGCATGAATTGATTTTCTAGCCACTTGGACGTAGTGCAACAAGCTGTATACACAACATCCACATATTATCACCTACCAACCAAAGATGATACAGCGAACCTGTTAGCTAACAGTTGCCCATTTACACATCCAGCAGATGCAGAGCAACATTAGCAATTTTGGTCGTCATTTAATCGTAGTTTGTTGTTTGCTGTTTGTACTGTTATTTCTAAGGCAAGGCAAGATAACCTTTCTACATCAAGGCAATTCCAAATGCTTTACATAAGACTTAAAGGTAATAAGACAAGATATAAAAGAAACAAAAGGCAATATGAAAAGACAATATAAAAAGAAACAAAAATAGGATTTAAAAGGATTCATATAATCCTCCTGTCAAAATAAGACAGATTTAACAGTAGAATAAAAATTACAGCTACGGTGCAGTGCAAGATATGAATAAAGAGTCCCAAATTAAACTAAATAAAAATGCAGCATAGCAGCTTAATGCTATGTTCACAAGCTAGTCGCTAACTTTGTCTTCCTGCATTTTGGTGCCGGGCAGGTAGCGTACAGTGGGTTTATCAGAGCTTTTTCTGCTGAAAACGGCTGCCTGCTGAAGCTGGAAACAAAGTTAATGTGAGTGCTGCTGAGACTGAACCAAAACAGTAAAGTTAGGGGCCATAAAACCAAAACAATGAGCTGAAAGATGCTAAAATGCGTCGTAGAGCTGAAGAGTTGGTGATAATTCTCTGTGGGTTTGTCACTATGAGCGACACCTTTCACATTACAGGTGTTCATTTCTTCCATTGTTAACATAAAGATATTTATAAGTGCAGCTTTAAACTCCACTTTTCGCCTGAAGTAAGTTTAAAATGTCCTCAGCCTTAAAGCTATAATACAATAAAAAATGTGTAAATAATTAACTTTTTTTAATTCAACTTTAAAACATTAACTGTTAATCAAGATTCAAAAACTGCCAGTTCACTGTTCACTGTGTAAAAAGCTATAGAACACCTCAGTTTAGAAGGCAACGCTGGTTTGAGTCCAGTCTGGCTGTCAGCATGTCCCCAAAGATAAGAACTCAGTTCAACAACACTTTCTAATTTGTTCCTCTACATGGAGCTGCTCTCCCTAAACTTAAAAAAATAATGTATCCATCAGGTATCATTACGTTCTGGTTTATTCTCCACAGTTCATTTCATTGTCTTAATCAGTGACTCCATGGCTATAATGACGGTAACACCCAGCTCTGAATTAACTTCCTCCTATAGTTAATATGTTATCATTTCCATGTCCAACTAGAAAAAAACTTTACAGTGTAATGCATCTAACGCACCTTTTAAGAATTCTATTACTATGGCTTACAGTTTTCCTCAGACATCATGGCCTAAATGCTGTTTCAAATATGTTTCTACCTCAGCAAGAACTACTTCTTGGAGTCAAACTGATTTCTGGCAAATCTGTGGCATGAAAAAAGTCAAATTTAAAGACAATACTGACAGCATAGTGGAATTGTTTGAGCCATAACTACACATCTGTACATTGTGAACTAATTTTACATAAGGATTCTGTTAAATTATGCACTATGTAATGTATTCAACATGACAGCATATGAATAAAGCCATGCAGCAGTACAGCAGCCAGCCCAGAGGATGTGCAGACACAGTGTTGGGCACAGAAACTCTGCACTCGCTTTCCCCTTCTCTAAACAGGCTTACCAAGCTCAAGCATCGCTTTTCCTGCACTAACAGCGGCTAATCAGCCAGTGCAGGACACAGCAAAATCCAGACATTTCTCCTCCTAGTGTTGGTGGCAGGACACAGGCACAGAGACAGACCACATAAGGAACAGCAAGTTAGGACTGGGTGAATAGACAAACGGGGAGCGTACTGATACTATCACCTTTCCTTTGAAATTACAATTATACTCCAATATGTCAACTGGGAGGGTGGACAAACAAAACAATGAGAAATTTGTACACACAGATGATGAATTGCATGAACAAAACTGCATGTTTTATTACATTTTTACATTTCAGATACTGACAAAATAGAAATATGTATAAAAACAGAACATGGAATAAAGACATGAAGGGAAACAAGTAGGAAATGATGTTGATTGGCTTGATGCGTCACAAATAATTTGGCACTCTGAACTTTTATATGTAGACAAATATGACTGAGACAGGAGAAAGTGAACCAACACAGAATAAAAACAAGGAACTGTTGGTGCAGAAAAAGCTTTCCTCACAGCTTCCCCAGTGTAGCGACTACATTTCAAAAGACTATTTTCACCAAACCCAACTCAACAACAAAATAAAACTCAGACTAGAAACTACGACTTCAACTGACTTTCCGTTTATTCCATACACACACACACACACAAAAAAGTAGTTCAAGCTGTCTTGTTATTTTGGTGTAAACAAAAAAGAGCTGTTTGTCTTGCTACTCTACTACTTGATATGAGAGTTCGGTGGCTCAGACTGCAACTCTATCTGAACCGCAGTTACGTCTTGTAAACAGAAGTTGCTGTACAACTCTCCAGGTATCCTTTTATATCCCTTGCTGTGAGAGAGAACAAGAGAGCATCCAAGTCTTAACGTATTACAACTCATTCTCTCCTTCTCCCTTTAAAAACACCCTGAGTCGACATACTGCACAGAAACAAAATACTGAGGTGTAGATTGTGATAAAAAAAAAAAGTGGAAAAACAGAAAACAGAAAAAATACATAGTGAATAGTCACCCTTTTGTAGACCTGATTTGTTCATTTCCATGAAGTAAACATGACTGAGCTGTTCAGACGTGCATGAACTGCCCAGAGCAGGTGTCTAAACTCATCAGACTAACAGAGCCAGCAGCCAACCAAACATTACTAAATCAGAAGCTAAAAGAATAGTTTACCTTTTTCTAAAACATGCTTATTTGCTTATTTCCCCCCCAGAGTGAGATGAAAGGTTTGATACCTCTCGGGTCTGTACGCTAAACATGAAGGTACTGCCAGCAGCAGATTAGCTTAGCTTAGCACAAAGACTGAAACAAGGGGAAACAGCTAGCCTGGCTCTGTCCAAAATGAAAATAGACCTACCAACACTTCTAGATTTGTTTTACTTACATGATGTATCTGGTTTGTTTAGATATAAAAGATAAAACCTGTACATTTGTGAGCTTTAGATGTGTTGCTAATGTAGCTGGATTTTTTTCACTTTGGCCAGAGCTATGCTAGCCTTTTTGCTGCAGTTTTTATGCTAAGCTAGGCTAAACATGTCCTGACCATAGACTATATATAAAGATGGGCAACATGACAGCTCCCCAAAAGTGAAGCCAAAATATCTCAATCTCCCCCTGGTGGCTGGCTGCAGTATAGGTCATAAACCCCGCCCCCTCCATGTTAGCGGATGGGACATGTACACGTCAAATAAAATGTTACCAAAGATGGTTTCTGTCATTTTAGGTAGTTCTTATCACGCTGATGTTTGATCAAGTGTATAAGGTTGGTTTTAAAAAGGGGGTGTGATGTCATGATTGACAACTGTGAGTGTGCTTGCGATTGGGTCAGACAGGCACTACTGCGCTGACTCTGGCTCCAAATGACGTCACTAGCGCAAGATGGCAGCTCCCGTATCTGGATATTTTGGCTTCATTTTTGTACAGTAGGAGGAAGTGGAGATGTGTCGTCCATCTTTATATACAGTCTGTGGTCCTTGACTCTGACTGTGTACTTAAAATGAGAATGTAAGTTTTGAAGGAAGAAATAACACAATCTTCCTCTCACTAACAACAAGTTGAAATCATAAACAATGAAATGCACTCCTGCAATTCAACACACTTTTGCTGCTACAACCTGTCCTGTACGACCAGCAGCTTGTGGTGGCTAATGTTTGCAAACCCACATGTATATTTGCTGCCTAACTGACAAACTGAATCAGTTTGCTGACTTTTTGTCATGACTCTACTTGTGCAACTGTTTCACTATGTTTTAGCATTTACCTTTACAGCATAATTACTAAGTCTTGTTTGCACTGAGAAGAGTCATAAATACTGATATGTAAACCTCTGACTGCTGTGTAAATACAGTACATGTAGGGATTAACCCATACACAACAGGCAGCAGACAGATGCTGAATTGGGGCTACAGCAGGCAACAAAGCTTCTGTCAGGCAGAGGAAGAGTTTTGGTGGGAGTTGGGGGGTGCAGGCACAGGAGAGGGGGATTCCTGCAAGCCAAAAGCCGGCTGGGAAGATCCTCCTACCACATTTATCTCGCTTTTAGTGGCCAGAGTGGGCAGCTCGATGTCCACGCCAGCTGTCTGGGAAGATTCATCCGCGGGCAGGAAACCTCGTCTGTCGATCAAACTGAAAAAAGACAGGAACAAGGAAGACCAGAAGACGTTCATGTACCCTTAGTGATGGACTGAGACTCCAAAGGTGGTTAAAAAGGCATTTTGAACCACAAAATATCCATGTAATGAGTCTCCATTTCTACACGTGTCTTGCGCATCCTATACACAAGTAGACTGGGAACCAGACGAATCTACGAACTCATGTTTTATTTGCTCTGGCAGATGTGTCTGGTCCCTCTCCCATTCAGACAGATTTCCAGCCGACCTGGCCCGGGTCGAGCCAATCACAACCGTTTATCTAATATGGGGCAGGTTTGATACGCTGACTGTACAGAGGAGCACTGTTGAGGCATTTTCAGAAACAACCAAGATGGCTGCAGCTGATGTGGAACATAGTCCACTATCGCCTTAGTAGTAACGAACTGGTTGGTATATTTTCTCTAAAAGAAGAACAAACAGCTGCACTTAAAGCTTTTCTTGATAAGAAAGATGTGTTTGCCGTACTTCCAACAGGATTCACTCAGCCCTACGTCACACGTTTGCTCTAATTGGTTGATGGTCTATTCAATTGCGTCCAGAGGCATTTTGGTCTGCACCCGCTGATAACGCCCCTTGGAAATCGAAAACGACAAGAGAGTCTGGTGATGTCTGGTGAGGTGAGGCTAATAGGCAAGCACATATTGGGGATGAGGAGCAAGCTAACTTTAGTATTTATTTTTCATTTCAGAGTTTAAATGAATAAGTCAAGGGTTAGAGCTAATAATCAATTCATGGTCAGACATGCCAAATGCAAACCGTCTGGTTGATTATAATCAAATGTGTCCCTGAATGAGACCCTGGCTTTGGGTTACCCCTCATTATGTACAGATGTATTGAATGCGTGTCGATATGTATTACAGCCTTTTTTCTATTATTAAAAATGAGTTGACAGATCAACTGATAATAAAGCATCTAAAACATAAATATTATGACATGATGCAACATGCAGGCCGTGTGCTTTTGTCAAGGAAAACACGTGATATTTACACGCAGATCTGAGACACCACTAAAACCAAATGTCTTTAGACCTTCATCGTGCATGGATATCTTCAGTCATTCCTACAGTATGTGAGACTAACCTGGGTGGCATGGGTCCACAGAGCACAGAACAACAGTTGATAAAGATGTTTTTGTGAGTGTACGGGTTGGTGGCGTCTTCTCCACCCTTGCCTGACCAGGAGCCTTTAATCTGGAAGAGACAAGATACAAAACGTGCAACATTTCACAGTTTGTATTCAACATACATTTAATTAGATTTTTGGTTGAGGTGAGGTAGCCCTTCATCTGATTTGGAAGTATTCAATAACTCCACAAAATGTTACAAATTCTAAGTGAATACTTGCGAAGAGGTGCATTCCTCCTCCTACACATTTTTCATTTTCTTGAAATTCTATTCAAATGTGATATTAGTGTAATATTAATGTAATGTAATTGATTTCATATTACTTTTATTTTACAAATATTCCAAATTGTTCCTGTCTTAATATTGTACCACTTTCACAGCTCCTCAGTAATTGCAGTGTAACAAATTCAACTCAAGGCAGTACTCACGTCTTCATTAGTGGTCAGGTTGGAAGCTACCAGGTAGGTATGGAAGCCCGAGAGGCCCAAGATGGACCAGACTGAGAAGAAACATATCACCAGCTCCACTGCAGTGAAAGGCTGGGTCAAGGAGAGCACCAGTGTATTGAGGAGGAGGGTGAAATAAAGATTTCTTGAGCAAGTGAACACTGTCAGTGAGTATGTTTCATTTAACACATTTGTGATTAAAGGATATCTGCCTGGACTCTCTTGCAGAGCAAACACCAGGCCTTTTCCTCCCTGAGCCCCTGAAAGAGAGGGAAACATTACACTGAGACAAGGCTCGAAGTGTCCATTAAAGAGAAAAAGTGTGCGGGCAACCAGCAGTTGCAGTTAATTGTCTTGATGTGGGAGCAGTAACACCAGAGTCAAGCTCGAATTCTAACCCTTTAGTGAGTATTGGATGAAATACAATTTAAACATGAGCGGCTAAATGGGACCAAGTTAAGAATGCCAGACAAAAACAGAAAACAAAAAAAAAACATTCTGTATATTTTTCTTATCAGACACCCAGACCGCTCTGATGTGGTTTGGCAGTCCAAGGCAGAAAAAACAAACAAACACTAACACTTAGTGACAGGTGCTGTTTGAGCCAGGTGTGTTAGCAGTTACTATCAGTTACTATTGTTTTTCAACCATGAAACACCTGTGAACCCCAGAGCAGAAACACACATACTCAGCGCTAGGTGTGTGGTCACACAGCCGAAAATGAACGCGGTCAGGAAGGAGAGCGACACGATGAAGGTGTAGAAGAAGCGGTAGTTGCGTTTTCCCACACAGTTCCCCACCCAAGGGCAGTGATGGTCGAATCGCTCTGAAAGAGAAACGCACCAAAGGAGAATTCAATGAACCCACTGACATTTCAATTTCAATTTAATGAAATAAAAATGTTTTAGGAATAGTATAACAATTTGGGAAATAAGCTGATATGTCATTCAAGTCAGTCCAGGCTGAACTAATGGAATCCTGTTCACCGCAGCCACTGTGAGGCCTTTATTCATTATTTATGGTTGGTAAATGTCAGCGTGCCGGTGTGTGTCCACAGCTCACCCACACAGTTGTCACACAGGCTGCAGTGGGAGGTGCGCGGAGGCCGGAACATCTTGCAGGTGAAGCAGTACTTGAGCTTCACCACCTGCTGGTTGATGAGGACTTCCTTGGTGCGCGGTGGAGGCCGATAGCTGGTGTTTCCAGTGTTATCTACAGAGGAGAGGACGGTAAAGAGACACAACAGGACAACATCAGCTGGATTCAGTGATCAACTGATCTTAAGTGATAATGCTCTGGCCTTTTATTAGCTGCACCTAAACACTTGCCATTTAACATATACTATATACTACTATACAGGCTTTTTTAACAGAAATCGTCTGTTCTTATTTGGACAAATAGAAAGTCTGGACAGCAAAAAACCACATGAAATGTGATTTTTGCAAATCGGATCCAAACCACATTTGGAGGTGGTTTGAAATGCGATTCCAATCGGATTTCTACAGATGCGTCTCAATCCGGACGCTCTGGCCACTCAATTTGGATTTCAAAGTGTCTTCTGCATCAGTTTCAACGCGACACACAACGACGACGTCAATCCAGAGTGACAGAAGTGCATCAGAGCGGCGAGATGATGGATCTCCATTTCTCAAGCATTTTGCGTTGGAAAGCAGCGTCACCAGCGTACGTAGTTACTGACGCCTATGTTGTTACCACAGCAACCCATGCAGATAGGCTGGTGATGTCTGAACACACAAATCCGATCTGATCACTTGCAAATAACAGTGCGGACTGTCTTAAAGATCTGATTTGAGAAACTAATCTGATTTGCCTGTAGTCTGAACAAAGCCCAAGTATCTTCACGCAGAGTTCAAGGATTGACAATCAAAAGCTGTATCACTTTCAACTTGTGGAAGGCTGTTGTTAGCCAGCTAGCCCCGCTAGCTACCGCAATTAATGCTCACAACCCATGCCATTCTTCTGTCCCACTTGCTTTCCGCCACAGCACGTGAGTCAGTGTTGCCTGGTGAAATCCGGTCTGACCACACCATTATGAAACAACAGCTCACACTTTTTTCATCCTTACTGGTGCAGCAAGTGTGGTGACTTCACGTAATACCCAACATAGCTCTGCCCTATGTCAACAGGTCTAAACAGCCAGAGTAAGTAAAAACACCTGTGCGGTTTTGCGTGGTCTTTAAGAACTGGTTTCATTTGCTCCTCTCTGAAGTTGAGCTTGAAGTTATTATTGTATTTGTAGGTTTTCAAGAGACTCAGATACATTTGTTTCTTACATGTTATGAATTTCACAGCCTGTATGATGACAAAGCTGCATACTTTTTTGGATTTACTAAATTCTGATTAATTTGTACATTATTGGACCAGGCATGCAGCCAAAAGAACAATCTGATAAAACATAAAACAACCTTCCAACAAGGCTTATGGGCTTTCTAACCAGAAACCTTTTCTACTTTAGAGACCTTTGTTTATAGCAAATATTGTGACTTGTCATGGCAGACAGGTGTATCTAATAACATTAACGATGGCAGAGGTCCATCAAGTGTGGCAGTGAGCCAGCATGCACAATACTGGCAGCACCCTGGAACTGGCTTACCTGAACTGAATGCAACTTTTGCTGCTATGAAAGGCCAAAATGGCAAGAGTAAAAAAATCCTTAGTACATACTACTTGTATAGAGTATGCACTATTTACTAATTTCCATAGTATGCTGTTTTTTCCACTCACACTTTACCATTTTGCAAAGGTGAGACCAAGTCACAAGTAAGTCTCCAGTCTTTGCACTCAAGTCCCAAGTCAAGACTGACAAGTCCCAAGTCCTAAACTTTGAGTTTCGAGTCCTAAACAAGTCATAATGTGCTCTTGTAATGCCAAATGTAATGCCATTTTTAACAATTTTAACAACCAAGTAATAATATATTAAATTTAAACAAATCATGAATGCTTTTTAAAATTTGTATTTATTATTTGTATTTATTTAAAAAATGTGTATTTATAATAAGCGTGACTGAACTTAATCATAAAAAAGTAGTGCTGACATTGCAGCTTCATAGCATATAGCACTATTAACCACCAGAATGAAGTCTGTATGTGTCTGTCCTGTATTTAAAGACCGTACTTTTTCATCTTTGGGCTTGGGAGACGGTATCAAGTATTTTCAACTCAAAAGGCTCAAGTCCAAGTGAAGTCATGAGTCATTGGTGTGAAAGTCCAAGTCGAGTTGCAAGTCTTCTTTGATTTCGTCAAGTCGCGTCTAATGTCATCAAATTTGTGACTCGAGTCTGACTCGAGTCCAAGTCATGTGACTCGAGTCCACACCTCTGCCATTTTGTACCAACAGGAAATGACGAATGATTGATGAAGAATTGCACCGACACGTGTCAATAGGTGTTCCTGAGTCTGTTTCACCACCATCCACATTGTGGGACAATACTACATCCACAGCACACTCATAGCATTTTTAGTAGCATACTGACTTATTGGAGTACTTTATTTAGTCACTTTTCCAGTGTGAACACACTACATACTCAAAACCTGCTTAGAATTTGTATGAAATTTTGGACACAGCTCTACGTTTTTATACTACAGATTAAAATTCTACAATTTACAAATGTCATGTCTTTTCAAATGACATTTTAATGGGATCGGTAAATTCATTTCAGCCTAACACACCTGTATGTAGAATACTGAGTCAAATAAAATGTCCAAAGCATTTTCTTAAAGACAGGGCAGTAGGTAAATAATCAATACTTATGTCAGAGTCTTTGTTTCAAAAATAGCTGGAACAATAGCAGTACAGTTGGGTAATGTGAACATCTTACATCACCACTGCCTAAACTTTGGTCATGCGTAGGAGTTAACAAGGTGCACATGAAGCCAACTTTAGACACTAAGGTCATTATACTGTAGCATGCCATATGGAAAGGAAAGATACTGTTGGCAAGACTTAAGACTGACAGTGAACATAACTGATGGGCTGCTTTAAACAGGACCGTGGTGAAAAAAGGACAGATTGGGGTAAAGGGATCGGTACAGGACCTTGTCAGAGGGATAACAAATCTCCCAGCCCCAACTTTAGAAGTCAACAGGACACATTTCTTCCAGAAAAATGGCCCTAATGGCTGCCAACGTGACATTCATTACACCAAATCATGGCAAGTGAGTCCTTTCAAAAGATTCTACTTAGGATACTTAGGATCTTTAATGTGTCAGAGGTTTCATCATGATTAAGATGAGCTGGCAACAGAATGACTGGTGACTGTCCCATTAGGATTTGCCTTGTGTTTCAGTTTCAGAGTAAAATAGCAGATGCTGGCAGAACAATGCCGTCAATCTCAACTGTGAACAGTGCTCTGAGGCAAATAAACTGTGTGAAAGCACTTATGACAGTACCAAAAATAGTATGTTCTTAAAGTTTGACATAATTTAATGCCACTGAGCAGAGGGTAACTTATAAAGAAATTAGTTTAGGGATCAAATTTCCTTGGAAATATAAAGGCCACATGGAGAGTTCTAGTGCCAATGGACAGTGTAATAACCTGGCAGGCATACCACTCTGGGGGAAAACAGTGAACACTTAAAAACAAACTTTTGTGATACTCAAAGTCAAAAGCACTTGAGACAAGCATATAGTTCTGACTCCATTTATGATTGAGTTGGCCCTTACCTATTTGTTTTTCAGTGTCTGCAGCCTCATCTGGTGTTGCTCTGGGCAGGATGCCAGGGTCAGTGAAGCTCGTCTGGAGCAGGGTGATGATCACAAATACAAAGAGGCCTCCTCCGATAACAGGTATGCAGCTGGTCAGGTGTTTGACCAGGAAGGGACAGCTGTGATATGGGGCAGCCACAGACAGATAAGAGGATGAATTACCCAGACAGCAAGGTGACCATATCAAAGGCTGGAAAATGATCGAAACAGAGCCCTGTCTCATAACTGAGCCTACTTTTTTCCACCCACCAGGGGATCTATTTTAATTAACATTCAGTGCCTTTAATCACTATCTGAGTCCCTGGAGACAAAACACACTTTTCACTACACTGTGATAAAAGACTGCCATTTTCATATTCCAGCACTATTCCTTATTATAGTACATATCATGTCAAATTAACAGCTGCAAGATTAACCTAAAATTTTATGTACAACCAAAACAGATATTCACACATTGTAAGGCCAAATAGAACTCTGATATGTACAATTTTGTAAAACATTGCCAGACTACGTCATGAAATCTGATCTTTTTAAGTTGAATTGAGTATTAGACAAGAGATTGCTCTTGTAAAACATGAATAAAGGACATTTTACTAATCATTAGGACCTGCTCTACGGTTCGGCGTAGATCTAATACACCAAACAGGAGCTAATTCAATTAAATATCAATTTATAGAGCTGGTTTGCCTCATACTGCCGTACTGTTGTGGAAGCAGAGATGCATTGAAATGTCGTCCTTTATATATCATACCTTTGTCAACAGGACAACGACTGAACTCGCAGGTGATATGACAGAATCGTAGACCTAATATGAAACATGGACTCACTCAAATATAAAGAATAATCCACTTGTGACGAGAATAAGGCCCAGAGTGAGGGGCAAGACCCCATTCTGTCGGGCCACTATGATCCGTCCATCGCAGTAGAAGCGATTCTTTCCGGGGAAAACTTCCCACTTTCTCCTCGGTCTTTTCGGCTCCTCTCTCTCTTTGTCGGCTCTCTCCTCACTGTCGTTTCCATGATGAGGCGGGGGAGTCGGGGTTGGTGTCGGAAGTGACTGCGGGTCGATTTGCTGATACTCGCAGTTTTTCATGATTTATAATGTAGTTTGGGTGCTCTGTCCCAACAACCGGGGCATTTGGCCAGCGATGGACAGCATCACCGACGCCCGTGTTTGAGGCAGCTGAACGGCGCAAATGTCGTCATTCCACGTAGAAAACCAGCTAATCCTACACTACGGGTATCCAGCTGAAAATAACCCGAAGACCCCGTGCTCGAAATGGCATCTCTGTTACTTTCCATGCTTCTCCATTTATTCCTCTTAAAGTCTGCCTCCAGACTGACTTCGCACAAATTCAGGCGATGACTCACTGGTCATAGTTGACTTGTTAGCTTGTTAGCCAACTCAGCCAGCTGCAGACTATTTAACATCAGTAACGTTAAACCCAAAATACCGTTACTACTGCTAGCTTGTTAGCTTGCTCGCCTTGCACATATTAGCTAACCTTTTTGCTATTCTCCAGAGGTCCTATATGCATACATTAAAATGAGTACTAACGTCGTAACGTTTATTTTTGATGCATATTGCTCTCCTACCAAGAGTCCAGACACGTTCGTGGATACTACTGGTTAGCTACGTTGTCATAAAACGAGTGGTCCGGACAAATTGGCCGTTGTCAAATTTAACACAAAGAAAATGTGCATTTCCGGTTATTTTTCTTTCGAAATAAATATCCTATTAAAACATTACATTTTAGTTATGGTGATGATAATGGCACTCACTAAAAACGGAATGGCCACATAATGCATTGGAATAGCTCTCGCAGTTTCATCATTAGGCTACATTTTTCTCTATGAATGTCAAATGTCTACAAATTGTCAAGAGTCAATAGTTGACAAATCTTACAATATCCGGTAAATCAGCAGCCACTGTTGGTGACTTGACGCAGTTTTACCGTTCATAGAGGACATTTTCTGACTTATCAGCAATATAACAGGTGTTATGGCGAGTTCTGCCTGCCTGCCGAGAACCGCACGCCCCTCGCGGAAGCGCGCACAGCCACAGACACTGTAAAGATTTCTATAGCATTTGTATGTTTAATATATGTTTAAAAACGATATAATGATCTGAAGTCTATAGAGATAACTTCTGTTGTGCCATTTAAATAGAAAATTGAAATTTAATTGAATTAGCATCGAGACTCAGTAGAAGTATGCCTAGCATTTCCTGGATACTGTTGGTCTGAAATTTGCATGGTATCCTTGATTAATCTCTCAATATTTCTGAAGACAAACTCTTTGGTGTTCTTTATCAATGTGTTTTTAAGCATAACTAAAATGTTACTTTTAAATTAGGTTTTTAAATGTGGAAAAATGAATGTTGAGTGTCAAATTCACTCTGTTAAGTAAACATCGATCAGCAGATGATTTTGTAGCTGCTGAGAAATGCATCCCTTGTTATTTTAACCAGGAAGATGGTTACATATATGAAATTCTCCCTGTTAAGCCAAAACAGACCTAAATGTGTGCTGTTAAAACCATTTGACTGCTAGGTCTCTAGAGACAAAGTTACAGGGTGGATGTAGTGTTCAGCAGTGGTCATTTTACCTGCTGAGAAATGTGTGGAAATTGTGTTTCCTTCTCTTAAAAATACTGTGTACTGAGAATTTTTGTCTGCCTTGGCCTAACAGACAGATACAGCTTCAAATCATCACCAGCTGGGATAATGATAATTTATCCAGTCAGAAATATAAATAGCCTCATCCAACTCTTTAAAACAAAATAATTGCAATTCGGTAGATAGCAGCCCTCAAAGTATATTTGGAATATGAAAAATGTCATATTTAATAATAGAAAAGAACTGAAGAACCTATTGATGAACTGGCATACCAGGACAATAAAAATGAAGACAATGTGCATGTAAATGGTTGATTAATAATAAAAATAGCACACAAAGTAAAAGAATAAACATTATAAGACATAAGAAAGCAAACAAGATAATGCTAAATAAATAAATAAAAACTGTGGAATAAATAATTATAAATATAACACCCTCACTCCATACAACTGCCCAACACACCCTCAGAATAAAATAGGAATTTCTGGAGCATGGGACTATGTCTGTTAGGTGCATACAGGGCAGAGGAACTCCTCATGTAGCACTGGACTCCTCACACAGCCATGGTGGTACCACCTACCACAGATGTCACAGCCAATCTGAGAAATGCACATTAAAGTTTCATATTATCCACATTTCATGTCATTTTTCAATAATTCTATAGTTTTACTGTGGGCATTACTACTACAATGTCATGCATGTTGTAAACCTGGTACAAGTAATGTGAATTTTACCCATGAGATTGATCACCCATTAATATCTCAGTGATGGTGAAGATAATGTTGTAAGCTGCAAGATATGCCTGAAATTTCTGATATAAGTAAAACCAAAAGACAAGTAGACCAATTAAATAAGTCATCACAGGATATTTACTTAGTACCAATTATCATGTGTAATGCTCCTGTAGGCTTGCTTTATTCATTCAGGGTTAAAAACTTGGCTGTAGCAAGAACCAGTTACACCTACTTTTAAGGCAAAGACACCGTATGATGTGCCGTCTCTCTGTTGTCCATATGAAATGCCCACTTTGACACATTACATCCTCTCTCCTGCATGAATGCCCTTAAGGAACAATATACAGTATAGATTTAAATAACTTTATCTTCCTACCTCACAGACATATGTGTGTGTGTGTGTGTGTGTGTGTGTGTACAACTGGGACTATATTGATGTATACAGTTCTAGAGTACAGGCTCTTGAAGAAGCTGTGGTGAATATGAAGACATGGCACTTGAGCTGCCCAAAGATGATTAATTTATCTATTTACCTATCTAATGAGGGCTATTGTATCTTTATTACTTCATTATATTAGCCTACTGCATATGAATATATTAGTGTTTGAGTCTGCAGGATAAGAAACCGCAAAAGGCATCGATAACATTAAATAGTGTTATTGTAGCGACTATCCTGACCAGCAATTAGCCACTCTGCTGGGTGCGGGAGAACTTGTTTTTAACGCGCTTCAATGAGGAGAGGTCCAGGCCACATTTACTGTCGGGTGAGGTTCCCATTTAATGAAGATGTACACACAGCCAAAGTCCTTTTACAATGCGCCTGAACCATGAATATGAGCTGATTATCTTGCCTTTCTGTAGTGACAGGTGCAGCGTGCAGCGTAGCTTAGCGGTAAAAACCGTGAGCTCTCCCCGTCCCCATGCCTCATTAGAAGCTGTGTACACCTCTGTCTATATACGTCCACCACCCTGATCAACACTGCCACCCGTGGTAAACTTAGTACGGACCACAAATCAACATAACTAAATACACAGACATAATGGCTCCTACAGTTTATTCAATGTCTTGAATATGTGGTGTGCAGATGTTTAGCAAGAAAGTTTACAGATTGCTCCTCAGAAACCTTGCTTGCTAAGATGACTGATATTCCATTGACTTTTTACTATAAGGTTAAGACATGGACAAGGTGGCTAGGGGTATCAAATGTCCTTACTTGAATTCCTTAAGTTAGCCAGACAGCCTAAATGATACTAACTTTCAGCATGACACTTTGTCGAATTTCTGACTTTTGTGCTCTTGTAGGCCTAAATAAATAAATAAAGTTACTGTCAATTCACTTTTATGTTTGCCATGATCTTTGTAGAGCAAAATCTCCTCGCGCAATTGAGGGTCCACGTTCCCAGAATGATGACTGGTTTATTAGCAAAGCTGCCAGCTAACGCGCATTCACTGTTACACTCATGCAATTTACTCTAGTCACATTCACATCACACCACACACTATCAGGCTTAGGAAAATCGATGTCGCACTTTAATTTACTTTGGCAATTGGCATGCAGGATGTAGCCTATTATAAGCGCAGTATAACACAAATAATGATGATGATGGCGGCGACGATGATGATGATAATGCCGAGACATTCATTCAACTCTCTGAAATGCTATGCTTAAAAACACGTTGATAAATAACACCAAAGAGTTCGCCTTCAGAAACATTGATAGCTTAATCAAGGAAACCATGCACATTTCGTATCAAGGAAATGTTACTTCTACTGTGTCTAATTAAACATCGATGGCTCTAAACGTTCATAAACTATAGACTTCAGATCATTTATCGTCCATGATGAACCAAACAAAGAAGATCGTATTGTTTTTAAACAGTACTTTGTTATAGAAATCTTTACAATATCTGGTAGTTTTCGCTTTAGCTGTGCGCGCTCCCGCGAGTGGTATGCAGTACTCGGCAGGCAAAACTTGGCATAACACCGGAAATCATATCAAAATAAAAGTGTCAATGTGATGACTTTTGGTTTTGGGAGGTGGTTGGGGTGGTTTTATGGTGATATATTGTGAAGTATTGTATTTGATGGTGGCCTTCTCGGCTAATTGCTACTTGATATAAATAACTGCACGGTGTGTTATTACCACTGTAAAAACGTAAAATAGGCTACATTACCATGAGGCTAAAATCCCTGTGGAAATTTAACTTGCGAAGTCATAACCGGAAGTCCAACCTCTTGTTATAGCTACCTGTTGCGATTCCTCCACCTTGACGCTCAGGTACACGGATTTGGTCGAAAACTTTGCTGAAACTGGTATTTTGGAGCGGAGTTGATAAAGGGGACGTTCAAAATGGATTAAAAACCGAAATGTTTAATGTTAGCTGGAGAGGACGACATTAATTCGGGTGTAATTTGGTGGATGCACCGTGTTTACTGTGAGCAATGTTTAGTGAGTAATTCGAAAGTCATCTAATGGAGGAAAGAGCCGCGATGACAAGTCGCCATGAAAGTGAAAATACTTTTTATACACGAAAGGGTTTGTGGCTTAATGTGTGTCAAGCGGTAACGTGATAATGGTAGTCGTTAAATGTGGATAAAACAGCAAAATAATATTTCCCTTTCACGTGTTTGTTTATTAGCTTACTACATTGTATGACTACTGTAAACATTTGTCCTAACACATGCAGTCATGGCACGGAACGCCAGACACTATCTGAGAATCTGGCAATTTATAGCTTATTATGTTTTCAGTGAATATGTGTACCCGGTAAAACCTAACCGAAGATAACTAAAGATTTAATAAGATTTTTTCTTCAACTCGGCATTCATGCAACGTACAACCAGTTCTTGCTTATTCTAATAAAAACTGCTTTTTTAAGACAGGTTTGCTGTAGTAACATCAAAATAGCCACACGTCAAGTAAGTTAGTTCTAGCTAACAGCCAATTGACTGAATCCGTTTTAATGATGTCATTTTACTGCCAGTTGTTTGGTTAAACAGGTGCGGATAACCATGATAAACAGATAAACAGATCATACGCTAGATGGTTATTCTCCGGGTGTTGTCAGCTTTTCCCTGTGAGCAAGGGGGCATTCAATTCCAAGATTTTTAAATTAAATTTGGTGTGCCTTGATTCAGTGTCACAGTGTGAACACAGGATATGGTTTTGCATGTTTGTTTTTTTTTAACCTTTTCATATAATATTTTTGTCTTCATGTCACAGTTCTAATTAAACATTTTGTTACATTTTCCAAATCTCCTTGACATCACACAGGGGATTTGATATGTGAATAGTGTATTGTCTTTGACTGTGTGCTTACACATCCTTATGAGAACCAGTTGGGTTACTTTACCTGCCACCTGGGGATAGTAGTTTCACATTTGTTTTGAATAGAGATGCCCTGCACGTGATTTTAGGTCTTGCCTGACAGATTGGATTGATAACAAGCATGTTGTTTAGTGATGCCATTTCAACACCATCTTATCATTTATTTACGTCTCAACTGACCTAATTTTCTCTCCTGCTTGTTCAGACCTTGGAGCCAGTAAGTCATGTCTGGTAGTCTGAGACACAGCTCAGGGCCTGGCAGCTACAGGCATGGACCCAGCCGGAGCAGCAGCCAGAGGTCATCCTATGAAGAGCGCTGTGTTGACCCGGTGGAAGAAAGGCTCCCGACCCCAGAGCCAAAGAGGGTCCACAAAGCTCAACTGAAAGATGCTAACGGAAAGGAGTCTGAGACCATTGGCTTCATTCCTGGCTCAGCTGAGCCTCCCTCTGCGGCCCAAACCTGCAATCCCTGTGCTTCCCCGAGGAGCTGCAGGACCTTTTTGTGCAGCATGCTCACCTGCGGCCTGTACAGGGTGTGCCAGCGTTCCATCCTCGCTCCGTGCCTGCCGCCAAATGAGAGCTCCCCAGACAAACCAGAGAAGGTGAGCCTCCGAGCTGTGAACCCAGGAGACAACAAAGAAGAGGACGCAACCGACTGGCTAGGGGACGTCTGCATTGGTGGAGTCAAAGTTGACAGCCCAAGAGAGTATTTAGACGTTGAAAGCAAATCTCCATCATATGTGCCTCCGCCTGGTGGTCAAACCCAGCCCAGCCATCCGTCCCTGCATGAGTCTATGAGGTTTGACGACTGGGAGGATGGCGAGGAGAACGTGGACTCTCTGATCACCAAGAAGCTGCTGGAGCTCTACTCTGAATATCAGATCGAAGAGTTGGCCAGGTGCACGTCAGACTCTGTGTTTCTGAGGAAGAGCAAGGCCATCAACCAGCTCATCAACTCACTGGCAGAGGAGCACAAAATGGATGAGCAGGAGGCCGAGTGTCGGCTGGTGCGCGGCATCATCCGCATCAGCACTCGGAAGAGCACGAAGAGGAAGCCGCCCATCTCCAGGAGGGAGAGGACGCTGTCGGACAGCGGCAATGAGACCATGAGGGAGAGCGATTCCTTTTCATACGGCAACAACAGTAAGTTTTCACTTCTTAACTCAGTATTGCCTCCGAAACGCAGTAGAACTGCTTTTCTGCCAGCAAGTAACGATCACTCTCCTTTTCTCTGTTTCCTCAAGACGACTACAAATCCAATCCAAACATCCAAATATCAGAGCTGACCCCCTCTGACAAGTGTGCCAGAGAGATGTGGAGGAACAATGGAGGTAAGAAGTCTGTCCTTATTATGTTATTACATACACAGTATACTGTTACATTCATAACATACACTAATAATTGTAGCTTGAATAGTATGCCATACACTTATGTTATGATCAGTGAGTCTGAATAATGTTTTGTTTTCCATAACTTGACTGTTATAACAGGGGAAATCTGTCTGTGCCAACAGTGCTGAACACTGGTTTGACTTCCTGATAAATTCTGTTACAACTTTTAACATCCACTTTTATTTCTGGCTAGACAAAGAGTCTGAGTTTTAAGGATATTAAGATCTTTTTTTGTTGTTGCTGCAGTAAAATCAACTTATTAGATGCCTTTTTAAAATAAAATACTTTTAGTGAGAACAGATAGCATGTCTCTCTCGCCTGGATTTTAGAAATAATGAGGTAGTCACATCCTGACCTCAAGATTGGATTTTTTTAAATCTAGATTTGGATTTTTTTTTCCCAAAGCTGGCAGAGTTTTTAGATGCAAAAGACAAAAATGTGTCTCGCTATATTGAAAGGGAATTTGAGAGTAAGACCGGCTGTGTTGTATTTCAGATATGACTGACGTGTTTGCTGTCATTGTGCTAATATGCACACCTGAATTTCGATTGCCTAAGCACCAGAGCGCACCTGTATGGTTATTGTTCTCTCGGGAATCAGATTTCCTATAATATGTTTTCTATATTTTTCCCCCTGCTCATACATACGTGCCCCCCTGCAATGACTCTGTGCCAGAGGGTTTTGTGAATAGGTGACGAATATTCATTTAGTGGACTAACTTCCTAGTAAATGAACATAGAAGTACAGTTAAAATATACCCTGAGCCAATTCATAGGGCTGCACCAATGACAGACTAAAATGTAATAGCTTTCATCAGTAAAGTGAGCCAAAGCTAAGACGTCCAGTACTGCAGGGTGTACACACTCCTGTTTAGGCTGGACACTGTAGTGCGTGTCTCAACTGTGCTAAAATTACAAAATGACATCCATGTGCAGGGTTTTTATCTGGGAATGTAGATGGAAAGAAGATAATATAATAAAATAATAATGGATTTATCCTAAATCTAAATCCTAAAACTAAATCTAAAACGTTTTTGTACAAATGTTTAAATTGGGATCCACCGAACTCTTGTAGCTGTACAAACTTGTCGTAAATGGCTTGTTTCAACTTGATGAATGCAACCTCTTCATCTGTTCACCTGCTCCTGCGACGTGTCATCAGGGCTGTGCTGTACTGTGACAAAAATAAAGAGGGAATAGTTTGACATGAAATTAGACGCTGAAGCAAAGTGCTCTTTGATGGGAGGCATTAAAGGGATGGACGAGAGAATATTATACAGTAGGTGATGATGTTACACTCTCGGACGCAGCGGAGGATGTTCTCCTGAACAGCAACCTGCATAAAGCTGTCAGAGTGAGAGAATCTTCTTAACAGCCAAATAAAGTCAAATAAAAAACATTGTTGAACATCCCTGTAGTCCTTACATTAAGTTTAAGTCTTATGATCCTTAAAGGTTCCCTGTGGAGTTTTCTTGTAAACAGAGTTTCTGTTTATATTCACTGTTACTCACTAAAGCGCATGTTGTGCACTCTTGAGGTCTAACAAATGTGTTGAATGCACAAAACATTGGCTGAATCCAAATGTGCACCCTCCTTACAGGCTTTTGTCATACGTACCGTGACGTGTTCACTGTCATCACGTCAAGTCTGCAGGGGTGCTGGACGGCCAGGGGATAAAATGAGCTGTGAGACAGAACTTAAGGAGATGAATTGACTCAGTAACTCATTTCAAAATATTTGAACAGTATTGATATTGATAATTTATGCATGATATGTGCAGGGTCTTCTGCTTTACAGCACAGAGTAGCTATTACAGATATGCACAGTCTGTGCAGTGATGTGGCTAATAAATATTGTCTTGTTGAATGGGGTTGCTATACAATAATATAATGTGAGGTACTCCATACCAACAAGCAGACATTTTTGCCAGAACTCTGAAAGACATTTCTATAAATGCTCTCCTGTTTTTTCACCATCTTTCCAACATACTGTTACCTCTTTGAATGAAAATATCCCAGATGGGAGTGTGAAATGATTTGTAGTTGCAGTGCACTGTGAATAGGGATGGGTAGTATGTCTCCTCTCCAGATTAATGCTGAGGAATTACCCTGTGTTTTCTGTCTTTTTTTGTTCTTGTAGGTCATACTTCCAGTTCTCCAACAGCCTACTCGCCCTCTCACACAGAAACCAATTCTTCAGGTGTCCCACTGATTCGTACCTCTGTGAGAACATGATTCCTGCTCCACACTGGCCATCTATGCTTGAATTATTTGCCATGCTATGTCCACAAGGTCACATAATGGGACGTTGAAAGGTGACACTACTTGCACAGGAGTCTCTGGCTGAGCCAAGCTCTTTGTAGAGACCATGGCTCTGCTGCAGAGGAAGAAAATGTGAAAATTCACATTGTCTGAAGGACTTCAGGGAACTCAGGGCTCTGTGTGTAGATATTTGTGGTTGATAAATATTATGTGTATATTTGAAGGATTGCTTGATTGAGAGCTTGCCCTGCAGGCAGATATCACCCGCAGCTCTGTCAAGATTAACCGTCCCCTCGTCCTTGAAGGAAAACTGAGTTATGTTCGTGAAACCTGACTCTCATTTTTGCTGGTCAGATTATTCTGCTGTTTTATCCAAAGGACATTTGGATGTTCTTTAAAAATAAAATACAGACTTGTATTTTTTTTGGGCACATTTCATCATCACAGATATGATTTTAGACAAATTTGTGTGATTTTCAAACTATTCAATTCAGTGGTTATGTATCACATATTTACAGTCAGTGATTCTGGATGAATGATGAGAAAAGTTCTGATAGTTTCCATAATTTAACATGTTTCATATTGATGTAAGAGGCACAGCATTGCCTCAAAGTGTGGCTGTGGCTCAGGAGGTAGAGCTGATCACAGGGTTGGCGGTTTGATCCCCACCTCCTTCTGTCCAAATTGCTCCCAATGGTCAGGCCAGCATCTCATGGCAGCTCGCTGTCATCGGTGTGTGTGTGTGTCTGTGTGTGTGTGTGCCTATTTAAAGGCAGCCATTTACAATTTAAAATAATGATGAAAAATGAAAAATAATTATTTACAATAATGTAAAAGGAAGAAAAATGCTGTTTTATATTAATCCTGTAATTATAATATTGGGTCGAGTGTTTGGAAAGAAGAATGGGTTTTTTCAAAGAAATAGTTTGGCCTTTTGGGAAATATGCTTCTTTGCTTTCTTGCGGAGAGATACGCACTACAGCCAGTTAGCTTAGCTTAGCAACATGGGGAAACAGCTAGCCTGGTTTGATCCCAAAGTGACAAAATCTGCCTAGCAACACCTCTAAAGCTCACTAATTAACATTATATTTGATTTATTTATTCCATACAGAAACCAAAGTGTCGTGGTTTTACGGGGGGTTCTGCACCAGACTATTTCTTGGTCACAATTTGTCGTTTTTACAGTTCTGTTTCTGTACGTATTTTCTTACATTTGGACAGAGCTAGGCTAGCTGTTTCCAGTCTTTATGCTAAGCTGTGCTAACCAGCGGCTGGCAGTAGCTTCATATTTACCGTACAGGTATGAGAGTGATATTCTCTTGGCAAGAAAGCAAGTAAATATCTGTTTTGTTTTTTTCCCCTAAGGAAGACGAGTTGAACGCTACGAAAAATGTCAAAATTCAGTTTTTTTTCTATTGTGACTTTTATGACGTTAATACAGTGTGGAGTGTAATTTTTTTTTTTCAAAGCAGATTATTATTGTGTGTTATAACATGAAGCTCATATGAAGCAGATAGCTCTTAAGCTTTTAAGTTAACCAGTTGTTTGATGCATTCTGGACACTGAGGCCGTCCTGTCTGTAAGTCACGTTTCAGATTGAAAGATGTTAAGCTGGTGTGAACTGCAGCTAGACTTTAGTTTGTATCGTGTATTACAACTGTAACTTATTATCCCATGATGACTCATGAAGTGAATGTTTTCTTACCAACATGCTTGCTGTGTTTGCTCCTGGGTGCTGATGGGAAATTGCCCAGCTGACTCAGTGGAATTTATTTCAGCCCTGTGTCCTTCTTATCAGCATTAGCTTATGATTGATGTTGGTCATGGACCCTATTGTAGTGCCTTCAGTTAATACACATGGGTAGCTAATACACATATTCGTAACGTCTGGTTTAACTGTCCAGGTTACGCTCTTGTCTCCCAGGATCTATCCTCTTGTGCCTCATTTCAATTCTAAGTATAAAGAATAAACTACTTTTGTTAATATGGACTAATTAATGTGGACTGAGGTAATTTAAATAACTTATCCACACAATATATGTTTAGCGTGTAAGGGATTTGGCTGCAACACCAGGTTGGTTGTAATGAAATGATATGAAACAGGTTGCTCTGGTTTCCATCAAGAAGCAAAAAATGCAGCTGGACTATTTAGGAAGTGATTAATGTGTCTGTGTCATATAAACTGTAACTGTCCTGACATACTTTTTATTTCACTAAACTGGTTGAATTGTCTGCTAAAGCATAGCATTTTGTTTTCATTTGCACATTAGATTTTCTCAGAACGTTTCCTAAATACCAAAGTGTACTGCTTGGGCCTTTCACCAAGGTTTTGGTACTTAATATTTTAAGCAAAGCTGTGTTGGCAGGTTCTTATATTGACAGTGCACCATCTTTTAACTGGCGTCTCATTGTAAAAACAAGAAAAGTAAATGAAGTGAAACAAAAAAAGGAATTGTTTGCTTGTTGTTTGCCACATATGGCCACATGAGGGAGTCAATGTATGCTTTTTTTTTCTTTTAACAAAAGGCCATGCTGCTTTTAAATCCCCCCTCTATTAGGACATTTAAAATAATAGGATCATTTCCTCACCAGTGTTGTTGATTTGTATGCTTTTGCAAAACTCATGCAATTCTTAAAACCTTAACTTCATCAAGCTGAAGGTATTAAAAGGTTTATTTCATCCGCGTTCACTGTATAACAATTCCATATTACACCCACTCATATAAGACTTTCTCACTGGGATCTTACTGCAAAAACAACATGTGTGTTAATAAATGTAACATGTTTGTGTTGCCAATAACTGGCTTGAAGAAGAGCTCTGTGACCAGGCTGTGGCTGACAGTCTGAATGGTGGAGGCTGCTAGAAGGATGTGGCTGAAGCGAACGGTGTCCTCTGGGTGCAGGAGGTGGATGACTTCTTGGAGAGCTCTCTGAGCTTCCTGTTGGAGGCCTTCAATAAACACCAAGGCACTCAATCCTTGAACAGCTGTAACAGATAGAAGTTTCTGTTAAAGCTCGTATCACACATCCAGCCAACTAATTGGCATGGCTATTGAAACACAGCCAATAAAATGTGTTTTACCTGGATTAAACAACAAAGAACCCTTCAGGTAAGCATATTCTTTCGGACTGAGATCCAGATTCCACAGCTGATGCAAGCAAGTTCTCAATTTGTGGACTCCAGCAAGAGTTGGTTGTTCTGCCTCCTTTTGAGGGAGTCCTGGTCCGAGCAGAATCTGTCTAAGGATGCTTGAATTTGGGACATAAGTCACTTCAAAGACTATCTTTTCTTGGGCAAGCCCCAGAACAAATAAAGGAACCCAACAGTGTCTTAACAATGATGACTGATCTCTTGATGGAAGCTGACTGAAGGATGGTAAACTCCTCACAAAGCAGATGGTTTTGTCCAGCACACTGGAGGCAACTTGGCAGGTGGCCTTTGGGTCCTTAAGGCAAACTGTCCTCCTCTGCTCACAGTGGCAGTTGTGTTCTGTGGTGTTATGGTTCAGTTTGTTGTTGAGGTAGCCACTCTCCCTCCCACTCAAGATGTTGTAAAGGATAGTGTGAGGATGCTGATCCCGGTAACCAGAGCAAGTGCTGTTTGTAATCTCTTCTAGAGGAAACATCATGAAGGAAAAGGTATCCGCAGAATGCTCTAGCAAAGAAAAAAAACAGGCCAGTAAGCTCCAGAAAGCATGAACATTGTCACGTAGTGCCTACATATGACTCCACAAGCTCAGGCCCTTTTTATCCAGGATGTCACATGCTCACGCCAAACTCAGCCTTGACCCTCTTTTTTAAAGGCCTTGCATTTGAAAAAAAAACAAAAAAACAGTGACCGTGGACTTCCCATGCAGAGGGATCTAGGTTCCCTCCATGTGGCGGCGATAAGGCTAGTTAAACTCAGCAGCTGCACAGGGAAGGGAAATACAGAAGCTGGTGGGGTGAATGACATTTATCATGTTTACCTGAGTCATTAACACGGCCTGTACCACTATATCAAGGACCGGCGGGGTCAATGCACAGGCTGCCACCTGACCTGTGTCCCAGTTACACCTTGGACCTCCATGAGAGGACACAATGATTTTTTGAAAATAGTTTTTGAGGATTTTGAGCATCTTGTACATATCAAGATACAGGAACCAATCTCTTTTGGACATCCTCAAAAAATAGCAAACTTAATTAAGGTGGAATCAATTCATGTAAGTTCCCCTAGATATGTAATCTCGGCCACAGACAGTATGAACTCTTATCCAGTAGCACATATGGATATTACTTTCTGATGTTCTGTGGTCTATAGTAGCACTAAGTTAATCATCAGTGAAAACGCTTTTTATGATGCTTAACACACAGTATAATGTTAATAATACTTTTACTTGTAACATCGTAAATGGGTTGGTAGCTGGCTTATTCTCTGACATAACCATTAAACTGGTATGAACTGGCCAGTTGCTTTTGTTGATTGTATCCATAATTCTAATTTAAGATACAAAATATGAAAGTACAAAATTTGATCTCAGAAATTGTAAACATTTGGAAAATACGTATGGCTTGTGAAGCCTTTGGAGAAATGAATATTATAACTTAGTATGAAGTTAATCAACATCTCTAATATGAAATATTTTTATTACATAAATACAGTATTGTGCTGACCCACAGCTATGGAGCCCCAAAGTGTCAATATGAAATAGATAAATCTAAAATAGTCATATAAATAAATTATATAAAATATATAAATTAAAGAGTCAAAATTCCCCTTTCAAAACTATCTAGCTGTTGCTGTAAATAAACACAGTATATAGACACAGAAACCAACATCTTCCTTTATTTATTTAGCTTAATAAGGCTGCGCATGCTACCTACCTAGCTGGCTAACTAGCTAGGCGCGGTTGTGAGTTTGGTTTATTACTTGGCATCAAAGTGAAGAGACAGTGTTAACAGCAGCAGCTAACTTTAGCTGGTTAATACAGAGTTGTCTCAGCTGCGTTTTGATTCAAAAGATGATGTTGCTTAGACAAAGACACACTGTGTGACCAAAAAGATAGTCTTTCTCTGTGGTTGCTCAAGCAACAGGAGCTAGCTAACAATGCTAACATGAATGCTTCACTTTCACTTTCAACACCAAATTACAACACAGTTTACTGGTTAGAATTGTGCTGCAACTAATTATTTTCATTATTGATAAATGTGTGGATTAATGAACAGTTTTGTGGATTAATTTGGATTGTTTAGCCTAAGAAATGTCAATAAAGGAGTAAAAAATGCTCATCACAAGTTCTGAAAGCCCAAGGTGACATCTTCAAATGACTTGTTGTATCCCCGAAAAAGAAAGCAGCAAATCCTCACAAATGCTTGACTTTTTTGCTTGATTAAAACCTCTTAAACTATTAATCAATTATCAAAATTGTTGCAGATGAATTGTCTGTCAATGGACTGATTAATCAGCTAATCATTTCAGCTCTCAAATAGAAGAGTGTGGTCTCTGAGTTGCTACACATTGATTTGACAAAACATTGGAACCACCCTCAAAATTCTCTCACTTTCTTTGGCACTACCTCTGTCAAAAAAGTCTGTCTTAAAAAGGCCTGATTTCCTTCAACAGCTTAAAGTACAAATGAATACTAAATTACATGGCATAGCACTGCTGCTGCTTTTCTCTCAGTGGGTTTCAAATGTATTGCAGCTACAGCAGTGATGTCACTGCAGCAGGTGCTTTGTGTGTGACAGGTGATGGAAAACACCTGTTGTGAAATCACTGATTGGTGTGGCCACAAGCACCACAGACAGAAAATGAGAGATAGAAATAGAAATAGAAAGTTGCGCATTCACCTAAATGTTTAAAGGGTTAGTCAATTAATTCATTAGTTGATCAATAGAAAATGAATCACCTACAGTTTAGTATTAGTCGTTAGTCATTTCATTAGTCATCAGGTAAAAACCAAAATTCTCTGGCTCCAGTTTCTAAAACATGAGGATATGTTGCTCTTCTCTGTTGAATAGGGTTGTAGAGGACATCTTTATCATTTTCATTATGGTTATTAGTGACACCTGTATTTTTCCTGGTATGGCAAGAGAACTGTCTTTTGTTTAAAGTTGAAAAATAAATAAATAACAGAAATGTCTATTAATGGCCCTTAAATCTAATAAAATACATCTCAAAAATTCAGTTGAAATTTCAGAATATTATTCCACTAGCCTAGCCACTTTCCACCTAGCAATTAGTTATTCTGATTCTCATTTTAAGCTGTTATCCTGAAAAATGCATTATTACATTTAGCAGAAAAAATTATTCTGCTAATGTAATATTATAAATGTCCACTGTGAGACCCCTCCAACTGTCTTGGAGGCCGATTTGGCTAACCTCAGCAGGCAATTGGCTGACATGGTAGGGTCATCAATTGATTAAGCTCACCTGGGCCATTAGGCTATAAAAGCTGGCCCATGTGTGTGTTCTGCTTTTCCCTTCCTACAGCTTACATCCACTTTGCAGCACCTCCACAGCATACAAGGCACAGATCTATACATTGCTTGCATTGTTGATTTTGCTGATTTTTACACCTCATTGTTCATTTGTGTTAACGTTACTTTTAATAAATTTGTATTGTTTTAAGTAGCCTACATGTCTGGTGTGGAGCCAGCTTGTGACCCCACTACATTGTGGCTATGAACTCACGAGAACAACTGTAAATTAATTAAGCAATGACACTAATATTTATAGCCTTTTAAAATGATAATGCAGAGGGTTAAAATTATTTTTACACTAAAATCATATTGTTTTGGTTTCTTCTCTAGAAAATTCTCATTCTTCCTGGGTGCCTCAGTCACTCCCTGAACCAATGCTCTCTCTTTATTGGATATTTTGGCTGTCATTTCAAATCTATTCTTCCAATTTGTCAAAACAATCGTAGGCGGGGTTTGTTTCCAGGAAGTGAGTGGCGTGACTCTCTCCGGGCCTCACATTGTCGCTAACTGCACTTTTCGCTTGTCATCTCTCAGCTAACATTGTATTCAACCTTTCTCTTAACCCACCAACATGGGTGATGATGAAGAAAAGTATGACGGCATGCTGCTTGTTATGGCGCAACAACACGAAGGAGGGGTACAAGAGGTAACTCAGTGTGTTGCTAACATACTAGAGCTATCGTGCTAGCGTTGGAGCTAATGTAGTTAGCCTGTAAGCTAGTAGGCACACCTCGCCTATAAGTATTCACGTACAGAAAAAGCCAATGTTGTGAGCTATTTTACAGGTTTTGGCTAATGTTGTTATTATTATCAATAGGCTCTCTTGTTGGACAGACCGTAACCATACGCCTTTAATCAAAGGGGTGCTACGTTGAATTCGGCACACATGTGACTAACAAAGCAGCACAAAATTTTAATAAAATCTCATTTTAGTTCTTGTTAAACTATTTTCTACAGGTACTATTTTCCTGGAAGAAGAATATGAATATTCGTTTTATACAATTAGACATGTTTATAACGTTGCACTGAGATGCTGGGTCCTGTCTGGTTAGTGTCAAATGGCTGACATTGCTAGAAGAATCTGAATTGTCCTTCCACACAAGTCTTTGCTAGTAATAATTAGGGACATTTTGAATTGTCAGAGGGCTGAGTCAGTTGTGTCAATCATCTAGTGAGTATTTTGCTATACAGTTTGCAGATAGTTCAGACAATAAATAACAGAAGGTTATGGAGGAAGAAAAGAAAAAAATTGAAAAAAATGTAATGTTAATATGCAGACTAACTATGAAGCTGATAAATATAGACGGTATAATATGAGCAAACGCTTAAGCTAACATAGTTTATGAAGTGTTAAGTCCAGTCATGCTAACAATGCTTAAGTGCAAATTAAAGTCATAATCTGTGGGATGGAATTTGTGACAGGATATTTTTCTCTCGACAGTTAGTAAACACATTTTTCAGCTTCCTCCGCCGCAAAACGGATTTCTTCACCGGTGGCGATTCAGGTGCTCCAGAGAAGGTGAGCTGTGTTACTGTATCTGCAGCTCCTGTGACATTTGAGACTACGTCGTACTGTACTACGTGGCGACAGAGGCACACCTCATCTCTCACCATCTGTTTTCTTTTAGCTGGTCAAAGATGCTTTTGCCCACCACAACAAGCTTGCGCTGAAGGCCCACAAAGAGAAGCAGATGAAACAGGAGCGGGAAAAGAAAGAGAAAGCCGACAGAGCTGCCAAGCTAGCAGAGGAAGAGAGGAAAAAGAAAAGTGGCGACGGCCCCAGAATTCAGGAGCTGACTGATGAAGAAGCAGAGAAACTTCAGTCTGAACTTGACAAGGTGAAATCTAGGAGCCATGATGCTGCCGTTGATTTATCACATATATTACTTTTTTATTTATTAATTGTGTTATATGTTTTAGAAAAAGAAAGAAGAGGAGAAAATGGTGAATGTAACAACAAAAGCAGAGAAGTCCTCTGAAAAAGCAGAAAAAGAGAAAGGGGTGAGTGAACAGAACAAAGAGTTTGGTGTTGATGAGAAGCCAAAATCTGTTTCTGCTGACGTACTCATCCTAACTTCCATTTCCCCAGTCTGACTCAGAAGGAGAGGAGGACGAGAAGGACAAAGATAAACTGAAGCCTAATGCGGGAAACGGAGCCGACCTGCCAAACTACAAGTGGACCCAGACGCTGTCTGAGGTTGATGTGAGTGCCTTTTGACTTCAGGATAATGATTTGACTTATCACTTCTGCGTCACCAGTATGTGTTTACTAAGCCTCTCAGAGTAGGTGTCGTTTGATCATCTTGCTGCTCAGGCAGACAGATTTTTGCTGAAAACCCTCGACAGTGATCTCACGAGACAGATCCTCACCTCCTTTCCTGTTTTTCTGTAATAACAGGCCCACTTGTACTGGCCTGTATGTTATACTGGCCTGGACCTCTGTTGTGATGAACAAGTGCTTGCCCCTGTGCCACTTGTCTGCCCAATAATGTCCATTTTTGGCATTGAACCCCTTTGATTTCATATTTGTATTAAGACTTTTGCCTGATTTTGTCAAAAATGTTCACTTGAATGTCATCAGTAGTATTTGCTCACACATTTACTGAGTAGGCAAGGCCTTGTTAAATGGAATGGATTGCACAGTCTACTATATGTGGAATCCAAATTCTATTTTTTATGCCACAGCAGCTGTTTAGAGCATAGATTTAGAGCACAGGGCACTGGCCAGCACACTGGAAATGTCTCCCTATGCCTCATTCTCTGCAGGGACGATGTATCTTTGTGGAGAGTTTGTAAAAACAGCACTCTTAAACCTGCAATAACAGCGTTTTTGGCCACTTTGGGGCAAGTTGTGAACACAACTTTGTTAGTTTGTACGTACATACATACTAATGAACCAAAACAACAAACTTGAAGCTTACTTGGTTCAGACCCAGAAGATCTGGAGGTATGATTGCATCCTACAACAGCTGGAGCTTCCACCATCACTGTCCTTATTTGCTTGTTATTATAGTTTTGGTAGCCGTGGATAAAACCGAATCTAACATGCAATATCATTGTTAACCTCCTCCTTTAGCTGGCAGTGCCTTTTGATGTGAAGTTCCGCATTAAGGGCAGAGATGTGGTGGTGGACATCCAGCGACGCTCCATCAAGGTCGGCCTGAAGGGACAACCCCCTGTTATTGACGGACAACTTTACAACGAGGTGAAGGTAGAAGAGAGCTCCTGGCTCATCGACGATGGCAAGGTTGTCACAGTCCACTTGGAGAAGGTAAGAACAGAGTTTGTGTGGGTCAGTGTAGACACATTATAACTCTGTCTCTCTTATGCTGTGTTCACACCAAACACAAAGCAAATATTCGCCTTGCGTTTTTGACCGCAGGAGAATTTGTGAACGAATAAACACAACACGCAAATATTTGCCCTCTGGGCTCATACATTATCCGGAGGCTATGAATTTCACCGCCTCCTCCAGGAACTGCGTCTGGGTGACTGCCGCTTCCAGCTCTACTTGAGGCTGACCAGTGCCCAGTTTGATCAGTGCCAGGATTTCCTACTACAGCGGTATGAACCCAAAATAAACAGATTTTACTGTGATTTAATTGCAACAAACGGATCAAAAGGATGCCGAAATAACTAAATCATGATGCAGAGTTGTAAAAAGTCCTGAATTCGTGCTTTGTCAGGTCTGTCCGCAAGATGACAAGCAAACAACTTTTAAAATGCTTGTTTTGTGAATGGAGTTTGGATCGATCAGGGCTAGTGAATTGGTTCGTAGTACAACCGAATCCAGCAACAGACACGTATTTTCAAGCAATCTTTTTTTTTTTTTGTGAAGTCTCTGTATAAATATTAAGTAGCAGTATAGAGCTGTGGTTGCTCCTCCATTTCTGATTCAACATCAGGATGTCAGGAGGAGAATCTAAATGATGATAGGCTTTCGCGACAGAGTTGAAATTTGCGCAATAGATTTGCGAAATTCACGAATTTGCATCGTTGCGATGGCTTTGTATGTAATCGCGTGAAAAATTCTCTTCACGTTTGCTGTGAACACACCATTAAGCAGTGATGAAGTGAATGAAAGAACTGCCAAGTTCTTGAGCCTAATCATATTCTTTCATTTCAGATAAATAAAATGGAGTGGTGGAGCAAGATTGTTACCACAGATCCAGAAATTAACACCAAGAAAGTCTGTCCAGAGAACTCAAAGGTAAAGGATGCAGAGTTTAAGCCTTTAGGTGTATTCCTAAACATCTGCAGTAATGACCTCCTGCCCCATCCTCACTGTGTGTTTTTCCTGCCGAGCAGCTGTCAGACCTGGACGGAGAGACGCGTGGTATGGTGGAGAAGATGATGTACGACCAGAGGCAGAAATCAATGGGCCTACCTACATCTGAGGAGCAGAAGAAACAAGACATTCTTAAAAAGTAAGTGTTCTATCACTGCCAGATAATACACCAGTTTAGCTAAAGACCTTTTTTTATTCTCCGTCAGCGGACATCTTTGGTCTTTTATTGGGTAACTCTCCAAAGCAGATACTGTATTCATAGTCACTTTAACAGATGCTTTATGGTGTGTAAAGATTTTATAAGAAGAGTGCATTTGAAAGTTATTGGTTTCTGCTCAGGGCCAGGCTCACCTGCTGTAACTGTAGGTGATAAAAGATGGTGTACCATGTATAGACCTGACCTGGTTCAAGGAGATGCCGCTGACCAGAAATTACTTGGAATCTTTCACTCTACACCATTTGTGTTTCTGTCTCAGAGCACCAGTTAGCAACTGCCATATTATCTTTTTATTATATACATTTTTAATTTCCCTTGTTTATGATGGTGGTACTCAAGTACAATACCTAATAGAAGCCTCACACTTAGTTGGATCACCTGGAGGCCCTGTAGTCTGAGTTTTGGTGCACTATAAAGGTATTACTGTGGGTTTTTTGCATGTTTTAGCCCATCGACTACAAGTTCATGTGGTCTGATTTTTCACAGTGTAAACGCTCAGACATGTAATCCATCACAGTACACAACTAGGTGCCTTCATTTTTTTTTTCCAAATGGTTGTAACACAGTTGCAACTAGGGTTGGGCGATTGGACGAATATATCAGCAATTGGCTGAGTTGCTGGTTGTTGTTTTTTTTGGCCGATCTTTGTCATTTTATTTAGCTAATTTATTGGTCTACCTCCTCAAGAATTCAACTTAGTAAATAGTTAACCTGTAAAGCGCAATTCAAAGTGTGTGTGAATAGGACCTGGCAGTTGGAGTTGGGTCATATTATGCACGTTCTTGTTGCAACTGATTTCCGACGAGTCTTTCACAAAACAGTGCAGTGACTAAATGAATGTCAAGCCGTCTTTCCTGGTTGCTGTCAGATCGATTGGTGCTGTAAAGCAACGTCAATTCATCAATCATATTTGAGAGACCAAACCAAAAACTGTATGTGCTGTTGTGCACATCCTCAGTCTGACCAAACTGTTGGTGGTTGAGTTGCATTGTGGGTGATGTAGGCACCTGGTTTTGACAAGGAAGAAGAATGCATGGAACAAAAAAAACAATATCTCTGGTTCTGCTGCATCGTTGTTTGCTGTAAACTGTCCATCATTATAGGAGTGCAATGCTAAATCGGTGGGGGTGCTCTTTTAAGAATTTTGCATTGTAGAGAGCCGACAGTTGTCTGATTAAAAAGTATTGCACTGAGGAGTTATGTTGTTGAAAAATCAAATAATGAAGAGAGACGATGTCATGAGGCCAATAAGGTTTTGGATTTTAAGTAAAATCAGTAAAATCAACTGAAACCAATAGCCATCTCAAGGGTAAAAACCATGGTATACTTAGAGAAAATGGTCAGCCATAAAGTTAAGTAGATCCCATTCATGGCAAATGGGCTGAAACATAAAACCACCAGTGTGCTGTTTTCATTTGCATATTAAAGAACTGCTCCTTGATACTTAAAAGTGTTGTATTAAACTGGTGTATTAACGTCGTGAACATATATGTCATGATTGTTCAGAACACGACACTCTGACTGTGATGTTAGTCAGTCAGACACCAGGGGACAGGTCTGCTGTTAAGTTGACCTCCACTTCCTCTTTGAGCTTGTTAAAGCTGCCTAAAGCTCTTGTATAGTTTTATATGGGTTAAACAGTACTGCTGTGGTGTGTGCCCTCAGAGTTGTTTCACTGACACAAAGTTCACATTGTGTCTGTCCAATCAAATGTGTTGTCCGATGGCGTCATCTCAGAGGGATCATGCATGTTTTCCGTTTAAGTATTTTTAAAAATTCACTCACTGGCCACATGGAGGTGCTATAGCTAAAGATACAATATGTCCTACCAGCAAGAGAAATGCTTTATCACAATCAAGATATTGTCTGAGATATTGCCAAGTCTTGAAAGTTTGGAAAATATTTAATTTTAACTGTTATGTTTTCAAGGTTAGGAATATGCTTGAATTCGAACTTCTCCTTGAAAAATGCTTGATTTTTGTTTGCTGTCTCCTGGCAGTTATAGTAACAATTAAAGGCTTTGAGAGTCTGGAAATATTTGGTTTAGGTACCTTGAAAGTGCTTGAAAAGTGTGTGAATTTTACTCTTAAAAAGCTGTACGAAGCCTGTATTGTGTCAAAAATGAATTAAAAAAAACAGACATGGAGAAATAGATGAAAGAATGATGCTATAACATGTGACATCCACCAGAACCAGTCTGTCATATGGAGCATGATAATGAAGTTATTCTGCATTAAAAAGCAGTTTGAAATATGATTTCAGATAAAAGACTGGCTGCGTCTTGCTTTGGTGAATCCATGTTGTCTTTGTGACTCTGACATCTGTCTCTGCAGGTTCATGGCTCAGCACCCCGAGATGGATTTCTCTAAAGCCAAATTCAGCTGAGACCCGCTGTCGTCGGCTTCACCTGGAGAATCCACATTATGATTCATGTAAATCATATCTGTACCCCCGTCACACTGGACATGGTTTTGTTGACTAACATGTCTTCAGTGTAGAGGTTCATGCTTTGTTTTGTTTTTTGTCATGATAACAAGGTGGATGTCCATGTTCTCCCTTTGCATGTCGTTTCAATATTTAAAGATGTGTCTGGATTTTTTAAATAAATGAATTTAAAATCAAAGTGATGTGACGCATGAGTGGTTATGTTTTACTGCACTGTCAGCACAACCTGGTAGTTGGGTGTCCATGCCCCAAAATAGCTGAATGAGTAATATTAAAATTCTTAACCTTTTCCTGCTCACTTTTGTATTTTTACTGGCTGTGAATTTGGAAGTTCACAACCTTGAAGAGTTGAAGGCCAATTCTGGTGATTTTACCAGCCGTCAGAGTCAATGAACTCAGCCATGTTTTCTGTTTGGATCACATCCAGAGGCTACTGACCTACAATGACAGCAAGGTTTCCAAGAGTGGTCACCATGGTTAGGGTTATATGTAAAACATGTCACCAACCATTGAACTTGTCAAAATATCTGCACTTAATTTATATTACTTCTCTTCCAATGAAATGCTTAGACAAGATATAGTGCACCATGTACAGGTAAGGAAGATTTTAAATGTTTAACCACAAGGGAGCAGTGTTTTTCTTAGTGTAAAGGGCTTTTGGAAGGTTGAGTGACCGTTGACCCACGCTCATCCTATAAATGTGATGGAAGCTGAGGAAATTGAAGAAATGACAGTTTATCTCAGCTTTAAGTGAGTAAGCCAATATCTTTTTTTTTTTGGCTTATATTTATCCAATTTATAAAATTAACACTTGAGAATGTTCTAAAGAGTCAACTAAAATGGAGAATAAGACACATTTACCAAGTGACTTCTACTTCTATAGTACAGTGAAGTGTAGGAGTAACCTGAAAGAGCAGCTCTCAAGTGATCACATAAGTAATCACATGTGCACAGGACAGGTATAGCCAATCAGATGCAAGGATTTGCCCTCTTTATCTGCCCCATAGTCCATTCTTTTATAAATGTACTTAGATTTTGTCAGTGATATGTTGTTCTGCAGAAACATGATTTTGTTTTTTTTTTAAATTATGTGTGAAATCATTAATATCTCCAGTAGCAATTAACAGGTTAAAATAACAGCAATCTAATATACTGTATGTGTACACACATGAAGCAATAGGAATTTGGCTGTAATGGGGAAAAAACTAGAGCAAGAAGGAAAGTGCTGATGGTAGTACCATGATGACAAGTAAATATGCATGGGAAGTGATTGCAAACAAAATCAGTGCCACTGTAACTTTATTCTTGTTTGCACTCATTACTAATGCACAAAAAAGTGGTGGAGCTGTAAATGTGTGTTTGAGCTAACAGCTTAAATAAGAGAGCAGCAGCTGAAACGTGTGAGCCAAAACTACCCTAATCTATATGTGAAGCAGCAGCAGTAGGAAAACAGCAAACAGTGATGTTGATATCAGTGAGATAGAATTAAAAACAGTAACGCTGGATTACATGCATGCATCGTTTCCTGTGATTCCCTTAGAGATAAGATAGAGAGATAATTACTGAATGTAAATACATTAAATGGCTATTGCTAAAAAAATAAATAAATGCTGACCATAAATAGCATCAAAAACAGGGTTTGATTTTATGAAAAATCTAGTGGTTTCGGACTTAAATTTACAGACATTTTTAAATTGAAAGAAATTTGACAAATAGTTTTTATTATTTAAAAGAGAACTCCACTGATTTAGCATTGAACTCCTACGACACGGATTGACGGATTGTTAGTCCACTCATTCTTCCTTATCAAAGTCACCTACCTTACCCACAATGCAACTCAACTGCCAACAGTTGAGTCAGAGATTCAGGTGTGTTATGCTAGTAGTGGCTAATGTAGCCGCGAGCTGCTAGCCTCAAGCAGAGATGAGGAGCAGGCTACAATAATCTCACTTCTTTCTAACTCCACACCCCCCAGATTTCTTTCATTTTCAGACTTGTAGTCTTCATCCAACTGAAACTGACTCAAGTGACATCACTTGAGGACATTTATCAGACAGTGAGCGGAAGTAAAATGTAAGGATTTTTACTATTATCTCATCAAAACAGGCTACGCAGAAAAAAACATTTATATACAGTAATTTGGTCTTTTTAAATGGTACAGTTTGAGACTTGTGTGAATGACCTGTGATTGACATGATCGTCTGAACCCTGGGGATAATCAGCATGCTGCTACCAATGAGTGAAAGACCCGCTTTCTCACTCGGACCACACTGGATATCATGCGCCTCTGCTAAATGTTACTTCAGTGAGGACCAGTTTGCTTACAAGTCTTTTCTGCTTGTGTGACTGTCCACAGCTTAACTGGACGGGCCTGTCAGGATGGTGAGAGGCTGTCACCATCACTGTGGTGACCGGAGGAAACATACATTAGCTTATGCTGGCTAGCAAGTCCTCCTAATGTGTGAAATTGCTCATGTGGTTCAAAAACACTCCGCGGACATCTGTTTCATCGGGACAATAGTGTTTTTGCAAAGACTGACCTGCTGATTACAGTGTGCAGGTCACCATGCATGAACTTTGATATTTTAGGCTGTGAGGTATGTTACCATATAGGGCATATTACAGGGCATTCATATGTAGAATTCTGTGTCAAGGACATTGAGTACTTGCTCAGATGTTAGAGTAGCAAATGCAATACGCTCTAGCTTGATTTATATCAAGATCCAGAAAAGGAGAGCACCAGACTTTACACTTAAAGCAGTGGTTCCCAACCCCTTTGATTTGTGGACCCATTATGGCCTAAGTGTGTACATTAATTGTGAGCAATTCAACCAAATAATGATTTCTCTAAGACTGTGGAGTTAAAAGAATCCCGTTTTTTTTTTTCATTTATCACAAGAAAATAGAAAATGTGGTGTTTCTGGACACCTGACAAACGTTAAGTCCAATATTCACTCTCCTTCTAGCTCTGTTTTGGTGTTATCCAAATCCTGATGGAAATATCTGACTCTTTAGCACCTACGAGTTAAAATACGCCAAAATTCTCTCTAGAGGTGAGGAGAACTGCAGTGTTGGTATCACCTTTCACATTACACATAGTAATTTCATCCATTGTTTGTAGAAAAAATACTGACTAGAGCAGCTTTAAATATATTCTTTGTTCCAGGCAGCCATCTATTTTTTATTTTATTTCTCCACTCTCTCTATTAGTTCAATTGTTATTTCATTGTAATGTAATTGTAAGTGCAGTTTGGTTTGAAACATCTGCACTACATTACCATGCAACAAAATATACAATGTATTTTTTGCCAAAAATAAGAACAGAATGATGTTCACGATGATGGACTATTTGCTAACTTGAACAAGTTTTATATTTCTGCAAGTCGCTAAGTGTACACGAATAAATGTGACAGTGGCAGCTTGGAATTTGGGTGAACGTTTGAACATCTAACACACTGTGGTGTCTGCCTGTACCTGTTCTGAGCCCGACGGGTCCAAACAAAGTAGCAGGTCAGTTCGGGGCCATTTTCTTGCGTAAAGCTTCGGGCTCAGGTTGTGTTTGGGTTGGTTATTATTTTCAAATGTAATTTATTAAGAAATGTATCCCTTCCTTTTTCTGACTGTGCCAACCGTTTTGCGTCCATGTGTTGTGTGTTCAAGGAAATTTTGCAAAACCCAGAGGGAAGAGATAAAGAGACATAGTGAGACAGAGCCAGTGTGTTGCATTAGCCTGGCAAGCTAACGGTCAATGGTGGATAAAGTAAAGAAAATATATAGATTCAGGTCAGTTTTGGGACTCACATTTGGCATTACCAGTCGTATACAGTCAGGCTGGGTCTCAGTTTTAGGCCACGCAGAACTCTGGTATGAGTTGGGTTGGAAAATATCTTCAAATGTGATCTTGTAGCATTGTATCATGCCAGAACTGTATCTGAAGATAGAGAATCTGTATCTGAGAAAAAGATACCATTCAAGACGAGAGTTGCCTCTAAGTTTCATAGCCATAACCTACATCTAATAATCACACTGACAAAAGAAAGTATGGTGTTTGTTCCCAGAAGTGTTATCAGCGTACTGAACATTTGCTGGCAAAAGACAAACTGCAAGGATCCGCCATAGATTGGGGATCATTGTTGTAGCCCAACTTCCAGTAGTTCCATGAACTGCAAGGGAGTTGAGGCCAGAGGCCTGATGGGATTGCGGATGGGTGGGGCGGCTGTATGACTGTGCAGGGGTTGAGGGCACGGAGGAGGCAGAGTCTGCTCAGCTGAGAGCAATGTCTCACCAAGGTACCAGAATTTCTTCATTAACGAAGACACACAGACATCAGAGGGACGGGGTTGGGGTTTTGGGGCGGACGAGGGGGCGGTCTGCAAACACACCTCCCTGCCGCTGCGCTGACTCGCTGTTCCAGACTTGACGACTTGTTTTTTGGCAGCGGCCCCCTCGTAAATCACCCACAAGGCCTTGCACAATGTGACTTACCGTCATAATCGTGGTGTTTGCAGAGGCCGCTTCTGTCTTCTTCCATAAGGCTGCTCGGTGGCTTATTCCTGGAAGTGGAGGAGGGATACGTGAGGGGACACCAGGACAAAGATGGGACAGGAGGCTGGCATCTTCTTCATATATCAGATTTCGATTTTCACTGTGCCTCATAGAGGCTGCAAGAATGAGTCCTAAAACCCAGAAACGAGTTAGCATTTTTACACTTCTGGTTCCCTCGTCTTGAAGTCAGTGGGTTTCTGAATGGGTTTTTGGTTAGATGCCTGAAATAAGGTCTGTGGTTAACACAAGCTTAAGAGATTTTCATCTTTTGTTCTAAAACAGAAAAATTTGTCAGTAAACACCCCACTCATGAATTTTGAAGCTTTTACGTGTCTTAAAAAAGGCGGTTGCTAACAAGTGGCTAAATGAGACTACAGAGGTTGTCGGGGACATTAAACATCATCACACCGAACACAGAAAATCATCTACTCACTCGTCTGCCTTTACAGCCTCGTTAGCTTTTTACTTCTGGCGATTGCATTTACACTTCAAAAATCATAAAAGTGGTGTTCATTTGTGGAGATTATAGTAGTATCATAAACTTTAATTTGCCACAGAGCTTATTTTCTGCAATAATCCAAAATCCAATGGAAAAACCCCATTGGATTTTTGTGGAGGGAACCAGGGAGATGCTAACTTCCAGGTTGGCCTACAAAAATACGTCATCCCTACAGCTCTGTATTGTATGAAAACAGAAATCTAACTATAGTCACTGTCTGTATCTCCGTTCTTTCTTTCAACAATTGATATACTTTTAGTTTATGTATCTAATAAACTCAGATTCTGTGTTCGTTTTACCCTGCATTACACCTCTGCTACAACTAAAACTAATAACTACAGTCACAATAAGGCAACAGTGACCCAACCCAACATCTGCATCTGTTGTTTAGAGTGCTCCGTCCTCCACACCTGGGTGCTGGGCACACTCTGTAAAGCGTATTTGGAACACACACTTCCAGGGGTGGAGTGGAGGCTGGTGTGCAAAGTCAAACTCCAATTGTCAATTAGTGAAGGCCAACACAGGCTGCAGGCTGGGGTGTACAGAGCAGATCAGCCATCTTGGAGGACAAAGGTTTCAGTCAGCTCAGGGTCCTCAGATCAACACACACACACACACACCATAAGTAAGAGTGCAGAGATGACTCTGGGCCCAGCAGGACCTGTTTATCACTCCAGACTGAGCAAAGACCATCAGCAAACATCCTCCCCTCTAAGTCTGGACAACTACTCATAAACAGGCACTCATACACACACACACTCATACACACACACACACACACACACACACTGAAGAAGAAACACAAGGGCTCAGTGACTATTTTATTTTAGTCTTTTACTGTTACTGCTAAAGGAAAAGTACCTCAAGACTATAGTCACTGTTCTATATCTGGTAGAGGTTGTAGACACACCCATGTTACATACTAGTGATGGTCCAATATGATTCACAAATACTGGCTGATATCAAAATAATGCCAATTGTTCATTGAATGCAGCTTTAAAGATCATGGTCTAATTCAGTGCTTATTAACAACTGAAAAGCAGTTGTAGAAACGTACATTTAGTCAAGTACTGTGCTTAATTACATTTATTAGGCACTTGCACTTCACTTGAGTATTTCAATTTCATGCTACTTCATACTGCTACTTCACTACAGTTCAGAGGGAAAGTTAAGTTACTTTGCTAATTAAGATTTTACATGAAAAACATTTGATTGATATTGAAGTATGATACTATTTTATACATTAAACTAGCCATAATGACCTCCACCCCGACTACAACATTAAAATGCTGCTTAAACATCAATGCACCTGTAATAGTAATAAAAAAGTATAATACACTTTGCTTAATTAGTACTTGATACTTTAGTACATTTTGTTCTGTACATTTACATCAGTAAAATTTTAAATAGAAGTAATTATAATGTAAGTAAAAGATCTGCATACCACTGTTAAAAAGGACTTGTATATCCTATTGGCCTACCGTGTCTCATTAATACTGTGATGACACAAGTGCCTTCTTCTATAACACTCAATGTTTAAGTTTCTCATCTGAATGAATATTCATAATTCATAAGTGGTTTATCACAGAAGTCCACGTGTCATTTGATAGTTAAAAGATACTTAAAATAAAGACCTCCACTGTGTTTTGTCCAAGCTAATGGAGATGAATTCCTACATTTGGAAAGGCAGTAAAGTGGAGGTTTTCAGAGACGTCAGTGTTTCATGAGGGGACCTTTGCGCCGCTGTGATCGGCCCCGCCAGCTGCAGGTCACATTGCTGCTTCATTACTGTTTGCCTGTGGCCCCGTGACCCCCCAGCCTTCATTTGCACCTCGGTGAGGACCACTCCATCACTGTTCAAGGGCCGAAACCTCTGTGGGCCTGACACACACATCACACCGCTGACATCATGAGTGCACGGCCGAGCCACTGGCCTCAAGTATGAGCTGCATCAACCACAAAATACTTTTACTGTATATTTGAGAAGTTTGCCTTTGTTTTAGTTTTTTCTCTTGTCAATTGAGCATGGTAGTGCAAATGCTAATCTTTATTCTTATTTTATTTTATGTGTTATTGTTTTTACCAAATACATTTATTTATTACATAGTGTTTTAAAATCATAATTTTGATTAGATTTTATATGTGTACATGCACTTTTACAGTACGCTATTGTAAATGTTTTAAAATACTAAAGATGTGTCTGTATATTATATTATATTCATATAACTTGCCACTATAAACAAAAAAAATTACTTTTTATGAATAATTTTAAAACCTTCTGTATATGACTCTTTCCTTGAAAGATCCTTTCTTTATCTAACTTATACACAGTTTTTAGGCTCTATTCATATTAATACATAGAATGAATTCATACCATAAATATTATTATAACTGTGACAAGGTGGTCAAAGTCATGTTGTGCTAAAAAAAACTGAATTGAGTTTGGTGTGTGTCCTCTATGTTCCTGCTAGTAATGCAAAGCTGACTTTGGAGCAATAGGTGTGCTAATGTGCATATCTTAGTTTACTGTATTCAGTCCCAGGTGTTAGCATTTTGGGTCCGCATTCAGTATCTTTGACTGATCTCACATGCAGATCTGAATGTGTTAGCCGTATGTCGCACCATAACACAGATTGTAACAAAAGGGTGCCAGTGGTGGAAAGGTACCCCGATAGATTTCTTAAACTGGACACAAACTCCATCTCTTCGTCATTTCAATTACACGCCACAGAAGCCGCATTCACTTAGCGAAGCCGTGCAGACGCTGTTATTTAAAGAAAGCTCATATTGCAGGGCTAAACGTTTGGTGATGGAGGTTTGGTGCATGAGGGCAACGTGAGGGTTACACCTCGAGGCTAAACCCTCGGGTTCAAAATGAGAATATAGGCAATGTTATTTTAAGTTGCATGCTGCATGACCCTTGATGTTTTTCTTATTGATTAAACCACAGTAGCCCTTGTTTGCCCTTTGACCTTACAGATTATAGGACTTTGTTGTTAATGGACATGGTGTTTTATTGCTTTATCTTATTCTCTGTGTACTGAAGGCTTTGTTTCAGGAAAACTAAACACACTTATTGTAGTGCTTAAAGCGAAGAAACAATACATTCCTCATTATTATAAGGTAGTGCGTACACACCAAACAGACACAATGAAACCCATTTTTGAGAAAACAAACATTTTTAATTTATTATTAAATGACATAAATAAAACTCACAGTGAGTTCAAATACAAATAGATAGTTATGTACACGTGTTTGTGCGGGGTGAGAGGTGGGGGGGGTGGGGGGTCTTTATGCCTGACAAAGGCCTGCCAGGATGCAGAAGGCACTTGCGTCTCTCAGTCCGATCTTGGAACATTTATTGTAATCAGGAAAGGCACATTTACATGGAAAACCACTGGGCATTAATTTATTCTATTTACACACATATACACATTTATGTTAGCAGAACCATTTCATCTTATATATTTAAGAATAAAAACAAAAATATCAAGGGTTGCTCAGTTGAGTTTGGTTGTGTGGAGCTAAAGGAGTTTAAAAAAAAGGTGTAGTAAACATGTTATAAATGTGTAATAAGCATGTTGGGAAATGACTAAGAGCAAAGAAGGAGTTCTGACCATGCAGCTATTCTAAGGCTTAATATTCTAGTGTGATATTGTCCAACATGGAAGGAGATGATTGTCTTTGCACATCAACTTTGTTCAGCTTAACTTCACACCTTTTGTAAATTAGAGGCTCTGGAATGGATCATCTAAGCTTTTTCACAAACAGGAGCCAAGCTGGGTCCTTGCAGGTCTTGTGACATTTCCACATCTTCTCCAGGACCTTTTATTCATGTCTTTAGTCCTGCTCCTAAAGCCTCCAGCCCTTCAGAGACGTTGGAAGTTTCAGCTGCTGCTCAGTAGCTCTGAGCCACGGGTGCCCAGGACGCGGTCAGCCTGGCGATGGAGCTCTCGAACTGGGCTTCCCCAACCCCGACCTCGCTCAGGCCGGGATCGTACATGGAGGAGGGAGAGGAGACGGGCAGCGAGGAGGTCAGGCCTGTGTAGGAGGAGCCCCTCAGGAACTGGGAGGTCAGACCTCCGGGTATGGAGCCTGAGGCCGAGCCTGAAGGGGTGAGGGTGGTGCCAGCTACCGACCATAGGCTGGGGTACTGACTGTGGACGAGAGGGACAAGAAGGTATTATTTTGGTGGTACTTGACAATGTTTCCTCAAAAACTGAGGGCTCAAAGATGGCTACATCATGGATCATTGGGTCACCCCAGCCCGTAACGTGTACTCAGTAATGTTCCCACTTTTCCTCTAAACTGGCAAGTGGTGTGGGACAGGGGGTATACATCAAACCTGGAGGCCACCATCACTGACACTGAATCACATGAACTAATAAAGATAAATCCACAAAAATATAATCTGACAAAGTTTTTTTATGCTGATTAAATTCAGCTTAAATCACACCTTTTAGAAATGCAAATGCATAGTGCTGGTTAAACTGTATATGGTTAAATAGGCTTACCTGGAATTAGATGTGGAGTTGGTGGTGTGGGACAGAGTGCCCATGCCTGTGGAGTTGGGGATCTGAAGAGCAGACCAGCTGTCATGAGTGGGCAGAGTCCCTGAAGTGTTGTCCATGTAGTTATCTGAAAGTGAGGTACAGACCACAAGTTAATGCCAATTCCTAACATGATACGTATAATGTATAAATGTCTATACAGTATATGGTCTGAGTGGGGTCTTACTTGTGCTGGAGGTGCGGTGGGGGTAGTGGCTGGGGTACGGGGCCGCTCTGTGGCTCCTCAGGCTGGAGTAGCGCTCGCAGTAGGAGCCGGAGGAGTGGCCCGCCGTGCCACTGAACTGAGGAGGGCTGCTGCTGGGGCAGATGGGGCTCTGGCCAGGGAGGAACCAACCTCCAACTGTGGAATTAAACACACAAAATGAAGTCATGTAACATAATCACAGATCTATGTATGCAAAAACATGAAGCAGTTTCAGGAACACTCTACAAATGCTTCGGAGCACAAAACTCCAGTAGAAGTTCTTTGCTGTTTTCTTGTTGAACGTCATTGCGATTGTTCAGGAATGTAGAAATAAATGAAACTCACGCTGAGAGTAGCCAGACTGTTGGCTGTCCGCACTGTGATCGGGGACTTCTTTGTGGTCGCTCCTGCCATTGAGAATAACAATATTAGATGCTGTACTATGAGCACACTATATCACTTGTTCATTTGAGGAATCATTGGAGGTTCGAGCCTGTACCTTTCTTTGGCATCCAAGAAGGCTTTAGCGAAGGGGTTGTGCTTTATCTTCAGAGCAGTGATCTGTGGAGGAGGACACGGCAGCTGTTAGCATTTCAACCAATATTAAAGACAAGTCAGTGTTAATAAGGTTTCATGTATATGCTCCACACACAACTGACCTCTTCATTCTGGTAAGCAGTGACCGCGATGAACTGGGTTTCGGGGAAAGACTGGCTGCTGATCATCTTCTGGATGCCTCCAACCTTCACGATGTGTATCCTCGGCTCATATTTGTGCAGAGAATTCAGCATGATCTATGGACAAATGCCAATTAATGTTACGATTTGTCATTATGGTAAACAGCAGGGCTACTGTTTCACCCAGTCAGTTTAGTAGTTTTTCCCAGATAAAATGAAGATACAGCAGTAAAGTGACATAAATCCAGTTCTATTTCCTTGAATTAAGTGTCTTTCTCTTGATACTAATGATCCACATTATTTTGCCATGTTTCAAAATATCCTACAGTTCCTAAAATAAGTAAAAGGGTTTTGGAAACGAGTATATATTTCATATTCCAGAGAAATTTTAATGTTAAAAATGTTTATTGTTAAAAAAAAAATCAAAAAATGTCAAAACTTCAGTTAGTTTTTTTAGGGCTAATGTGGCACAACTAAAATGGAATAAAAAGTGTCAGAAACGCTTTTCATGTCACCATAATTAATGAAATTCTTTGCGCATGAATCCTGTTTATGTAATAGTCTCCTCACCTGTCCTCCACCGTTGAGTTTATTGGAGAGTTTCACTTTGCTGAAGGAGACGGGCGCTTTCATCCAGTGCGCTCCGAAGTTGGGGGAGTCCGGGTGGATGTAGACGCAGCTGGGGCTCTGGGGCTCCGGTTTGCCACCGGGGACCCACTCCCCGTTCACGTATTTCCACCGGTTGTTGTCCGCGGCCACGAAATCCAGCAGCACCGAGTACATGGCGTTCGGGTCCAGGCCGCTGACGCTGGCCCTGAGCACCGGAAACATCCTCCTGGAAAACAACAAGGATGGAATTTGTAAGAATTAATTTAATGCGTTTGTGAGTGCAATCTGCCAATATTGTTTTTTAAGCACATCCTTTTATTTTAGCTCAATTTCAGAATCAAGTTTCCGTTACCATTTTTATAAACCTCCCAAGGCCTCTGAGGCCTCAGGAGCAGCGCGTTTGACAGAGCACTTATGCATGTGTGAGCCTGTTTGATGTCAAATAAAAACCTGCTTAACACCTTTTTAAAATTAAGAACATTTTTACAAACTAAATTGCATTACTCGCAATGAAAACCCCGTGCGTAAACAGCGCGTAAAGTGTGCCCGGCCTGTGCGCAAAAGACACCACCGCGGCTTCTGCTTCATTGGACCTACCTTCCAGTTTTGGTGACAATCATCTCGTTGGTTAACTCTTTGAACTTGGTCCACAAGTCCGCATCATCCAGCGTCAGTTTAATATCCCTCTCGGACGCGTCTCCCTTCTCGCTGCCCTTCTGGAACTCGCTCTCCACGGCGCTGAGGAGATGCTCCAGGCGCTGGTCAGGGTTGGAAGAAGTCATATTCCCAAGCAGTGTAGATAGACCTAAATCCAAGACGTTTAGTGCAGGGGCTCACTGACTCTGACAGAGAGAGAGAAGGCCCGAGTGATACTGCTTTCTGACTCCTGAGGCCTCATCATTTAACGGCCCCCAGGGACCTCATGGGGAGGCGGGGCGTGGTTTGTGCGCACGTATCTCGCCTCTCTGACCGGGTTCAACGTCTTCTAACGCCGCCCCCACACCAGGCTGAACCTCTGTCTACAATACAACAGATTTTTTAGAATTTATAAAATCAACTTTTACCTTTTGGGTTGAAATTTGTTTTTCTCAACCAAAGTCTACTCAAAAAATCTACATTTTTTAAAGCTTTTATAGACGTTCAAAGAATGACTTTGCTGCTGTTGAAATGCTGTTGGAGTGAAGTTTGGGATTTATAGTTTGATACCTAAAAATCTCTCCCAGTCTGTTGCAATCGATGCCCTACACGTTCAAACAAAAGAAGGGAAGTGAGAGAAGAGAGCCGTGCCTTTGAACTCAGTTGTATATTTGCAAATAGTGCTAATCTTTTGTTGTCTCAAATCCACATGGGAGAGGGCTTGTGTTTACTGAGCATGGGCCATTAGGGCAGACTCTGTGTTCCTGTTGTGCCAAAGTGTGGACGGCCCACAAGTGATGCCTGGATTTGCATAATGGGCCTGCATGACTCCCTCCCAGACTCTGATATTAAATATTTCAGCCAGCTGGAGGCAGAGCGCTCAGCAGAGGCTGTTCCTGCTATTTCAAGTAGAAACATTAATTTACTAAACCAAAAGTCTGATATCATTTACCAGTGTTTTTATCAGAGTACATTTACTCAAGTCCTGTCCCAAAGTAGCATTTTGAGTGACTTCTTTTCAGTATTTGTATCTTATGCTACTTTATGCTTCTACTCCACCACATGTCATAGAGAAATATTGTACTTTAAACACTGAAATTGTGAGAAAATGAAGCAAAGTTTAACAGTTTACATCCCACTCTTATGTTGGCCATTCTCTCTTTTCTTCTTTTAAAGTGAACATATGCATAACCAGAAAGAGATTAACACATATATACATGTGTGTGTGTGTGTGTATATATATATATAATATATATATATATATATATTATATGTGGGAACATTACAAACAAAACCTATGATGAGTTTCTAAATGAGACATTGCTACAGATTTAACTATCTAACAGTATATAAAGTAGTTAAATAAAGTAGTTAAACTTCACCTCGACCTCCATCAATGTTAAAATGCTACTTACACATTAATGCATCAGTAATAATATCTAAAGTATATGTATACGTAGTAATAAAACACTGAAAGGGGCCATTTTACTGCACGATGAGTATTTTTTACTTTTTGTACTTGAAGCTTTTTTTTTTGCTCGTACTTCTATATATGTAACATTTTTACATAGTGATGTTGCTACTTTTTGTCATGTAAGACGTCTGAATACTGACTATAAGTTTACTCACGTAATGTACTTCATTGATAGCTACAGTTGCTAGTAGCTTTTCAGATGATCATGTTATAAACAAAACCAGAAAATATGATGCACTGTTACTGCTTAAACTACCCAAAAGTGTATATGTTGGTTAAATTAGCTCCACCTCCATGTGCATTAAAATGCTGCTTACACATGAATGCATTTATAATAGCAGTCCAAGAATATAATATATGTAGTAATATGACTTATTTACCAAAATGGCAGCTTTTTATGAGCTAAGAAAAACAGCTATTTCAGCTTTGTTACGGTGCATTTTTCAGATAATCCAATTGTTTTTTTAAATGGTTTAGTTTAAGAAGTAGGGTCATTTTCTCAACCCAGTAACACGTTATTCCTTCAGTTTATCTGAAAAATTCAAAATCACCAAATCACCATGTACCAAAGATACAGGGTTTTCACTGACCAGGGACGATAAGTACAATGATGTAATGGAGTATTTTTATGTAGTGGTGTTGCTTTTGCTTTTGGGAAACATCTTAATACCTCTTCCACCACTGCAGGCCTGTGGATTGCTGCCAAACCAAATTTCATTGTAAAGCCTCTCTCGATCTATCTATCAGCTACCAAGCCGTCACTTGACCTACAGTATTCATTGTCATGCTTCCACCGGCCCCGTTGATCCTGAGGAAGGTTTTTGTGTTTCAGATCTGAGCCTTGTTGTTTTTTTCTCGCCGCCTCTGATTCCACTGTCTGTGATGTACTTGGAATTGAGTGAGGGGGCTCTGGAGCGCGACTCCACTTTACTACACCACTTCCTCCAGTTCTACAGAGGCCATAAATGTAAAGGGGTTCTCTCACACCTTTCCATCTCGTATCATTCAGCAGCCTCTTCCTTTTTCCCCTGTGTGTGTGTGTGTGTGTGTGTTTTCATTTTGGAGACTGAGAGAAAGAGACACAGAGTGTTAAAAAAGCGGCTGCATACAGGACATAACCCCCGCAGACCTGTAGCTTGTAGACTCTGCTAACCCCCAACAGACAAAGTCTCACACACACACACACACGCTCACAGGAAGCTGCTGCCTCATAACTCCAAATTAAGATTGAATCCAGTGGTCAGGCCTGTTTGATAAGTCAGGGATGAGTCGTCCGTACTGCCCTAGAAAGGCAGAGAGCAGTAACTACTGAAACAGTGAAGATGAGAATAAAGTGTTTAAAAGTTTCCACGCTGGCAGACAAACTCTGTAACAGATAGAAATGTTCTAACAACTTAATTTTAAGCAATTTACGGCAACTTAAATTCACCAAATCACATGAATTCCTATAGAGTCAAAAGCTAAGATGGCAGTTACTGCTCCTCTGCTAAGCTAGGATAGTTAGCTTTTAGCCAAACTACTTTAACTGTCTTCTTCATCATGAGCTTTACCTTCTGCCCCGTTAGTTATGTGGGATAACAAACAGAATTACTAAGATGTCTGTTCATCAAATTTGACATGTTTCACTTACAAAAAGAGCTCAGGAACAGCACACAGTTTTAGGGCTAGCAGCTATCTCCTCAGCTAGCTTTCACTTGATATAGCTCTGTTGTTTTAGCTGTCTGTCTGTGGCAGAACTGTATTTTTACATGTTGTTTTCACTGAAATGATACATTTCTATGGCATAATAGTTTTTATATAGTAAAACAGATGTCAAAAAGTCAGATTCTGGTTTGACCAAATATGTAGTTCCTGCGTTGGCTTTGTAGGGTAGCGTAGCTGCAGCAACATAACACCCTCTTGGCTGAACTTCAGCTGTGTGTTGTGCTTGTCAGGTGTTGGCTGGTGAGGATTATTAAAGCACAAAGCAACACAAAACATCCTTACTGTTTGACTGACAGGCCAAGTCCAAACCGAGGTAAAGGAGGAGCCTTTCAGTCCCACACGGTGAGCGAATGTCGGCTCTGAAATATGAAGTTTACTTGAGGTTTCCCACAGCTTCTCCTCCTCATGCACACACACACACTGCTGCCGCCCCGGCGAGCTGAGGGTTAACCGATGCGGGCCCTTGGCTCTGGCATCGGCACACACTCACCTAGGTGAGAAATATTGCAGAGGCCTGGTGCTTCACAAAGGGACAGTTATAACGATGCATATTTTCCAGAGGACTTCGCTGGCCTAAATGAGTAAACACACGGAGGCGGATGAGTCAGCCCTGGGAAGAAAAAACACTCACACACACACGTACAAACACACTCACAAAGTCATTTTTTCATGAATTATGACATAAGTTAGTTACTGGAAAAAACAACACAGTAACACAAGCTCCAATGTTACTGATAAGCAGCACACACATTTGTAATCTTACTTGTGTGTTGATTTTTCTCCTAAACACAAATATGTGGATATATATTATCAAATCATAATAACTATATTTTCAAATTAGCTGAGCTTGACAATTTTTCCACGTACCCCCTGGTACCTGCAGAAGTACCGCTTGGGGTACAAGCACCCTGGTTGGGAATCACTGGTTTATATCACTCTAGGCTGATTACATATAGGAGACTTTCTTATTTCTGCTCCTGATCTTTATAGTTATTGTCACAATAACTTACCAACTACGGTAGTCTGACTGCACAAGACATGCCTCAGTTTTCCACCAACCTGAGTCAACTGTAAGCTGAAGAAGACTGCAGAAAGACTAAAGACAACAAAAAGCTCAAAGATACTGTAAATGGTTGAAACAACCAGTTTCTGTCACTCCAAATGGCAGTAGTACAAATGCAAACTTGGCCAAAACTACTGAAAAACACCATTGAACGATACCATAAAGCCATCCCTTCTATCAAAGGGGTATGATAAAGGAGGTACAATCTGATAGGGCTGTGGGGGTACGTTGGACAAAAAACGGTTGGGATCCACTGCTATAACACATCCAATAATGCGTCTGTATATGTGATCCATCACAGAGCTGTACGAGCTTTAATATCAAAGTGTGATGTATCTGGAAATGTAAAAGAAAAACAATCTCTGATATGACTCTTATTGGCAGTTTTGTTCAATTCTGATCTCCTGACATATTTTGTGTTATCTGTTTTATGTTATCAGACTGACCCCCCCCCCCCTTACATACTATTCATATTCTATACCTTCACAGTATGGTCCGGACTATACTGTCCCATAAAAAATGTACACAGACATGGCATGTACCATTTCATACGGGTCAAATTTGACCCAGAACATTTGTAGCACCTGAACAAAAGTATAACATTTTTAAATATTTTCATTTTTGTGCATTTTGGGTCACTTTAGGAAAATTCATCAAATTTCAGACTAAAAGAATGGCATTTAGGGTGTTTTTACTGCTGTCAGATGTCAAAACAGGTCAAATTTGACCGGGAAACATGTAAAAGTTAATTTCTTTTATTATTATTTTTAAATATTAAATTATTCTGTTATAGTTTCTCTAAATTTTACACCATGTGCAAGTCTTTAATTGTACAATGTAAAGTGTAATATTTCCCTCTGACATGTAGTGAAGTCCAAGTATACAGTAGAATAAACTGGAAATATTCAGGTAAACTACAAGCGCAGTAGATTTACAGTACGTGAGCAAACATACAACAGATCATAGACGGTGTTATGTCGAGTCTCTGACCTTTGACCTGCAGATAGTACACTCTGTCCCTGTATTGTATTTCAGTGTCACTCTATTATTTTAACTGTAGCTTTGTGTGCATGTTAAGGCAGCCACCACTTCCTCACAGCCTGTAGTAAGCCTACCTAAAGACCTAAGAGTCCCCAACACACACACACACACACACACACACACACACACACACACACACACACCCAGCCCTTCCTGATGTGGATTGAGCCCTGAGCTTCGTCTCTCACTTTTGCGTTTCCACTTCAAGTTCAGGAAATCTAAACTTTCCTCTTCTAATCACCCGTCCCTTTGAAAGGGATAAAAAGAATTAGTGGGGACAGTAATTGCCCCCCCTCCACCCCCACCGGTCCTCATCTAGGTGCCCTACAGTAGACCTTGGGACCTTTGGCATGCTAATGATAGGAGGCAGAGCTTTGACACTACAGGGACTGAGGAGAACTGCTGAGGAGACCACGGGGAGGACACGCTGCTGGGTCGGCATCAGGATGTGTCCTTTCAAAAAATAAACTATGAAAATAAAAATACGGGTATACTTCCTGATAATATGACAGAAGCTGCTCTTAATAGCAAAGAACATAATAACAGTTTCCTGGTTGAAGCCGCAAAGTAAATGTGGCTAACACTACAGTTGTATTGTTAATTCTTTGGAGGTATGAGTGTGGTGTTTGACGTGCTGCTCATGTTTATGTATCATGCAAATTATTTTTACCACTGAAGAATTATTTACCGACAATGTTCTGATCGGACGTGAAAGAATGTAAGTTAAAACAAGTGTTATCGTATATGCATCTCCTCCAAGTTGTATGTTCTCTGTATTATATGTGTTGAATAAAAAATCTGTTCAAAAATGGTTGGGTCCTAAAAACCTTTTTTTTTATTTTTTGAAACAAGTGAAAAGTTTATTTCAATCTGTTTTGAACTCGGATGAAACTGTTTAAAACGGACTTATCTTGAAAAGAAGGTATGAGGCAGGTCGCTGCGATGACACTTGATTTCAGAAAATACACATTGATTTGCACTGAAGACTGGAGAATTCTCACTGTACTGGAGATTTATGCATCATCATTGAAAATGTGTTTTGTATAAAAAATCTTAATTAGTAAAGTTACTAGTAACTATAGCTGAAGTAGCATAAAATGAAAATGCTCAAGTACAAGTACCATAAAATTGTACTGAAGTGGTACTTGACTAAATGTACTTAGTTACTTTCCACCACTGATGAGCCGGATGGAGTTTTCTGAAGCAAATGAAGACTGTGGGCCTGAAAAGTTTCTGTTAACTTTTAGCACTTTAACTATTAGTTTCCACTCCCATGTTATCTATAGTATACTTTCATTTTGTTTTTATTCATTGATTGATTTGTCTTCTCTTGTGTTTCATCAGAATCAGAATCATCTCTATTGGCCCAGTGTGATGACACGTACTGGACATGGAATTTGAACATGACAACACAGACGGAGACACGCAGCTAACTCATCAAGTTAAACTAACACATGTACACTTTAACATATAGCTATATAATAATAACTTTATTTATATAGCACCTTTCAAAACATAGTTACAAAGTGCTTCACAAATAATACAAAATAATACACACAACCCCACAACAGAGGAAACTCAAAAAGAAGAAGCAGGAGAAGAAGAAGAAGAGTTAACAAAAAAGCAACTTTATAAAACTAGTTTTAGGTCTAGATCAGGGGACTGTTAGCAGAGTTTTGTTGTGAGGTCTGAGGTTGCGTGCAGGTAGATAGGGGCATAAAAGTTCACAGATGTATGCTGGAGCCAGACCATGTAGTGCTTTAAAAGTAATGAGTTACACCTTAACTCATGCCTAAAATCAGTCCTGAAGTTAACTGGAAGAGAGTACATTCACAGTATATGTCCTTGTTTCATGCTGTATCAAATCTGTTCTACTGGTCCGTGCTTTTAGTCTGGTGTGTTGTCTGTATTTAGTGTGTTATGTGCTGCATATTATGACAAAAATGAAACCAAAGCAAAGAAAAATTACAAGAAAGGAATACACCAAGAATAAGACCAGATTCTGCTCTCCTCAATAATAATAAGACACCGGCAGGTTTGTGGCTGGTAATCTGGTGATGATCTGTTTGGCGAAGTAGTAGTTTTATTTTTTATAATATTTTTTTCACATTATATTATCAATTTTATATTTTCTATTTATGCTTCTTGACTTGCAGTACTTGCTTTATCTTTCTTTATATTGTCTACTCACTATGTTTATTGTTATGCACCAAAGTACCAAGGCAAACTCCTTGGCAATAAACTTGATTCTGATTCTGACTCTGAAATCAGGTTCTCAGGAGCACCAGGGCCATGTAAACAGAGAGACTCCTCTATAATTTATTAGTCCTTTAACCAAAGCTTTTCTGTTTTGGGGGGATTTTCCCAGCCCCTTATGAGAAATCATGAGAGTCTCCATTGTAAAATGTAATGTTTCATTTTAAGAGACAGATGCAGCTGATCTTCCTTGATTTATATTTAACAAATAATCTTTTTATTTAATCTAATTTTGTAATAAAGCAATATATATTCATTTGTCTTGGATTATGTGTGTTATTTGTCCTTACAGGATTATTTATGGACATATCGAGGGCAGAACAGCTCAGCACTGCTTATAAATGTTGATCCATATAGTTCATGATCAATACTATACTATGTACACGCATATAAACACAGAAAAACATTCTCATTCATTTATGCTTTTCCACCACAGCAGAGAGTGAAGTTTGTTTTTGCCTGTTTCCTCTTCCTTTTTTTTTCCTCTCCACAGCGATCGGCGTTGCCTGATGTAAATATGAGCAGCTGAGGTCAGCAGACACCAGTGTGTGAGAAAACACAGTTAAATCTCCTCGCAGCAGCCCCCAGCTGTGTGCACATGCCCCCCCACACACACACATATTAACAGTAAACCCTGTGGAGTGAGATCACACTTCAGCCTATCTCCCTTCTGACACGAAGAGGGATCGACTTCTGTGCTGTGCTGGGAAGCTGTCAAAGACATTAGCAAATATTAGCAGATATTAATCATGGCTCTGGGGTGGATCATCAGAACCGGGCCCCGCCGTCTGCTTATAACCACCTCAGCCTCTCTCTCTCTCTCTCTGCTCTGACCTGGGTGGGTGATTTTTTTTTTTTTTTTTGTGGGAGGGTTGAATGGGCATTGGAGGGGGGGTGTTGGGGGGGTTAGATCAAAAGGAGCGAGGCCAGTTTCCACTGACAAACAGTAAGTGTTAAAGACAGAGGATTAATGATAGGTGCAGCCAGGAACATTATTTACCCAGAGTGAGAGGACGTGTGACTTCAGAGCTCATCACCCTCTTCCTCCGGCGGCACTTTCCTCTCTCTATAAATGCACAATTAAAATGAGATGTTCACACAGCACGGTGTCACCTTCTAATGCATGACCAATGAGCTATCAGCATCTTGCTTGCTTATCACCTAATATAATAATAATAACACAATAATATAATATCATCTTATATACAGACCAGGAAATGTCAGTGAGAAAGTAGTAAACTGCTGAAAAACTCAAGGTTATATACAAAACAACACAGGTGCCACTGTTAGGTATTAGAAAATGCACTTTGTGCACTTTGTGCTGTCATTGCAGCCACAATCCACCAAGCTTCTATCTAGACCTGTGGTTGTCAACCTAAGGGTTGGGGCCCCCCACAAGAGTCACAAGTTAAAGCCGCAGGGTCACAAGATGATTAACAGGATAGGTAAAACACAACAACAACATTTTGTGGGTTTTTTTAGACTGTCCCCTAATTCATTTTTTTGTGAATTACTGCCTAATTTTACATCTTCATGCTTCTAAAAACAATAATTCTCTAAATAAAATAGAGACCAAGAAAAATATTAACCGTTGTTTTAACAGTAGCTATGATGTCAGGTCACAGGACATCTTACCTTTAGCTATACTGTGTGCTCAAAGTGAGCTTGGAAAAAACTGGTTTTAAATAAGATGCTCATTATAAATGGATTTGAACAAAACTGTCTGAATAATGTAAAATGAAATCTCTGATTTCTGCTGAAGATTTTAAAACATTATATTCAAGCATTTTTATATCTCCTCCAGACTGCTTTGAATGGTAACTTGAGTCTGATATAGTTTACCCACAAAAACTTTTGTTCATTTAAAAAGTTTAACTGCTGGACACAAGTCCATTCTCTTTTTTTCTTTTTTTTTTATTAATAATTCTTTGTGCATTAAATTTAGAACATAATACAAACATGACAGAGAAGGGTGCATGGGGGGTTACAAGGACAATGGCATAAAGAAAGGTCAAGTAATACACTGATGTCTACCTTCAACCATGTGCATCTGCACAAAGCATTATGGTCATTCATTTCTCAAGTTATAGCAGCCAAAAATAAACCTAATACAATGGAAACATGCTTAGCTGCCTGTGCCATAGAGCCAAAAAGAAACAAAGATGAAAACAGAAAAATTAAAGAGCAGCAAAGACAGAAAGACAGAAAGTCCATTCATTATAGTCTTACAGGACCGTGTCTGCTCTCTCCATTGATTCTAAATCTAAAACGTTTTTAAGTCATTGTTCTTGTCTGAATCAATACGGTTTACACCTCTGGATGAGATATTTTCAATCTTTTGGCCTAAAAGACACACTGTTGGACATTTTGGTGTATTTGTGTTGAATATACAAGTCTGTTCTCAGTGAATGTGCACTGGAGGTTTCCAGTTTGGACCGTGATTGGCCTCCAAACTAGTTGTGATGTCACTAAATCCTGCTCATGTGTACATCTGTTAAACTCAGAGTTAAGGAGAGCACAGAGAAACTTCCCCCTTCAGCAGGTGAATGTGAAAACAAACACACACATCAGTCTGTACAGTGAAGCTCACTCATCCAAGTGAGTCACAATAAGCTAAACACATTTTTTGAGTGGAGGGGGACTTTAATGTAGAACTATTGTCTATTGTGTGTGTAAATTACTGTGTCCATGCATATACTGTACACGCACAGGTCCCCCTTGATCACAGTGAGACTACCTGATTAAGTAAGGGATTGAATAAATATATAAAATGCATTAAGCAACCGTGACAAGTGCAAATAGATATTATTTCAAGAGCCAAAACGATTGGTACCCACTGATCAATATCCAGATGTTTAAATATTCTTGTCAGAATAAAATAAAGAGACCCTGAAAACACATTTAGAGCATCCTCTGACTCCACACTCCTCCATTGAAACCCACACTATTGACTTCAGCATTAAAAGCTTTTTAAAGAGCCAGTTCACCGAATCGCAAAACACATTTTCTTTCTTACTTCTCGTGGTATCTAGCCATGCAGATACTAAGTTTTATTTGCTGAGGTTTTGAGATATACAATGGAGGTAAATGGAATTTTGTATCCCTCAAGCCACTGAAAAAAAACATTTGAAAAACATGACACCAGTTATTCAGAATAATCCACAGTTTCCTGTTTTTATTAGGACTATTATTTCACTAGAACTAAAGAGTTCACATGTAAACCGTTCACAGTGAGATCTGTGGAGTAACTGGGACATTGTCATCATCTAGCCAGGTAACTTGTACTGTAACTGTTTTGGTGTTGTGGCCATAACTCCCAGATACAATGCTGCTGCAAACTGCCTTACTGCTCTCTTTCAAACATCTCAGCCCTGTTTACCAGCAGTTGTAAGGTAACACTCATTTCCTGCTCTACTGGAAGGAAGTACCGTTGCCTGTGAGCCCCGGCACGCAGCTATACCTCTACGGGTGTCCAGGGGCCCCAGAGAGGCAGCTAGCGTCTGCCTGAGTCTGGAGTCCAGGCAGGACTATAGAAAGAAGGGGGGGGGCCCGCTGCACCGTAAACTGGAGAGGGGTAAACAAAGGGGGCCGAGCTGCTTTTACTGCTTTCCCACGCCAGGCAGCAGCAGCAGCTGACTGGAAAGTGTTACCTGGAATACGTCGAGTCGCCCCCCCTCCTCCACCAGCAGACAGCCAATCTGAATGCAGGCGCAGTGACCCAGGTGTACAAACAGCAAACAGTGGGGCCACATCAAAGGGTCTCATTAAAAGACAATAGATGCAAGCCCTCCTCCTCAACTCCCCTGCCTCCCCCCTCCGAGTCCTGCTAGGGCACACAACACACAGCCCTCCCAGCTCCACTGCATCTGCCCTGCGTCCAGTGTGCTGGTGAGAGGGGAGGACTGCAGTTTCATCCAGGCTCCGGTCCTCTTATGGCCGCAACAGGCAGGAGAAATGTTATGTTTTGTCTGGAACATCAGTGCGTGAAACAAATGCCACTTTTGTGACATTTATGAGCACGTTTATGAGTTTGTTTATTATTGCTAAAGGCATGGGTCTGTTTGAGTGTGTAGTCTGATGTTTTTAAGGACCATCATCAAGTTCATCTCATCAACCAATCAACATTTATATAACATTGCAAGTTATTTAAAATGTTGAACTTGGCAATGCCCATTTCTATGACTACATACCTTAAAGGATCAATCTGGTGATACTGTATAACTGTATAAGACCAAAATCAACAATGAATTGAATACTATTGTATACTAAGTATTGTCTGTGTATCCAAAGCCTGATATATCTTATTCCCCTTTTCCATAGAGTGTTCCTTCATTACCAAGAACACACACACACTGTCGTTTGTTCCCACAAACACCATCCTGCTACTGTAAATACTCACTAGAACATCAAATGTGTATTAATCCGCTGGCAAAAATAGTCCCCAACAAATGCACTATTTCCTTCTGTTTGAGTAACTAATCCAAAAACTACAGTGCCCAGCTATTTAGAGACATTTGTTAGCCTTTTTAAATAAAGAAAGTATATATTTATGACCTGATTTTAAAGATTTATGTCTTCAGTAGGAACAAATGGGCTAAGTGCCACAGACAGGCTGCAGAAGTTGGCCATTGCCAAATCAGAGCTTACTGTATCATTTTGCAACCTTAATTTGAAAGTACTTTTTACCATTCAAGGCATCCACTGGTTTCCATTCATTTTCCTACAATATGAAAACAACTTAGCAGACTTGTGATAATTGGTGTGTAATCAGTCACAGTGCATATCAAGTCTGCATTAATGTTTGTCAAAGTTACATTATTGTTGTGAGGTAACGCAGCGCAGGCTGTTCATTTCATCATCAATGAATGGAAGCCAATGGCTGAGGAAATATATGCAAAAATCTGTATTAAAAACTGTATTAAAATGTAAAATATACCTGATTTTCATTGTGTTTTTATTGTCTTATTCATTTGCTATATGCTCCATTTTGTTTGCTTTTTTAATTGTTTTATATGGTACTAACATGACACACTATTGGTTATCACTATTTCACTCTTGGTGTCAGATTCTTCAGTTTGTTCGCCTCCTCCCTCATTTTAAAGCAATGGTATCTCCTATTTTTCAAACTTTTTAATAATGTTTGTTTCTCAGATCTGCAATATGCACTTGTAGTTTTCTTCAGGGTTTTTCTTTATCTAGTTTCTCTGAAAAATAAATGTTCTTGACAGTGAAACTACCTGGTTAATTATAGAATAAACATCAACAATAATAAGCCGAAGGTAGAGCTCTTTCATTTTATTATTTTCTAAATGTATTTTATGTCATTGTCTTATTATCACAGTATCTACCTCATATGAGCTGGGTATCACTCCCAGCTGTCAGTGCAGAGACCTGACAGTTGACGATAACGATATATGAAGTTAACACCTTTGTAATGAAGTCATTGTTATTATTAGAATTTCTCTCTGAGCAGTGAGTGATCATTATGAGGAAAACAACTTCAAAGCTGAAATAAAAATCCATGACAGTGCTATATCTGTCTGACGCTTCCCCATCCTCACCCTTATGTCAGCTACATCACTGAGCGGCCACGTCTCTGATCCACACTTTGAATTTGAAATCGGGTCCCTAAAGTCGCCGGGGAAACTCTTGGAATTACTTGCACAAGCATTTCTGCATCAGTCAGAAGATGTGAAAAACATAGTCACTCATCCCTGCAAATGGATGAGAACACACACACACATTTTAAAGCAGCACCCTGAAGGCCCGCGCTGTGCCGTTAGATGTGAGCTGGCCTGGGAAAAGCCTATCTGCACTCCACAGACAGCAGCAGCCTCCAGCTTTGATGGGGAAGCCTCTTTGTAGTTGGCCTGGAGATGGCTTGTTAGTCAGTAAAAGTGAGGGCTAAATGGCTCCCTAACAGGAAGCAGTTTACACGGTGACGCTCAACCTGCCTGTGGCCCTCTATTGTCCCAGGCCCCATGTCCCACTTCATTACCATTTCCATAAGAAAGGAACAGTAATTGCCCCTTTTCTTCTGCTGCCCCTTCATCTTGGAGTGTCTCTTCTTTTCTTTTTTTTTTTAACCCCCCTTCCTTCTTCTCTTGCTCAATCCCTCTCTATCTTTCTGCCCTCCGTCTCTGAGAAGTCAATGCAAATTGGCTGGAAAAACATTTCACTTTTATAACTTAAAAGTAGGGAGTGTATGTAAATTATTCTAGGGTGTAGAAACCAAACTCTTATTCTCTTTATATGCTCCTTTTCTCCACTTTTTATGTGTAAATTATTAGAAGAAAAGGGTGTAAGTGGATCATTCCTGCCTTCCAAGTGTACCCAAAAGGTCCAAAGCATCAGAGCAGTGTTTATACTGGAGGTCCTGAGGCTCTCCTGACCTTTGACCTGACCTTAGACGGAGGACATGTCTGCTCGAGCCGCTGACCGATCACTGCAGAGAATAACTGTCTGTGGATTTAAGCTGCAAATACTACTGATCAGTGTATCATAGTTTCCACAGTAATACATTGTATATTTGTTTTGATTTTTATATTTGTATATTTTCGTGTTTCTTTACACATTCTGCATTCATTGTGTTATTTCTATGATTTATAGCTGTTATTTTAGCACACTTTGATATTGCTAAAATACACACTATCACCATTCAATTGCTCACATATTTCTACCTCATTCTGCTGATAAAACTGCCATTTATGCCTGTTTTCGCAGGTTTTCTGCATTACACCTGAATACATTCTGTGCTGATGGAAACAACCCCATCTGCTATATTTGTCACTGTCCTGTGAAAAACACGTATCTCCAATACATCAGCGTTTCATTAGCGGGGACAAAAAGCCTTGTTTTCAGCTTTGTGATGACATATTTTTTCAGCTAACCCAGCAGGTTTTAAAGTGGTTTATTTAGGTTAAGAAGTCAGGGAATTTTCTCAAACAATAAAGAAACACTTTAGTTTATCTGAAAATGTTCAAAATCACCAAATGGGGGATACATGATTTTTTTTGCAAAGTGACAAATAAAAAAAGGTGTTTTCTCTGTGTGGTTTGTCTGTAAAGTAAATACACAAATATGTAATTATATGGGAGTGCTTTCCTGGTTATGATTTTTGATTTTGAGAATTCAGCACCCATCTATACACAGCGGTACAGATGTGTGCTGAGTGCATTGGTTCATTATTATTTGTCTGTAAATCGTGCAGTAAAATGGGAGGAAACATGAACGGCTCCTGTGGGGAAACTGGATCCCTGCAGCTAATAGTTCAGCCAAGAAAAATAGACTATAAATAAGATTAAAACAAACATATAATAATGAATGAAATATGCAACAACATTTTCCTATTATTATTTTTTTTTTCTGACAAAAGGAGCAAATACAGTCCCGTTTCAAGACATTCATATGGGGTTTTTGAAATAAATACACACACCTAGCAAAACAGAGACATGTCAAAAGGAGTGCCCGGAATCAACACTTGCAGGGCCAGAGAGGATACACACACTCTCACACTTTCACACTGTGCCCCATCACAGGCCTTCTTTGCGTCACTTTGAACTTCCAAGGTGACAAGAGGTGAATGCAGCGACGGCGGAGTAAATCTATGCGGGGAGAACGATCAGCCGCCTCTGTGTGTGTGTGTCAGTAATCCTATCAAGAGCAGCGTGGATACATGCAAACAACCAAAGTCAAACATGATGTTTCACACACTCGCTTGGTAGGATACCTGGATCCCGCTGACACCTCCACAGCAGAGGCCGCTCCTGACACACCACATCATTTTAATGGTTAGACTTATAGGTTATATATTGATTTATATATCATTTGTGTGGATGTCAGTGGCTTCACATGCTCTTCAAAAACAAACTCCAGGCAGAAACACTCCTGTCTCCTCGGTTTCCTGAGGCCCTCCATGGGAAGGCTGCAGGTAGCGCTCCTGTCAAGGGAAGGGGAGGGCCACCGGACCCCCTCGGTGAGTTGAACTGTTTTAATCATGGCCCCATGTGGACCCCCAACAGAAGAGCCAGGTCGGAATCACCGTCTGCTCTTTTGTTGCGAGGGGAGCCACCGAGGCTGGGAGCGGGCCGCGGGCTCAGCCGCTGCTCCCTTCCCCACAGCAGGCCCCCTGTTTATTTGCTTTGGAGATTGTTTTATCCCAGGTGACAGTAAAGGTAGCAGGTTCCCGGGATGATATATTGCACTGTAATCGTTTTTACCAGTCGGCCAGTGACGGTTGTCAGCAGGGCCGCTGTGGGGGAGAGACACACACACACACACACACACACACACACACACACACACACCGAACTTGCTCCATAGCTGGTAAAGACCTTCATTCCATTACATACAGCCATTTCTATAAGAGAGAGATTACAGTTATAATTATACATGAAGCATACATTTCTTGTTAAGTAATCTATACATAATTGAGCAAGCTACTAATAGCATTTATAAGCAATATGTATTCAGATGTAATTCATTTCTTTCAGTCTATATTCTAGCTGCATATGTTATGTTGATATAACCCCCAGAGGTTTATACTTTATCTATTATTATTATTATTTATTTATTTATTTATTGACATATTGTTTTGTTTTGATTCAGTTTACCCTGATTGTTCATTGGTTGCTATTAATAATCTAAAACTTGGGGTCTGAATCTGCAACAACCTGAGATAAAGTTCAACCTTTATTATTTATTAGTAGTGATCGATTTGTGTTAAAACCATCCATCACTGCCAAATATCTTCTTTCAGCCTCTCAAATGTGACGATGAGCTGTTTTTCTCGTTTATTTATTTATTTATTTTTATCATTGCTAATTTGATGTGTTGGTGGTTTTTTGGACTGGTAGGTAAACAAACCATGCAAGGTGAGGATGTGACTATGTCAGCTGTGGGAACTTCTGATTGACCTTTTTACAGCTTTCTAACATTCAAGCTGCAACAATTGCTGCTCTTTCTTAAGTGTTTTGGCGTGTCTACTTTTCCATCGTAGAATCAGTCGTGACCATTTCTATTGAACTGGGTTTGGTGATCTCTCAACAGGTGACAAGGTAGGTGGGTGTTTTTTCTAAGTATTTTTGGAGCATTTCTGCCTTTAGTGACAGTAAAGGGCTGACAGGAAATGAGCCGAACATGTCTCCTAAAATGGTTTATTTAGCTTAAGATGTCAGAAAACTTTCTCAAACAATAAAGAAACACTTCATCATTCAGTTTATCTGAAAATTTCAAAATCACCAAATGGGGGATACATGATTTTTTTTTTGTTTGTTTGTTGTTGTTTTTTTGCACAGTGACAGATAAAAAAGTTTTTTTCTCTGCATGGTAAAGTAAATACACCAATAAGTCATTATACGGTGCTTGCTTTCCTGCTCATGATTTTCAGCTCCTTGTATACACAGTGGTATGGATGGGCGTTGATTCATTATTATTTGTGTGTAAATCGTGCAGTAAAATGGGAGGAAACATGAACTGCTCCTGTGGGGAAACTGGATCACTGCAGCAAACAGCTCAGCCAAACAAGTCTAATGTTTCTAATTTCGCCATGATTATTAATGTTGTAGAGAAACACTTGAAAAGGACTTGAATCCAAGTTTTCAGGGGTTTTAATGTTGAGTGTAAAAGTTCATTCTTTTTAATTAATCCATCAATTAAAACAAGTACAATTTCACAAAGAAATAATTGTAAAAATCCACTTACTAGCTTTTTGTGGAGCCATCATAAAAATTAAGTAGGCCTTCAGATAAGATTTTTTTTTTTTTTGTCAAACTATTTCCAAGGTCAAGAACGAACTTGCTCAATTAATCAATTCTTTTTTAGCTAAGCTTTATCTTTAAGCTAATCTTTAAGTAGCTTTAAAGATAGATAAATGTTTTATATATTCTGTGTCTCTTCCTTCCAGCACTTTATTGAAGCTTTATGATGCTTACACTAAATGAAATATTCAAATTCAAGGTGCCACCTTTTCTATATGACTGCACCTTTACATCAAATGGAAATATTTTAGATTTTAGATATCAGGACTTTTTTTTTTTAAAAGCTGCATTTTAACCGTGAACATGTTTAAACACCCAAAAAAGATATACAGTGTATAGTGGTGACGAGTCGACTAATTGCACAAGATAAACACACAAGATAAATGATGCCGTTCAGATGAACCAGCTGATTAATACTGACCACCAGGCCTTTATAAATGTGAACACGGCCCCTCCTAACCCTCCTGTCACTCTTCTGCTGCTTTTAAGAGACACAGCTGCCGACACTCTCTCGACGTTTGGTGACATTTTCATTGATCCTCGCAGTGATCTCTGGCTAAATGGCCCCCTGGTGTTTATTACAGAGAAGAGGAAGGGAAACATCTGTACAAATGAAGAGTTCGGATAAGGAAAAGTCTGCTTATAGAGCTCAGATACAGACGTCTGAGGTGTCTGCAGAAAGCCTGGGAAAAATCTGGAAAAATCTAAAGGGAGTTTTGAATAAGATGTCTGGTCATATACGCTGTTTTGCTGTGACATAATGCTCATTTGCAATTTGGCCTTCCCTATTGAGTTTTTGCTTTCCCATACACGTTGGCCAATCTTTAAATAATGCATGGTCGCCCTCTGGTGGCCGCAATAGCTACCACCATGCCCTGTGTAGCAGTAGATGGATTCTCATGCACCAGCCTCCCACATTACTGTGCATTACAATAATTTAATCTTCTCTGAATGTGAACCCCAAACAATGTACCCAACAGCATGCACAAGATTGATGATGAATAAGCCACAAATCATATAGAGAGGAGACAAAAAAAATGCATGCGTCTCCACAGTTTCACTTTCCCAGGCCTGCTTTTGTTGCCATGAATATTACACCGAGAATCAAATTAGGGGCACAGGCTTTGTGAATGATTGATATAATGCAACAGCATGCAACTAAAAGAAAGACTAGGGGATGTTTTATTCATGAGGAGTTAGAAAAACAATAAAATCTTGGCTGAAACGTGAACAGGAGCCAAGATTTTATTGTTTATTACAGAACAATAGATTCACAAGAAGAGCAAACACAATAGATTGTTGCATAATTGTTCATTCTTAGCGTTAGCGCTTCAAAATGTAAGCTGTAAATTTCCCTGGTATGAATGTAATTTGGATTCTGGTGTCAGCAGCAGCAGCAGCAGGCAAACTATCCCTCTCTGCTTTGAAGATTTCGACTTCAGAGAGGCATTTTCTTGAGCGTTTTTTTGAACACATCTCATCAGGCTTTATGGAATTGACATAAGTACCGGACCTCTTTCCCGCTCTTTTGAATTGGACACTTTGATTTGCACCAGTGTCTTTTTCACTCCCTCCAAAACCATGCACAAACAGATGCATTAGCTCCCTAATTGCCAGGATTACCAATGGAGATGCCTTATGAGTTACCAGGGTTGCCTCCTAGAAAATGAAAGCCTGTGGCCAATTTGCATGGGCGGTAATTGAATCGCCTGCTGTGAGGGAGAGAGGGGACGTGCTACGCATTGCAGGCCCCCGATTGGCTTCCCCGAGAGTGTGGCATGAAAAGCCATTTTCGAGCGCTGAATGCCAAGGGTTTGCTCTCTCATCCACTTCTCCGCAGCCTTTCCCATCCACTCCAGTGAATGGGGTTGCGTTCGGGGGGGGGGGGCTCTCACTTATGGGGAAATGACCAATCACTCCCTCACCTGGAAATCCTGAGAACAGTCAGGGGAGAGGGGAGGAAGAAATGACAGTGTGCGGGAATGTGGAATAAGATGAACTGCTGCACAATTCTCTAAAGCAGGGTTGAGAAATGCATTGGGACGGCGGCGAGATGTAAATGTCATATGTTATCTACATGTGCAAATTGAATGTACTGATGAGGTGACCACACAGCTACACACCCAGACACCCTGTTAATGTGAATATAACACACTTTTTATATAGGAATCCCTATATGCTGCAAGTAATGTGTTTTCTGAATGTAATTTATTGACATTTTGATACAATGAAATCAAGTTTCCATTTATTTCTTGCTGCAATATTTCATATTTGTTGCTTATTTGCATGTGTTCTTTTGTCTTTGCCTCATATCATAACGCAGACATAATACTCTCACAATGCTTGTCTCGTACTTTTTATTCAACACGTTTTGTGTTGAAATGACAGACATTCGTGTATACTATATGGCCAAATGTATGTGGACACACATACCTACAAGTTTTCAATCTGAGGCTGTTTTCCAATTAAGAGAAATCTTAAAGCTACAGCAGACACTGATATTATTAAATCCCATTGGCTTTTTGTGGAGGGAACCAGGGAGATGCTAACTTCCTGGCTGGCCTACAAAAATACGTCAGCCCTGCAGCTCTGTTTTGTATGCTTCCAAATTTGTGGTAACAGTTTTTTGGAAGGCCCATAAAGAAATTATTTTACTGTTATTCACTATTTATTTTAGTGATTGAGTGATGATTTTTAAAGTTGATATTATTTTTGTGAAGTTTTTAATATCTCCATTAGCAATTAACAAAAGTTAATAACAATCTTATATATTTATATTATATAAATATACAAATAGGGATGAAATAATAGGAAATATAATGGAAACAAAAACAGGAGCAGGCAGAAAATTCTGCTGCTGGTGAAGGAGGTATCAGAGAAATGAAAAGGGGGATTGTAGTGTCACACTGACAGTGCAGAAATTAAAGACGTATGGAAACAAGTGATTGCAAACAAAGCCAACGCCAGCTGCATTCTTGTTGCTTGCTCCCCTGAGGAATGCAATCAAAAGAAAACATCCTATCTTGTAACATCCTATCAAATCCAAACGGTCTTAATAATACATATTACTTCAACTAACGTTCTCATCATGACCCATGATACAGTCGCCCCAGAACATATTTCAGAAGGTGGGTGGTCACCTCTGTCTCTGTACTGCAGCCATCTAGGATCTCCCGTTAACCGAGCTCTCTTAAATTTAAGGAGTTTATCTTCTACTTTATGTCCAAAATTTCACTTTTAGCAGTTTGAAAAATATAGACCCTGACCCAGTGGTGTAAGGTAGTTATGACAGGCCCCAGTGCACACTATTATGATGGGCCCTAGTGCACACTAGTGACTAGTTATGAAGTTATGAAGCTGCGTATATATATTTGACCAACAGTGTGTTGGATTGTACAGTCAAATGAGTTTCTTAGGCTATTGTTTTGGAACTAAAATAAGCATATAATTTTGTCATAGGATATATGATCTCTCTATGGGCCCCCCCACCCCAGGGTCCCCAGTACAACCCCACTGCCTGCACTGTCTATATTTACATCCCTGCTTTGACCTCAACCCCATCCAACGCCTGTGGGATGGGGTGCCCATAACCATCCCATGGTTATGGGGGGTGTAATGTTCAGGTGTCCACATACTTTTGGGCATGTAGTTTAAACCCCATTAGCTGTGTTCTCGTTCATATGCAACTTTTCTGCAGCGTCCCAGATTCCCTTGGTGATCATTAAGTTTCATTTTATCATATGTATGTCACATGAGGGTCATTTCCTGCATAATGCATGTGTCTATGATGGTGAGTATACAATGCGAAATGGAACAAATGAAAGCTTTTATCTAGATGGCTTCACAGCAATAAAAGTGATGTGACAGTAAAAACAATATTCATTTCCTGCACTCCATGTATCATCCTGACGCCTGTCAGCATGGATGGACAACAGATGAGGGTCTCTATCCTTTTCATTTGCTGCCTCTGCATCTCTTTTGTCATCAGACCGCAGCAAAGCGAAACACACACCCCGCTCTTATTTATTTTTAGTCCTGGCCTCAAATGGGAATGAGGCCGATTACACTTCCAAGATTGACAATTTTATGCTGCCAAATTAAAAGAACCCTCTGAATTAGTGAGATAATTGCATGCAATCTCCCTTTAATGGGCCTGTCAGTGAGTACTGGCTGCCTCGACCAACCCTATCAGTGGCAGGGGAGGGGAGTGTGCTGAAATGAAATGTCAATCATATTAGCATAAATGAGTAAATTAGTGCGAGGAGCTCATTGTCAGAGCGAATCAGTCCTAACGTGCCACCCTCCTACCCACGGTGGGGACTGACACTGTGAGGAAGGAAGGATGAAGAAGAGGAAAACACAGAGAGAGAGAGGGAGGAGTAAGAGAGACAAAGAAATTACATGTGAGCACATGGTGCTGACAGCTTATGAGATGTGCAATTATTATCTTTAGCTGGTGAAGCAGAGCGTTGTGGCAAAGAGCAGTCGACAATCATTTCTCCTCATCTGCTCCTGTGTTCATTTAGTCGATGTTGTCTGCTGCCAGCTTCAGGCTGAGGCCGGATTCACAACGGCATTACAGGAGAGGAAGACATTTAAGGAAGTTCTGAAGAAGGGCAGTTCCCCAAAATTTGCTTAAGATTAGTCTCTTCTCTTGCAGGCTTCTCTGTGTACAAATACAATGTAAACATGAATACAAGAGGGACTTTCCTCTCTGACTGCAACCCATGCAACTTTCATGTAGGTTTGGAACAATGACGTGTTTATGATTTACTTAAGTTGAGAAAAAGTCTCAAATATTGATGTCCACATTTTAGCTATTAGCTTATTAATAGCGTGGTCTATTTTTTCTCACTTCTGCGTTTGAGACAAGACAGCAAAACCAGAAGTAAAAAGCCAAAAACATTTTACAATAACTTTATCTGTGCTCATGCATTGTCTAACATGTTTGTTTTTAAAGCTGCATTTGTTCATTTTTTGGCCACCGAGCTAAAACTATAACATCTGCGATATTATAACCTTATGCTGTGTTCACGTTATATCGTTGTGATTTCTAAATCAGAGATATCAAGGACTTCTGACAACTATGATATCTCCTACTTGGTGAAAAGAACTACAGAGAGGTCAACAGACCCCTGGAAATCGCACCACTGGCAGTTACATCTTCAGCTCATTTAAACAGGGCTGTACACGTTATGGTTTCACTTGTTAACGAACCACTACAAATACAGAACACAATAAAAGGAGCTTAACTTAAGCTATTTATCTGGTCTGACCCATGGATGTGTTAAGAGAGCTTGATAAGGTAGCGCCACTCATTCTTGCTGCTAATTTGTCCCAGTGACAACTCACGTTTCTCCAACAACTAAAATCCCCTGCAGCCTAAAAAGCATTTTCCCCATAGACCACCATTATAAAACAGACATTTGACAGGACACCTCCAACTGCAAGCAAGGTCAATTTTTACTCTTTTTAATATGAAATTTTAAACCATTAAGGTTTTATATCTGTAAAGCTTTACGAGAAAATGTTTCTATTTTATGCATCTCAGTGTAAAGTCTAGGGGCTGAGAGGGAGCACACAGGTGGAAGTAAACCTTGAAGCAGGAAAACATAAAGTTAAAATGGCCAACATGTTGCCTATTTACACATCAAGCAGACAAATACAGAGCAAAATTATCATTCATTTGGAGTCTGACCACCTAACAAACAATATTCACTCTCCTTTTAGCTCTATGTTACGTTGGCGATGCTGTCAGCCATTTTGGGCCGCTGTTGAACGTGATGAAAACAGCTGCCTGATGGAAACAGTGTTGATTAGAGTACAGTTTGTCAGCCAGAAACAATTAGCTTAAAGAGGCTAAAACGCTTCGTATAGCTCAGGGGCAACTGAAAGTTGGGCGATAATTCTCTGTGGGTTTGTCACTGCGAGTGACACCTTTCACATTACACATAGTCATTTGATCCATTGTGAATATAAAAATGTTGATTAGTGCAGCTTTAAGGAATCAGTTTAGAGAACCTGGTCAACTTTACATGAAGACACAATTGAACATAAAATTTGAATTGAAACAAAAGAGGCCCAGATATCCTGAACACACCTACATTTCCCATAATGCAACCAATAGCATCTTTTCCTTAGACACCTCGCTGCCTGGTAAATGCCAATGTCTTTTAAACTCCACGCTCCCAGTCTGTCGCATGAGCTTTCTGTTATAATAAATGTGTAGTCTACAAGCCCCTGATAAATTTTCTCAGACTTGACACAGATCCTCCAGAGCCACACAAGACATAATACAACTGTTTTCGCAGGCTGAATAGCAATCATCACGACAAGTAAAACTGACCTTTATGTGTAAAGTTGATGCGGTTCCCCTTTAAGACTTTTTAGAGAAAAAGGTTTTACAAAAGGAACACTTTGCATTTCTGTTTTCTGGTGAACAAATTATCCATATCCTCTAACTTCTATCTCTCTTGTTCCAGGTTTACCACACACTCTCTGTGTCTCTCTTTCTCTCTCACACACACACACACTTAGACACTCAGGTCCTTCCCCTACGATTTCCCACAGGCACTGGGAACTGAGTGTAAATCAAGGCAAAATTCCTCCAGTTCGACAATTCATTTGTCCACAGGCTTGTTAGGCAGGAAGAGGGAGGAGAGGGAGCGCGTGTCAATAAATCATCTGACGCCTGGCTATATTTATGCCCACAGCAATGAGTTTAACAAGGAGAGCAGTCCTTGAAGCAATATCCTAAGTGGCACTTCATCCCTGTCTCCTTCTACCCCATCACCCCCTCCTCATCCCTCAGGAGCCTTCTGATTGTGAAGTAGCAGAAGATGCTCCAGCTATATAGCACGCAGACAGAGAGAAGACGGGCTGAGACACCCGCTGCCGTCTCTCAGCTAAAATTATCCCACGAGCCAGAGATTTGGAGAACTTCATTTCCTTGTTCATAATTAAACTCTTCAACCTTAATCTGACCCAGTCATTCTCCTGCTGGAGCCGAGCTGGGGCTTCCTACAGCGCTTATTGAGCCCTACTTATTACAGGGATCAGAATCCATCCTCCACTTCAGCTGCCAAGTGTGGGTCACCCTATTCAATTATTTTTGCCATTCATAGTGTAAGGAGATGATAGATCCTGGAGATCCTGCCAGTCGCTGCTTTCACATACTAGAGAGGAGCGGGCGCTGGGTTCAGGAAAGGTGACTGGGATCTCTGTCTCCACCGTGCACAGTCTCATTTGACAAGCCCACTCAATGCATTCTATGACTACAGAAAAAGCCATAATACCAAGCACTTTGCATGTCTTATCCTGCATTGTGCTTGTCACACCACTAGGTGGCAATCCTGAACCAGCCCTTTCATACCCTCTGCTTCTTTCCCACACTCTTCCACCCACTGCTGGTTTAATTACTGGCATAAAAGAGGGAGCTGCTTGTTCTGTTCGCTCCTCATAGGCCATCATCATTCCTCTGATTGAGACAGACATTCTTGTTTTGCTGTCAAAGCAGTTTGAAAATCAAGAATTGCCCGGCTAAATAACAAAGAGCTCATTGCAGTGAATCAACACTGAAAATAGCAGCTGCCCCTTTCCTCCTGACCCTCGTTGCCAATTATCTTTCCCTTCAAAGTGATCTTATTATGAAGAATGAAAGAAAATGAGGAAATCAAACACATCTCCGGTGGTTTTCCCATAGCGGCTCTCGATTAGCTCTCAGTTTCCCGCACCAAGAGAAGGACAGCACTTAAGTTGTTGTTATTAATTTTGCAGGCAAACCAAAGGTGTCATGATCACCACGCAGGTTCGGCTGCTGCTGCTGCCACTGCTACACCTTATGACCTGCATGAGCAATAGACAACATCTGAGACGAAAAGGGAGCATGTAGGTTATCAGGCACTTTCACCAGCTGTGACAGAGAGATAGCCTGGAAGTGTGTCTGACACCGTGGCAGTATTAGATTTGTCAGTGTCAGCCCCGCTCCCTCAGCGTTGGTTTAATATCACAGAGAGAGAGGGGAAAAAAAAGTGTGATCCATCCAAGTTAACCCTACAACTGTGTGGGAAGGGAAACAACAGCAGCCGGATGATCAGCTCTGCCTCCATTGTGGTTGCACCCTTTATGAAGCTGATTTAGTGTGAGCCCAGAAGTGTGTCTTGTGCTCGGCTACATGATTTGAGCCGGGGTGGAGAATGGGATACAAGCTCGGCTCCATACAAAAGCCCCCGCGCTCCGGGTCGCAGCGGTGAGCCTCTGACCTCTCCCTCTCAATGGGCATTGTGTGGCCCTCGTGGATCGGAGGGTAAAACAATCCACGTAGGTTTAACAGGCATGAAGCAGGGCGGATAAAGCTGAGGAGACACTGGAAAGAGAGGTTGTCGTCCAAGCCAAAGGGCCTTGCCCTCAGTGTGCCGCAGGGTCAAGGGCAGTGGGGTAATCTGGAGGGGAAAAGGTTGCTGACATGTAGACAGGAGCTGGCTGAAGTCCAACTGAATCAATTTGGAGCTTTGATCACATGTGCAGCTTTTAGCCTTGGCTCTAATTAGTCTTATTCCTTTGAATTTGTTATCTAAAATCTCAGTTTTATAAAGGCTTCTGGTTCCAAACAGCCATGTCTATATGAAGAGCAAGGAATGGCCAGCATTCAATGGGTAACAGGCCAGACAAGGGGATTAGTATGCTATGACCTGCTTTACAGTCAGCACAAACAATAGCCTCTCCTTTGTTTTTCATTCGTCATCTCAAAGTTTCCTGCATCCCACCTTCATTGAAGTGTGTTTTCTGCAACATATGAGTACAGTGAAGATGTGACCAAGCAATACTCTCAGTGTGCATTCATATGGTCACTGTGCTCTTTGGTGTAACCTACTTTTCTTTTGGTTATTCTGGTCTAAAAAAATCAATCTACAGCTGAATTCCAGGATTAGGCCCTGTGTCAAATGAATTCAGTTTTACCGGGCTACGGGACAGATGGCTGTTTCATTCAGGACTCAGGGTAGTTTTGTTGCCTGGCAATCTCCAGCCAAACCAAATCAAAGACCATAAACTGTCACTTAGGGGGCAGTGGAATCTGGTTTTGCACGCAATCTGACTGCGAAAGCATCGGCCATCATACAACCTCATGACGCTACTGAGAACCTGGTCAGAAATGAATTGATGGTTGAGATGCAAAGCCGATACAGGGCTGCTTCTTCTGGGTAGAAAAGGAGGAAAAGTAAGGCTATAACAAATTCAGGGTCACACAGCAGCAAAACTAGCTATAAACCCCATGTTATGGGAATATTTTAGTGATATGATAGGACCCACGCACTACAGACCCACGCAAAGTCGCACAGATGTACTTTAAAGTCCCTACAGGAATATTATAGTGTCTTTTTATTGGAGAGCCTTATTTTAGATAGCCTAACTGCTATATTCAGGGTTTACTAACCAAAACTGATCAAACTAATCAGAAATTAAATGATTTAAAAACCAAATAGCTACAGTTTAGGTTTAAATGTCAGTTGAAGGACATTTAGACTTTGTAAAAATAAGAATTAAATTATATTCTGTTTGATTTCCATTACATTATGTCTATCATTACAAGGCTATGAAAAGTTATATATCCCTTTTAATACAGGAGGATTTATTTACGTACTTCAATATGTAGTAGCTACTCATTTGTTGTCTGTTAGCACTTAATGTAGTGAACAATGAGCACTGAATAATTTGCTATGTGGGCAGTTTTGTTGAGTAAATTGATATTTCTCCACTCTGATATGTGTGAGTCATTATTTTATTATGTGATTACTGTGTTCATTATACCCAGCAAACTTGATGTGTGCTCTATAATGGAATATGAACTCCAATGTGGGTGCTGTGGGACTGGTTGTTTTATAGGGCTTTTCCACTCACTCTCTCCGTCCCCTCTCCGTGTCTCTCTGCCTCTCTCGCTCAGTGAGTCAAGGCGGGAGTTTACAGGAACAGCAGGCAGGCAGGGCCTTGTCACACCGCGGAACAACACAGGAATGTATTATATGCGTTAGAAAGACAGGACAGCTGGGGCAAAATAGTGCACCAAGTTCCGTAAACCTGGCCTGCAGAGGTTGAAACGCATTATATTTACCAGCCCGCGAAAAGACAATCAAAATGAACTATTACAGTTGGTTTTACGTGACGTTACATGTTACGTTATGTGTCGTTTTGTGCTGTAAAACAAGAGTCACATACACGCACACACAAGTGAGCCGCGGAGGAATCCTTAAGGTTGCCAGTGAGTGCTGCGGCGCTGAAAGCACACACAGTAAATTGAGGCTCCGGCTTCCTGGAAAACCCGGACTGGAGTTTGATTTTAATCTGACGCAAAAACACATTTTAAAAGTGGAAAAATACAAGAGGAAAGTATAATAGTGTTGTACACTGCCTAACAAATGTGTTATACCGTAAGTGTGACTGTAAAATCTTTCATATTTTAATGAATTCTGCTGTTTTTTAGCCTCCATGTGCTAATGAACTGCCTGTGTATTGGAGGGAGCGGTTGCTGTACTATGACCTCTATCTAGACTTGACTATCTCTGGCTCAACTGTGAGAGCGCCAGACACCAGCTACATGGGGAAAGGAACTGGTTATACTAGTGGTCGGTACACTTTGACATCCTTATGTCAAGAATGGCCCCGAAGGTCAGTTAGCATTCCACAAAATGTCCCCCAGAAATAAAATGGGTAGGTTTTCCTTCTCTGAATGAATCGTTCAATACACCTCTGAAGCCTCTGCACCAGGGCAGACATGTTGAAATGTGGGAAAGTTAGCATGGCATTGCATCCATGGAGTCTATAAACTTTAAAGCTAGTTTCTCATTAAAAATACGTTGCCATATGCTATAAACACATATGATGAAGTGAACAGTCCTAAAAACATATCTACTTGTTAGTTAATCGTTTTAAATACAGCCTACATAAAACATTTTTCTCTCAATTCATGTAGTGCTTTGTGCATATTTACATACCAAACTGCTTTGGAAAAAGCCACAATTTATAGTTTACACCGTTTTCTTTACAATAAAAAAGGGTAAAAACCTTCTAATCTGTTTTAATTTTTTCTGCTTTGTTTACTTTGCCTACAGTAACAAGTGTTAAGTCTGCTTATCACTGTAATTTGTGTATGTTTCAATATTCGCCTTGCCCTTCATTTGAATTATATTCTTTTTCCTCAATCCTGCTGCTGCAGCAGTCTACTTACATATAAAGTATTTTATAGACAAACAGGAGTGTTAGTCATTAATTTTGCATGTTATAAACACGTTTATATGCCTGCTGGGCTGCTCAGGCAGGCATAACAAAACCAGAGCCAGTTTGGCTAAGGAGCATGTTGAAGGTCTGTGTGACCACAGACATGTTTAGATCTACTGTATCTAGACGGTGGCCCTCATCCTGTACAATCTCTCCAGTCTGTCTGCCCTGGAATGCCGCCACTGACAGCGATTCTTCCCTGGAACAACAGGGAATTATTTGGAAAGGGTGGCAAAATCAACACACCGTCTGTCGATTATCCCCCTGCTATTCTGGGTCCTTTGGCTCTGCTGTGTGTTCGGAGCATCAAAGACCCGTCAGAGATGTCGGCCTAAAGGGAGGCGATGCACAGTTTAATCAAACATTTGGGTGCCTCTGTGTTCAGTGTCGTGCCACTGTTTCAAAGACATTACATAAGAAGAAAAACAATGGGGAGAAATCACCCCCTTTGGAGTGAGGGGGCTTCAAACCTATGCACATATGCCCGTTCCCACTTTTTTATTTAAGACACAGGAGTCTGCATTGAGGTGAATTTGGTTGAAATGCAACCAAGAACATTTTTGGGAAGAGATAAAATCCACTCTGTTACCCCTGGAATGAACTGTGATGCCATAGCCAAAAAAAAAGTATTATAGTTTATGTTATTTTTTTAGATTGCATTAATATTACAGCCCAGCAGTTGTTATCAAGTGTCACACAGATACAGCATGTTACATGACATTTGATAAAGGATCTGGAGGAAATGTTAGTGTGGTGGCTGCACTGCTTTTTTGATCTGGACTCCATCACTCTGTGTGTATGACTCTGCCTGGCCTGATAATACCCTTTCTCTACCCAGGCCCTTTCTTGACTGTCACGTCTGGTTGACACAAAGTGCTGCCACACGGATGGGGGGGTTCACCCATCCCTTGAAAGCCCAGCTGTCAGTGGTTACATAATAGCAGAGCCTTGTTGGGCTTGCCGGACGGCTTTGTGCGCCTGTCACAGAATGTGATTGTGGGTGAGATTAAGCGGCGGGTGAGAAGCCACAGTTAAGGGGTTCCTACCTGGTCTCCAGCAGAGACGACAGAACAAACAGAATCAGGGGGTTTTGGAGAGCGCTTTAATGTGGCTCAGCAAGACTCGTATCCCTTTTTCACACCGCACATTGTGTTGATGAACAGTGCTTCTTGCTTACATGCTTGATGTTTTATGTATTGCCTGAGTAAAGACCTGCAAGGGAGAGACTCAGCTGCATGGGCAGCCCATGAACTGAGCATCCAGAAGTGATATATTTGAACGAATTACATTAACCAAATGCTATTTTTTACATAGCTTTAAAGCTGTAATACAGTTCTGCACGGATTCAAAAACCAAAAGCTGTGCTGAATTTCTGTCGCCCACAGCTGCAATCAATAACTGCTTATGAAATATCATGTAATGTAATGAATTCACCTAAAAGGTAAAAAAGGCATATCTGATATCCCAACCCAACAGTTATACAGCCAAGACAAGGACATGCCTGTGATTCCAGTAAACATGATTTAATAATAAATGTGTTGTTGAGCTTGAAACCATAAAAATCATGGATAGTGGGTGTATTGTAGAGAGACCTGATTTCCCCAGGGCTTGTGTTGTTAATTCTGTGTATTATAGCACTGTTTATCCAAAGAGGGGGCAGGAACTGCTTCAATAGGGGTACCGTGCGAGACAGTCCGGTCGGCCCAGGGCCAGTGATTTCTACCGGGCTGAGTGCTCCATCAGCGGGCTAACAGGCAGCTCTCCTGGGCCGCTTGATGATACTCTCTGCTTCCTCCTCCCCTACTCTTCGTCTCCCTCTTCCTGCCAGTCCAGACCAGCTTTTTCCTCTCTCCACTGCTTATAACAGAGCCAAGCCTTACATTAAATCTGTGTTTCTGCATAACCGGCCTTGTATGTTGTTTTTTTTTTCTCTCTCTCTCTCTCTCTCAGTCTGCTGGGCCTTCTTCTGTCTGTCTCTCTCCCCTTTTCCCTTGCAGTGGAAATAGCGCAAGCCGAGCCTCCCAGCGCCTCACTATCAGCGCTCTCTGCACAACCTGAATTCTTCCAACACAACAGCAAATAAACAGTGTTGCAAAAAAAAAATTTTTTTAAAAAAGGGAGGAGGAGAGAGGGTGCTACTGTGTACAGCACAACAGTGCCATTTAAAACTGTGGCTATGGAAACCCCTCTGTCTTCCCCCTTAATATGTGTTTACGTTGCTGGGTTTGACTGACAGATAAAGGCACACTGGGGGAAGAGCCTCCTTTAGAATGCATTGTCTTCAGCACCTCCTCCCTCTTTTTTTTATTTTCTCTTAAAATAGGCCTCTCTGGCAGGTTAAAATGAGGCAGAATAAATTACTTTAGCTATATTTTGCCCCTCTCTCCCTGCTGCCTTGATTTGTACAGTTGCAGGACAGAAATTGCTCTCCTCGGTGCCTGAAATTTAACATTGCTGTTGTCCCTGACTGTGTTCCTAGAGCCCTTTTTTATTGTGACAGTCTCAGCGAGGATTGCGTATGTGGCGCCTGCTGCTATCAAACGAGGGATATCAAAATCTCTTGGAGAGGCGTTCAGCCAAATCCTTCAGCACCAAGAAGGTTCATGGTGAAGACACAGTCATGCTGGGGTTATAATTGAGCAGATATTGTGTATTTAATTTAGTTTTCCTCACCTGTTTTTACGTGCAATAGTGAGTATAAAAGTGAATAAACAACATATATGGGAAACTTATTTTTTTCCATTCACTTGATGCTGTGAATCCATACAATAAAAGCTGTTATTACATGATTGATTTTTGTTATTGAAATCCAATCCACACAGACAGCTGAGGATAAAGGGGCCTACAACACCTATGGAATATGTTCACAATATGTTTGCTGTTTTGAATTGATCCTCCTTCTTGCATCTCTCATCACACGCAGAGACTGAGAGCTTTTTTAATGAGTCACTTTTTTGTAATTCTTCTGTAACCTAATGCTAAGTTGTGTTTGGGCCAGTTGTCTGGAGGAGACAAGCCATACTACAGAGACACATGCCAAACAAAACCCTTGGTTGGCACTATGATGTGGGCATCATGCCTTTGCCAGCCTTCACTCTGTAGGGCCTGTGCCAACCTTTTATAAATGCCCTATTTGGCAAGAGCGGTGCCCAGCAGTGTCTCTTAAGGTTCTGGTTCAAATACCCTCTTCAAATGTGAACCCGATCCAAATCCTAAACGATCCAAATGATGCGTTCCAAATTGTAAGCTCTCATATCATATTCAGAGGAAACCGTGGATTATGTTTTATCAACTTGACTGGCAACAGATGGAGAAAAACTGGAAAGTCATATGCACAGCCTCGTTTTTCTTTATTGTCGCACATTATAGTAGATTTTGTTGGTTAATCTCAGCCTCCTCCTCCCTCTCCATGCGTGGAGGAAAAAGGTGGCAGCTGCAGCACATCGGCGTTCATGGTTTGTTTTCTTGGTGTTCAGCTCGGAGGTGTGTCACCCAGAATTACAGCAAAAGAGCAATTAAACAGCTGAATGTCCTCTCTCTCATCAGCATTTCAATGCAAAGATTTGAGATCTGACCCCCAGCCGGTACCACCCCTATCTTCAACTTTGCCCTGCATCCCTCAGGCCAATAATCAGCCCCAAAGAATAGCTCCTGCCCTCAAAAGCCTTGTAGTCCCCTATCTTGCAGCCTCCCCACAGAGTCAAGATAAAGTTTTGTTTTCACAGTTGACTGGTGGGTGGTGCTGGACCCCCTTCAACCCCCTCCCACCCGCTCTCCTAGCATGGATTCAAAAGGTCATTCCTGAAGTGTGCCACCCCACATGGAGGCAATTCCCATCACAACGGAGGGGCCCTTGGATCATTGTCATCGCCATATAGGTGCCTTCGCTTGGAGGCCCTGTCTGCCCGTATAGCTGCCTTCCCATTAAAACCCATTCTATCCTGATGTTGTCACCTCGCAAAGATGATGTTTTACATGCCAAAGTTTGTTCCCCATTTTCCCTGACAGTCCCTGTTTGAGTTTATCCCCCTTCAAAGAGAACTCGCTTGCTGTTTCAACAACGACTCCACCACCTATCTCATATCAAACTGCTATGCTAATGTGTTCCCTTTTCTTTCTTCAATTTCGCTTCATTGTTGCCCTTTGTAAGTTAAGGCACTCAGGCTTGAAACAGCACAAACATCAGCCCCCATAAGAGGGAAGAGTTCAGGCACAACAAAAGGCGCATCTGTAAACAATAGGCTAAAAGAGTGGGACAAGAAAATGATTCAGCTGGTAACAGCTGAAATACATCCAATTTCAATATATGAGAAGATTGGTCTCTTGAGCATCTCGGGGACCCAGGGAGTGAATTACATCTGCCGATTTTCAATATAATGCCTTGTATCAACATACTGATATTACACACAGAAAATGGTTTCTCCATAAAATGCTCCTTTGGTTTCTACACAGACTCTATTTTCCATGCTGGATAAGTACAGCTGCTTGCAATTTTTTTTTCACATCCATTCATTCGCGTCCAATTCATCTTCTCAGCCTGCCACAGTTCATATTGATATATGCTCAGGGGCTGTTCTGTAACAGGTAACTTAATCACTCCGTCTTCAACATGTCAATTTTGCCCATCTCTCTGCCTGCCCACTCTGCTGTTCATCATGTCTGCATTACAGTTAGATATTTCACCTCAAAACAAACGCAGGTCCCCTGACTGCCACCATTGATTGCAAACCTATGGCTTCTGAATCATTAATTCAAACATGCATATTTGGTTCAATTAGAGTTTTAAATATTCAGAGCCTAGGCTATCTTTCTATCTTGAATGTACTGCATGAGCAAAATGAAAAGGCCCAATTTATAATCCACACATAAAAACAAGGGCAGCACCATCAACATCAAAATATAGCTTTTTTAATTTTTATTTATTATTATTTATTATATTTTTTAAGTTTTAGTGTTGATGAACACTAGACAAAATTTATGGAGATGTAAAATGTTCAAAATTAAATAAATAAATATGACATAAAATAAATAATCACTTGAATACAGACAAATATAACTACCACCAAATTGTAAAATAATCCTATGCATTTAAAAAACTCAGTTCATTATTACTGAAATGTTATTGCAACCATATTGTGATTTTTATGTGCATTACACCAATTATTATTTCAATATATTCTTTTTCCAATGCTTTTATTTCATATTTTATTTTTCTACAAGTTTTTGTCTGTCAATCAAGACAAAGAGGGCAGGGCCAGTTATGTGATTGGCTGCCCCATTTGTCTTGATTGACAGACAAAGACTTGTAATGAAAAGCGGCATCATGAAATAAAAATATATAAAATGTAGCCTAGTTGTGAAATAATAACAGACTTCACACAAGGCTACTTTTATGGAGACGCAAAGCTCTGAGTGAAGGTTGAGTCACACCAGCATTAAAATTTCGCAGCAAAATTATTGATTAATTAATTAATTTTAATAATGAGAATTGCCGCGAGTGTTGGATTCACCTACAGCTGTGAGGTAAATCCAAGCAAATCTTTCATGCTATTGTAGCTTATTAGCTGTCTGTCACCATCAAATTTTATTTAACCTTCCTCTGACGGAATATAAACTGCTCCACAAAATAGGTATGGCTTTAGACAGTTATGAGCCAGATTTCTCATAATTGTTTTGCACAAACACATCTTTTATAACAAGATAAACTCTGAACTCATTGTCTCATTAGCGACCGAGCTAGCTAGCTGACAGTTAGCAAGCTAGCTAGCTCAGAGAGCTTTTCCCCTTCACTACTAACTCTTTATTGAATGAAATGATATACAATCCTGAGAGAGCAAACAGCACAAAACAGCAAGAAAGAAGTTTGGAGAACTGCTGTGACTGACTAGTGCTAGCATGTTTCCAGCTTGCTAGCGTGTTAGCCGTTAGCTTGCCAGCTAGCACCGTGTGTTTTGCAAAGACATACGGATGACTTTCCGTCTTTTTCTGATGTGACTGGCCCTAAAGACTACAAGAATGATAGCACTAGAATCTAAGCTTTGTAGTTGTAAAACTGAAGAATACATTTATTTTTGAGGAGCCATGTTATAATTTTTCCCTATAAGACCACTGTACAGTCTTTTTCTCCTATTTATTTTGGCCCTACCTCGCAGCTGAAACGCTGACAAGATGCTCTGTGTGATTTGCAGGGATGGGACTGTTTGTAAGTCAAGGAGAAGCTCGCATACTGGGCTCTGTGACCAACAATGGAGCAGTTCCCAGTATGCTTGCAGTGATGAGTTGCCTTACTACAGAGATGATTCCCTGCACGGTTTCTTTTCATCCCCACTGAAAAGAGAGTGAGCACTTCTCTGTCCTTGCAGGGTGGACACCTTAATTTTGAGTGCTTTTATCCTTGCCTGGCTTTGTTGAGATCGGGGGTCCTTCCTTCACTTCACTTGAACACATTGCGAGAAAATGGAGTGTTTAGAATTCAGCACTGGTGCCCATGTGACTGCGTGGACTTCATGAATTCACAGATTTTCAAAAAATGCCCCCTAGAAAGTTATCACCCCACACACAAAAAAATGTTGATAAAAGTGCTCTAGTGTAACCTGAATATGTCCTATCAGCTTTGATTTTAGAGCCTGTCGTGGGGCATTGAGGTCCCTGTTTCTATTTCCACCTGAGGAGGAGAGAGGATTTCACTGCCTGGGAGAGAATAATACAAGGAGAGAGGAGCCACTGATTGAATGTCTGCTAAACAGTTCAGGGTGAGCTGTGGCTCCTGAAAAGTTTGATCCCATTTGATCAAATCAGGTAAGAACAATGGCCGAAAGATTAATCTGAAATATGACCTTATAAGGCAGCGGAATAATTCCACAAGTGCTTTTTAATATCCTTTCATCTATCAGAGCTGTATGTTTGGATTAAACGTATAGTGAGGGCCTGACTGTGAAGACAGACTGTGTTTTTTTAAAGCCAATATGAAACTGATTGTCCACATTTATTAAGGAACCCTGGAGGAAACCATGCAGGGCTTTTTTATTGCACATTCCTTGTCCCTGCACTGTTTACAAAGTGGTGTGTGTGTCTGTTTGTCAGGTGTAACTTTAAACGGCAGGTTCCACACATGCACACACACACAGCGTCTGGGAACGAGCCGGATGTCCATTGCACTTCGTAAAGTGGCACTTCCTTCCTCTACACACTCCAGACTACGCGTTGAACTGCTGCCTGGCAACCATCTGGACAGGACCCAACTGTTGTGATTGTGTGTTTGTGTGCATGTGTGTGTGGCCGGGACAACGTCACTGTGGGATTGCCACTAATGTTTGGCACAGGTATGCATTAATGACGGACTCTTGACAGCCATAAATTCTCAGCGTGTACATTATTGTCAGGTATGAGCTGTCTTTGGCTATTGCACACGTGAGTGTGTATACCGTGCATCCGTGTGTGTGTGTGTGTGTGTGTGTGTGTCTGAATTTAACTCCACTCTTGTTAGGAAATTCCACGCCACATTATTGGGTTGTCTTGGTGATTGTATGGCTCCATTCCCAGACTGGATCCCAAGGGATTCAAAGAAAAGAAAAACTCCTGAATGATCAGTCATCAGTTAACTCGCTCAACAACAGCAACACTTTTACTGTTCAAAGCGGAGATTAATTGAATTAAGTTACTACATTAAAAATGCATATTTAAGAATATCAAAGGCTTACATAAATTGACAGAAATAGAATATTTTGGCTTAGTTAGTAAAATATTTATGGCCCTAGCCTGTCCACTGAAATTTGTGTTTTGCATTTATAACTAGATTTGATGACATGAATAATGAACTCCCCCTAACTCTTTGCATCTTTAAATGCAGCTTTTCACCACGGCGTTTATACTTTCTTTTCCTTCCATATAATCAACCCCTGATATCAGTTTAATAATGATTACCAGAGAAAAGGGGGGCTGCTGGATGAAGTCCAAGCTGCTGCCTTGGTGACGGCCGGGGAAGCCATGGCATCGCGGCCGAAGGTGATGCATCATGGTCATCCTCGCAGGGAGGCGGTGGTGGAGCACAAGTAAACACTTTTAAATCATCATCCTGGGACAGATGGGAGGGGGGGTCACATGACCCTCCCGCCATCCCCTCTGCCTCACCCTCAACACACACCATCAACAGTCAGAGCAAAGAGACAAATGTGACCAGACAGCATTTGTGCAACAATCTGAAAATAAGTTCAGATTTTCTTCTTTTGTTTGAATGACTCTCAAAAGACAAAAGACAGACATGGGGCACAGTACTATGAGATCATGTGGGAAGTGTGAATCTATGTGAGCCAGACAGGATTATGACAGAGAATTACAGAGAGAGGTTTTCGTGGTAACACCTTTTCGTCAAGTCATTCTCCATCTGTGGGTGGTAACAGTTATAGTACAGTGCCTGCATATGAGCAACAATTTTAATATTGAACGTAAACTACCGTAGGTGGCCTTTTTCTGATCCAGCTTCAGCATTTCAGAGTAAAAGCCTCTGCTTTCCAAGTCATATCAGTTTCAACAATCATAGCGTCCCTATTAATTCTGTGTTAAGCAGATCCTTACGCTTGCTGCTGAGCTTGTCTGGACAGGCAGCATGGCATTTTAGCGAACACCATATCCTTGTAAAACAAGAATCACATAAATAAATGCATGACACTCTTAGCCTCACAGGAGGTCTTTAGCATCATGTTGTTGCTCTCCCACCGAGATTTAACATACCATGTGCTTTTAAGTCACTTTGCAGCCGCACAAGAGCCACACAGATGGCTGAACAACAGATAAACATTTTTCAAGGTGAGTGCTGAAAATACAGCACATTTTGAAGCCACTTCTATAATAAGACCAGGAAAACATAGAAAGCAGGTTGTAGTGCTCTTTTTAAAAAATATGAAAGAGAGAAGAATGACTGCACCCCTCGATAATAAACAGCAAGTTTATGCTAAAAAGAAAAAGAAGCTCCCTACCCCCTCCTCCCTTACAGCCTAGTCTCTGCGCTTTCTGCTAACACACACACACACGCGCGCGCGCGCACACACTCCTCCCTTAGCCTATATAAGCAGACAGCAGCTGAGCTGACCCCCTCCACCCTGCACACTCTCCTTTATTACACATACAAAAGCTGTCTTTGCAGCTTTAAAATACATGTGGGTATTTTTGTTGGTTTCTAAGTAAAACTTCAAGTAAAAGAGGATCTATTTTCCACGGACAGAGTGAGCAATCTGAGCAGAAAGCCCCGCATTGTAGAGAGAAAGGGCTGAGCAGAGAAGGGAGCTGCTGCTTCCCATCCCCCACATTCACATAGCAAAGTTCTGCTGCTTTTGCAAGCGGCGATGCTGCCTTCACGTGCTCCACCCGAGGCTCGTGAACCCAGTGTCGCAGCATTCGGGTGCTTTCTGGTTGGGAAAAAATACACTTTATACTATTACATAATGGGAGTTTGTTATCTCAGCTTGTTGCTTAATTGTTTGTGTATCTCAGAGCTACTTTACGGAATTAAAAGCATGTCCAATGTATTCTCCTAAAATAGAAATAGAAAAGCATGTTTTGTATGTCATGCAGCTAAATAGAACACTATCTTTCCATGTGAACAAATATAAACTATATACAGAAGATATTTAATACTTTTGTATATTTTCATTAGCCTGTATTTTCACATGATCTTGTGCTGAACATGTCACTTGTGACCATGGCACTGTTTTACTAAATTCTACGATGATCCATATGTTTATATTGTAATCTATATTCTTTATAATCTTCATACACATTATTGTTTGCTGCTGAAGTAGATACTGATAATGTTCCTATAAACCTAGTGGAACCATTAAACCATTAATTTATTCACACACTGCAATGACTCTAAAATATCACATTGGCAACTATGGTAGGCTGTGGTAGGACATTTCAGACTTTCCTTCGACATTAAATCTTAATTTTACACTGTATGTGTCGTTCGTTTCTGACTCTGGGTGTGATTCCAGAAATTCCGACAGTACACAAAGGCAGCACGAAGGCTGCTGCTGCTAGGAGAGCGCGAGGCAGGCAGGCAGAGAGCACGAAGAAAGGGGGTGGGGAGAGAGAGAGTGGTGGAGAGACATAGACTGTCTGTTCCCATTAATTGTATAGGGCGATTTTATGCTTTCTCCAAATCTCTTCTCGTTCTCGTGCGTGTTGCTGTGAGATTTGACTTTTTAACAGATAACATGTGATGTGTTGAATTTCAGTGGCCTATGCAGTACACTGTCACTTTTCCACCACCACTGTTTCTCTTTTTGTATGTTCACTTCCTGCTCTGTGACTGGCTCAGTCCATCCCCCATCCTTCTATCTATCCTCTCTCTCTCTTTCTCTCTCTCTCTCTCACACGCACACGCATACAAACACACACACTGCACAGACATGCACAGGTTGAGATTTCATGCTTTCCTCTAGGCTACTTTCCTCCGCTGTACTCACTCCTCTCATTTGCTGTTGTCGACACATGGAAGCAGTCACTTCCACCCATTAGCCCACTCTAAGAGAAAAAGCTTATTTTGCTCCACTCCTTTAACGAGCTACCAAGATAAAGTGCACAAATGAATGTAACAAAGAGGAACACACAGCTCATACATGAAGCAATTTTTGTACTCAGAATGGTCGAACAGTTATGGCTGACTTCAAGGCAGAGTAGTATGGTAAAGGAAGGGACATTTTAATTGTTTAATACCGTAAAACTGTAGACACAAAGTCTGTGGCATTCCGCAGTGTTGGATAGAAGCATTGTATATGAAAGCCTGTGACTATTTAAAACATATTTGAACTGAAGTTAAACGTGTCAGACTCTCTTTGGTCATTGCCGAGGCCAGGGGTGTAAAGCCGTTGAAATTCTGTTTACGTCTTAGGACAGACATAGCTATTTAGCTATGGAACATTCTTAGTTTATACCATAGCAAACAGCAAGCATAAAGCATACATTATAGACACTAGTCCTGTATAACTGTATAGGTACCCCAAATTAAATGAAATAAAGTACCTAATAAAGAGCACATTTTGTAAAAATGTATAAAATATATATCTTCGAAATTTCACTGACTGTGCCAGACAGCCCATTGCTGTGCATCTTCATTAGCATAAGATTTTCACCTATATGCAACACTTAATTAGTCTCAGATTGACCAGTACTTTATGCCAACACACAGGGCTTTTCGAATACGTCGACATTTTTATGTATGAGTTCAGTTTAAAGCGCATTAGACCTACAATAATGGCTCTTCTTGGGTATAAACAATGTTGTTATAAGACAGTCAACGCAGTCCGGATCCAGTTTTCACTGTGGATTCCACTCCGGGTTTTTATTTTCTCGCGACAGGTCGGTAAGATGGCTGTGTCTCGCGGAGCCTCGTGCTGGTTTGGTTGATTTCTAGCTCGCGCTCTCGTTCTGTAACAGAAGCCCCCCCCTCCAACACACACACACACTCACTTGTGTCGGTGAAATTTATTTCCCTGGCTCTGTATTTATATATTTTTTCTTTCACAAACTTTCCCCTCTCTGTTTTAACTTTAAACGGAGTCGCGGTGGATTACCGGATACCGGTCCGGGCGGAGGGCAAAGGGGGGAATGAACCGGGACAACGGGTACGTTGTTATAAATATAATTGTATTTATATTCAATGGTTATTCGGAGTTTGATTGTGAGTGAGTCGCCGTGCTGAGAGAGAGAGGTAGAGAAAGAGTGGGGGAGAGAGAGAGAGAGGGATATCATGGCCGCTCAGGTCGCCAGCGTCGCCACTCTCAACACTAGCCCGCCATCCGAACTCAAAAAGCCGGATCGGGACCCACAGGAGGAGTCGGTACCGGGAGAGAAACAGCATGAAAATAAGGAACCGGGACCTGACGGCGGATCTCCTGGCCAGAAGGAGCTGCAGGACGGGACCGATGCTGGAAATGCTGGGGGAGGAGGGGATCCTGACATGAAGAACGGCAACGGGAATTTGCCCAGGGTAAATAATAATAGCAGTAATCAGAATGATACAGGCGGGCCCGAAGGGAATAACCATCCCGGGATGGGACACCACCACCCGGGCCCCTTTCCTCCACCTCCTTACGGTTACAACCAGCACTACAGCCGGGCCCCTTTTCATCAACATGGCGGACAACAAAGCCCTGGCATGGCAGCTGCATCGGGGCCGGGCATGATGGACCCTTACCCCCCTAATTCACACGAACACGGCTACCCCAACCATTATAACAACTACAGCCCGTTCCAGAACAGGACTTCTTATCAGGGCCAAGGATACGGGGCCATGAATTCCCCGCGTAACAACCAGCCTCCGGCGGCTGGGGGGCAGCCAGGCAAGCAACAGCCAGCAGGAGGAACCACAGCTATGGCTGCCTCTTACAATAATCAGAGGTATAACATGGGAAACCAACAACCTACGTCTACGCCAACTTTAAATCAGCTTTTGACATCCCCCAGCTCTGCCAGGAGCTACCCGAATTACCCCCAAGGAGACTATAACAATCAGGAAGGGGCTAATAAGGGACCAGGAGATATGGGCAGCAGTCAGTATGGTGGGGTCCATCCGGGTTGGCAACAAAGGACCCACCATCCGCCTCCCATGAGCCCGGGAAACACTGGACAGCCTCCAAACAGAAATCAGGTAAACTCCACTTACTGCACTGAGACAGTTTGACTGAGTTAAAGTCACCCAGTATCTCAGAAAAGGCACTGTAGAGTTGCATATTGCATTGGACCAGCCATTGTCTATGTAGCAAGAGCTCTAAAATGGCTGCCTCTCTCTTTCTCCCAATACCACCCCCTGCAATAGTGTTTAGACAGAAAGAAGCCGCATATTCTGTTAGAAACAACTTTCTGAGTTGTGGGTGTTAGTGTGTGTCCCTGCTGGATACAGGGCAAGAGTTTGACTAAGTAGAGCAAGAGTTTGTCAGGAGAAAGTGTGTGTGTGTATGTATGTGTGTGTGCAGAGGGAAATAAGGTGATATGTCTTCGCAGTGCTTCTTCAACCTCATTGTAGCTTCAAGTGCTGTAACCACTGTTATTTCTGTGAGAATCGGCGAAATAGCGTGTTTTTTGGCGTTGTGCTCCCGCCATCAAAGTTGTGTCAATGGCTGTCAAGGCAATAAACAAGATGCAAATGACAGCGATAGCCGTTAAATAACATTTGCATAATCATTAAGAAAAGACCCCTCTGTCGGCTGAAAAGCCGCTGCACGGTGAAGTGGAGATGCGTCTCACAGTCCAGTGAATGGCAACAATTGCATCCGCTAAGTGTTTACTCGGATCAAAGTGTGATTGTGACCGCGATTGATTCATCTTGACGGAGGGCTTCGTTCACTGTGGCTCGGTTCGACTCCGTTCGCTCCCTTCCTGCGCTTCCCCTCCATGTGCCGCCTTGTAAACACGGCCCCGCTGGTTGGAGTTGGCAAAGTGCAGATTGCCTTTGCTTTGGGATTTGAATTATGGAGGTAAAATCCTGCTGTCAGAGCCAGGAGACAGTTGGTCTTAGGTTGACATGCGAGCCGAGATCTGATTGGCTCCCCATCCCTCTGCTCTCGGCCATTTATAATTGCATCTAATGGAAGGCTGCAGAAAAACAGCCCCCTCTCTGCCCGTTTATGTGTTCCTCCACCGTGTCAAGACAACATAGTCCCAGTGTCTTTTCTGTATTTTTATCCATTTAGAACATTATTGTATGCATTTGTGTAGTCTTGAAATATATCTATATTTTTTGTATGTATAAATTATCTGATTATTCTCCCATATCAACAGAAATGCCCAGAAACCACAATATTAATTTCATAATAATAACTTACTCCTTGGTTGTATTTATTGAAAGCATTATAGAACACATTTTGTTCAGTTCCTCCCGCTGCAGTAATTTGCATGATGACTGTACAGAGTAGATCTACCATTGTTTTTATGTGTTTGATTAAACCATATGCTCACGTGCGCTGAGTCACATCTCTACTGTCATTTTAAGCTGTTGACCTCAGACATGCACTTGAAGTTTTTTAATTTTTGTTTTTGCTGTTGGGTACACTGTGTGCATTTCTTCTTCAAGTTGGCTGACTCTGGTACAGCAGATAGAGTAGGTGTGGTCAATGGAGCCCCGTTGTACAAGTGTGTCTTCCACTGTTTCCAGATCAGGAGTGGAGGAAACTTGTGTGCCAGCACCACGTGAGAGAGTTTGACTGGCTGCAGTTGTGTTTACAAGCAACCAAGGTGTCAGCCGAGTGTCACAGCGTTTTTTTTTCCCATCTGGTTTACAATAGCCTAATTTACTTCCACATGCAGGGAGTGTAACCATGTCAACAGTGCTTACCCACACCTCTCTCTCTCTCTCTCCAGTGATAACAGCCACATGTGTAGTGTTTTTACTCTGCAGCTAAGTGTCATAGGCAACATGTGGAGTGTGTAGCTCTACCTTTTCAGTAAAGGCCTATTTTTATCATTTGAATACATGTGAAGGATGTCTCAATTGTATACATAGAGAGAGCATGTGATTCCTTTTGCTTTCCACTTTTTTGTATGACACTTTGGCATAAAGAGGAGATTTTATTGACTTCTCCTAATGACTATTTTGCATGCATTCTCTCCAAATATTGGGTGCTGCATGTTTTTTGCTTTTATCATGACAAAGGTCATGCTGCAAGTGTGCTGGTGCATTGGTTTATTTCTACAAGGAGGTAGACGCACTGTGTTTTAAAGAGTGGTCATTAAGGTCACACTGCTCATCTAGAGAAGTGATACCTCCACCACGTGTTGTTTGAAACTTTAAGGTGCAAGCTTTTCACACATTTTATTGCCGCTTTGCTGCACCACAACAAGGTAAACTGTGGACACTTACAGCTGCACAGTGCAACTTTGCACATTCAGAGCTCTGTCTAAATGGCAGCAAAAGAAAAACGCTTTAACCCAAACGTCCAGATATTCTATGACCTGACACCGGCGGCTCTAGGCGGCATGGTTGAATATTCACTGGGATGATTTGCCATTCTTTACAAAAATGTACTAAAAGGAATAAGAAATGTCATGCTGATGAATCGTATAGTGCTGCTCACTGTTGTTTAAAGGAAAGTTTGGATTTCCCTTTTTCGTTCCAGTTTGTCACTTCCTGTGTGCAGAGACGTGTCCATACCCAAGGCTCAGCTGTAAACGTTGGCAAACAGGGTGAATTGACAGCATTGTAGTTTGAGTGGACGGGGCGCTTTTCTCAGTTGTAGCTCCTTTTTGGCCACCAAGACAGGCACATTTTTACAGTCAAGTGTTTAGTCAAGCTTTAAACATGTATTTAATCAATTAAGTTAATATTAACTTAATTCACTTCCTTGAGGCTATGTCTTCAGCCATGTTTTTAGGGAGACTATTGAGATGACACATGGGTTATGGCCTTATTTCTTGACATTGCATATTTAGTGAATAACATATTCTATAATGACTTATATTGATCATATATTTCATTTTTATTAACAGATTTTAGTTTAGAAAAGGTTCAGGCACTTTCTATTGCTCCTAAAGAATCAGTGTTTCTAAATTGCACATGGCATGTTTAGTCTCTTTAATTTCTTAACTGTCAGTTCTGGATTTGAACTAGCCTCAGCTCCTCTGTGTAGTTTTAATTCTGGTTGTGTTGTGGACAAAGCAAAGACTGACATTTTTTCTTTGTATTCCAGGTGTCAAATTAGAGTTATGAACTTGGACTAAGTGTCTCATCTTTGCTGTAACATCTAAGTGTCTCAGGGAGCAGCGTGCAGATAAATTTGCCACCGCGTTTCTTGAATATATGGGTAAAATCAATGTTTGTTGTAGGTGGGAGTTAGATTATGTTAGTGACGGCACAATTAAAGTGCACATACACAAGTCTGAGTGTACATGAGTGTTTGAGTTTCAGTGATTTGAGTAGCTTATTGTAAGCTTCATATCCATAAAACCATATCCTCTCAATTTCTTGAGTAAAAAGACAGAGGTCTGTCTCAACACTCTTAATACTTTTTGATTACTGGATTGCCATCCGTGCAGGTTTTTCACATGGCCTAACGTGCTTTCAGAGCAGTTCTTTGCTCAAGAAGCCCGGGCTCATTCTTATTGTGCAAGTGGAAGAAGAGTGTCTGGGAAGGTAATTGAACATTTTGGTTGTTAAGTGTACTTAAAGGTAGCAGAAACTGTATTTTTGCAGAAGGCAAACAGGCTGTGTCAAATTCTCATTAGTGTCACTGAATTGGGAAGAATTAGAATCCTTTTAAACTATTGCAGAAGTTTTTTTTTGTCTTGGTGTCAGCGATGCAGGTGTAGAGAACACATGGCCTTAATGGATATAATCTAGGGCTGAACAATTAATTGAAATATGGCCAGAGCAATATCCAAATCACAGGAGCTACAATAATGGCAACGTACCATTATAAATGAAGCATTGTGGTGCTACAGACATGCCCTGGCCTACAAATCATATTCTCCAGAGGTAAGGGAGCATGCTTGTTTGGTACAGACCCCAGCAAAAGTCACATCATCATCATTTTAATGTTTTTTTTCAGTGAAAATGAAATGCAAAAATGATTCGCACTAAAATTGTGACTCATATCACAATTACAATATCTGTCAAAATAATCGCAATTTTTTTTTTTTGCATGTTGTTCCGCCCTAATATAATCCCATACGTGGTGCCAGGAGGACAGGGCCTCTCCCAAGGGCAAATGGACAGAAAGCTGAACTGAATAGTTTCCATTTTTGGAGTATAAACTGTTGTCCAATCACGGCATGGGGATGTCACCACTACGAGCACATTGTGTTCAGTCAGGGAGCTAATATGAGTTTGATGTCTGACTGTGGAGATTGATGTGGCAGCCTGTATGCTGAAGTTAAGGTGGAGAGTTTTTTTTGCAGGAGAGCAGTCCATGCTAAATGACAGTTTGTGAAATAACTTCAACTCTCATTCATTAACAGCGGTCAGATTGGCTTTTTAATTTGCGGATATATCGCCTGTAATGATTGGATTTTTAAACATTTTTTTTTTATGGGGCCACTCGCCTGCCTTGGGCCACCTGCTGAAGATGAATTAATGTGTTAACTGAGTAGTGGGTGAGGGCTGATATATTATGGGCTTCCATTATGCCTCGCACACAAACAAACAGTCTGAAGTGGATTACAGTGTGAATGTTTTGGATGGTATAACGCCAGGTGTTTCCCTCTGTCTAACACATGGGAGTGAGCCATCGGGGATGCCCCCCCCCCCCCAGCTCTGCAAGACTGACTTCCCAAATTGAGTTTGAATTAAACCATAATCGAAGACACTTTGTAAATATTTCTTTGAGAAAGTCCCACAGCTGAAAACATAATGAAAAACACCAAAGCGAGGGTGTTAAATTGACTGCTGCTAATAGACGCACAGCTCGGCTGCCGATGTACGAGGGAAGCCCCACTGCAAATTGAAAAGGAACGCACAAATAAACAGTTTCATGGCGGCTTTGCTGTGTCAAAAACTCTCATAAGAAGCAGAGATGGAATATATTTAATATTTAACAGAGCAAACGTCTTGTCTGGCTCTGCATTGTTACTCAAAAGTACAACAAATAAAAGCATTAAACAGACCAGTATGCTTATTTAGTACACCAGAGCTGTGCTAAGTGTGCCATTTGTTTGAGGATATGCTGGAATAGTACTGGAAATTTGAAATTCTACCAGAAGCCACGTGGCTGAGTGGCCATCCTTCACACTAACATCTGAGTTTACTAGGGCTGCAACTAATGATTATTTTTATGGCCGATTTAATCAAATTATTTTCACAATTAATCTATTGATTATTTGATGTAAAAATGTCAGATAATACTGAAAAAATCCGACTTTCTCACAATCACAATTTCCTAATGTGCAGTCCTGTTTTTTCCAACCAACAGTCCAAAGACATTTAGTTTACTGTCACATGAGGAAAAGCAGGAAATGATCACATTTGAGAAGCTGGAACTACAGAGTTTTAGACGGTTCTTGCTTGAAAAATAACTTAAAATGATCAATCGATTATCAAAACAGTTACAGTAAAAGTAATGAGTCGCTGATTGGCTCGACTAATCAGTTAATTGACTAATCGTTTCAGCTCTGTTGCCAACTATCTTGTTAATCGTTTTATCATTTAAGTAATTGTTTAAGCCAGCTTGCCAAAAATTAGCTTGTTCCAGCTTCTCAAAGGTAAATCTTTTCTCTTTTTTGGTCTTCTATGGGAGTGAACAGAGTATCATTGTCTCCTGACATTTTTATAGTCCAAACCATTAATCTATTAGTTGAGAAAAGAATTAGCAGATTTAATCATTAATGTAAGTAGTTGTCACAGCCCTAAATATGAAGGAAAAAGTGAAAGTAAAGTAAAAGAAGTTCACTCGCACTTTTTTTTTAAATTTGAGTGTTAAGAAAATTAACCTATTTTGATTTCAGTCATTTTTCAAGCCAACATGTCAAACATCTGCTGGCTTTAGCTTCTTGAAGTATGCAGATTTTAGGTTTTTCCTTCTCCTATATGATATGAACTGTTGGTCGGAAAACACAAGGCATTTTATGCTGTCACCCTTGAGTCAGGGAACTGGTAACAGGCATTTTATTGCTATTTGCTGACATATTATGGACCAAATGATGGAGAAATTAATCCGTAGATTAATGAGTTATGAAAATAATGGTCAGTTGCAGCCGTAGTTTAAGTTAATATTAAAGTTTAGAACTGCAACGATGAGTTGATTTGTCGATCGACAGAGAATTAATCGGCAACTATTCTGATCATCGAACAATCGTTTGCTGCTCTCAGATGTGAGGATTTGCTGCTTTTCTCAGTTTTATTTAAGTGTAAATTGTGTACCACTGACTTTTTCAGCAGTTTGAAGACGTCATCATGGGTTCTGAGAAATTGCAAACGTGCAAATATCATTATTTTTTATTAATTTGATCGACTAAAACGATGAATTGGTTGATTGAATCCAGAGTCACTCAGGAATGAAAAGAACTGTTAGTTGCAACTCTAACTGTATTTGAAATGATACATGAATAGTTCTTATTTTAAACTGTAAGTTAAAGATGGATACGGGTTGCGTCACTGCACAGTACACTAAGTATCAACCTGTACACACTCCCTACAAAGTGATATACAGTTCTTTGACAGATGGCACTACACTTTGCGAATTTCTCTTATTCAGTGAACACAGCACACGTTTCTAAGAACACACAGGGAACAACTTCCAGCTGCTGTTTAGAGGAAGCCTGAGCATTCAAAAAGGAAGTTCACTCTGGGCTTTTTAGTCTGCACTGCTGAGTAATGATTCTCCACAGGCCACATGGACAGCATGCTGCCTCCCGGCAACTCTGTGTGTGTGTGTGTGTGTGTGTGTGTGCGACTGGATGGTGTGTGCGTATAAGGGAGAAACGGTGTCAGTGATACCCAGGGGAGGGAGAGGGGGGCGGGGGGTGTTTTGTGAATGATCTTCGTCTGCCCCTGACAGCTGTGTGTATTTGTGTATAAAGTGCGGCACTTACTTGGTGGTCGTTGCAAGTGTGTGTGTGTGTGTCTGTGTTTGCCGCTGCCTCTGCCTCCGGAGCCTCTCTGGCCGGCTCACACTCCACGTGTCACCAGCCATCCGTAGTTCTTCAGTAACATCAGCCTTTTTCATCCCGCTGACAGCCACAGACAGTGTTGCATTTTCTGTCTTTTTCTAGAGTGAAATGTAGTTTTTTTCTTCTGTAGCACCATCCACAAAGATCCCTTAATTATTTGAGAGCATATCACAATAAAACTACAGGGTATGAAGCTGGCCACCATGCAAATGCTTATAGATTTTCAGGGTTCCCACGGTCATGAAATTCCTGGAAAAAGTGTTAAATTAGAAAAACTTTTCCAGGAATTAACAGAATGTTTTGGCTATTGTTTAAAATATGTTCATAAAAATCCCAAAACACGTCTAACATCCCACATCCTTTCCTGTATTACTAATTTAAAATCCAGTGCTGCGCTGCGTGACCATTGAAACATAATTTATCCGCAAATGCCTGGGAAGTGCGTGTTTAATAATGTTTGGCTTTCGAACGACAAATGTAATACATGGCTCAATAGAGAGGCACAATTTGGTAGTCTGCGGCGCAAACACACGGCATCTGTACACTTTCCAACGTACAGCCAATCATAATGTGTGAATCTGTTACGTCATGTGTAAATGCAGGACCCTGAGCAGATCTGCCAGGCCAAGCATATCTGGTACCTACACTGGATTTGGGATGGGGGGGGTAGGTGAAAACCCGGTATGTAGGAAATGAACTTTTAGATGGGCAAACCAACAACAAAACAACTGTAATTTATAACGTCTATACATCATTATTTTTAAATTGATAAATGCGGCAAATGCTGACATTCACACCAATGCAAAATTTGTGAAAATAAAAATATGGGTGCCATAATATTATTAATAATATTCCGTGCTATATTTTTGCTACAATGCCTGTCTTAGGGCATAGCACACTGGAGTAAGAGCCTCATTATCTATACTATGATTGCTATATAGGCCTACTTATTTGAAACTACTTCAATAAAGTTGTGGAAATGGGGTAAAATATTACGAAAACGTTTTGAAAATTCATTAGTAAAAATGTGTGGGAACCCTGGATTTTTAACTCTGCGCTTCCAGGTTTATCGACTCCCACGAGCTATACAAAGTTATCTAGCCAACATTTGGTGATACTGTTGAAGTCTTTGGTTTATGATTCAAAAAGTGAATTGAAAATTATTAAATCTGAATAATTGTATTTCACTGAGAAGAAAAAAGTTCCTCCATGGACAAATGTCATACTCGGGCTGTTGTATCAGGGCACACTGGTATGTAAAGGTAATTCATTTCTTTTGACATTTACCTCCTAAAATGCTCCAGATTAGCATAGTAATATCCTCCTTCGAGCCCGCGTCAGACTACAGACTTCATTTACATGACGTATGGGGTGTGTGTGTTTTTATGGAATCAAGTGGTTAACCTTTTAAATTGGTGCAGTTGTTGATGCTAGGAGGTGGAGAATAATGCTTCCTCCCGGCTCTCATGCAGCACTCACTCACCTTTGCTCTCTGCAGAAAACAAAAAGCCAATGGCTCATATATGAAGTGGGAAAAGGGGAACATGAGCACACGAGGAACAGTTGGTTTTCTCTCTTTGTCTTTTGTGGAACTCAATCATAATGTCTGTTTTTGTGGATTGTGCCCTCTAGTCAGAGCCTTGCTTTCTGTTTTGCCGTTTCAGCGTTTTGAGGCTAATAACACCAAAGCTGTGAGGCTGTGGTAAAAAGCCTATGCAGAGCAGACTGAAATGATGATCAAACCAAAAGGTGGATCAGTACTCAAATCTACCTCTGATGCCCCTCTCCTGCCCTACTTCTACTGAGCCTCACATGGTTTTATAACAAAGTTTTCAGATTTGGGATTTTATGCATTTAATTTTCAGATACATTTTCGACATATGGATTATAACCATAATTAAAACCATATAACATCAAACACCAGTTTAACACAACAATTTGTCAAAAAACACACATTTTATTGGGGACCCACTCAAATGACCACCTGTGGGTCTCTGGGACTCACTACAGTGAAAACCTATCGCCATCACCGCCACAAGAATAGGAAAGTGAAATGATTAGTCAATTAGCGGATAGATAGAAAATAAACCGATAACTGTTAAAGTTGTTTTAAATGTGAGGTTTTGCTGCTTTCACTGTTTTTATATCATTGCAAATTCGATTAGAGCTGAAGCGATAATACGATTAATTGATTAGTTGATTGACAGAAAAGTAATTGGCAACTATTTTGATTATTGCTTGATTGTTAAATTGATTCCTGCTTCTCCACTTTGAATAGTTTCTGGTTGTCTTAGTCTTCAATGATATTAAACTAAATATCTTTATGTTTTGGACTGTTGGTTGGACTCAACAAGTTATTAGAATAAGTTTGACATTTTATGACATTTTGTGGACTGATGTATTCATCAAGAAAAGAAATTACAGATGAATTGATAATGAACAATCATTTGCAGCTCTAGATTTGTTCGATCAACAGAAATTGAATCGGTAACCATTTTGATAATTAATCGTGTGATTTTAATCACATTCTAATGCAAAAAAGCCAAAAATTTGCTTTTTTTTCTTAGCTGGTTCGGTGATAGTGAATTAAGTCTCTTCAGGTTTTGGACTGTTAGTCAGTCAGACAAAACAACACATTTGAACTTCATTGTCAGCTTGGGCTCTGGCAGCTTGTGATGGACATTTCTCACTATTTTCCAAAAGAAGATAAATAGGGGCTATTTATCAGACATTTCATTTTATTTTTTTATTTAACACATAATCAGGTTTCGAGTATAATTCATAATGAACATAATGATAAGTCGCAGCCCCAGCAATAACTTCACAATACTATAAGAATATTATTATTATTATTATTATTATTATTATTATTATTATTATTATTATAATAGCCGGAGTCTGACTTGGACTATGAAATGTACAGTCTAAAATAATTGTACATGTACCAGTTCTTATTTTTAACTGGCCTACATAATTAATGTACACTTTTCATAGAAATGGGCCAATGTTTACACGAGTTTAGAAGTCCCCTCTTACTGTCCAGCAGTGCACCAGGCAGCCAGTTAGCAGCCGGTTTGATACGGAGCCATTGTTTAGTTTTGATTTTAGCCACCCGGTGTTCAGCATGGATGACGTTACACAGACAAAAGCAACAGCAAAAAGCCTATTTAGCATCATTGTTTCTGGCTGGTGTGGCAGGTGACAGTGATTTATGCACCAAAGACACATTTGAACAGCATGTGGTGCCTGGCTGATGCTAGGTTTGGATACTTGAAAGTGTGCCATCCATGGTAAGGGTGCAGAGGAGGCTTTAACTGTTGTCGGCACGTTCCTCCCTCGACCTGAAGATTTGCATGGCCGTGCCCATGTGCATCTGTTTTTGCCAAGGAGAGAGTGCAAATGAACAATCCCAACGGTCTCTCCAGAAACAGTCCTTCACTGCAACCTAAAAGCTACTTCCCTCCACACTGTAGTTGAAGCTAAACAGCTCTGCTACAATGCACAGCCTCAATATTCTATTTAAATTACTAGTGTGTAATTCAGATTATGACCAAGCATGTTTTATTCTGGCTGAGCGTGTGTGTGTGTGTGTGTCTGACGTCAGTGTCAGAGTTGTGACTCTAACCATGAGGCAGGCAGTGACCCAGCCAGGTCCTTAAGTGGCTTCGCCTCATTCAGTAGCCAGGGTATTTTTGGCATAGTAGTGAGTGACACACTTATCGTAATGGGTCGTCCAGGGTGCCAATGGTCAGCTTGAATAAGCATCGTTCTCGGCAGCGCGAGCCGGGCCTCAGCAGTGTAATGTAACCGATCTCTGTCCTGCCTTCGATGCTGACTGAGGAGTCGCTGCCCACTAACGCATCGAGTGGCTCATCTCTGAGCAGGAGGAGTGCAGAGCAGAGACCACTGTTTCTCCCCGAGCGGTCCTGATGAAGTACTCCTGTAACCTGAGCAGCCACTGCCGCTCCTGCACTGTACTCACATTGTGGCCTTAAATAAGCCACACCGCTGTGTTTTATGGGATGTTAGTCGACCGTAACTGTAAACAATGATCTGTTAAGCGTTACTCTGTAACTGTTAGATATGTCATTCCGTTTCAAAGTGTTCAATAGGTTATAGTTGAAGAAATGATTTGTATATGACTGACAATGAAGAGGAAGTCAAACAGAGAGACCGGCCACTCATAGGACAGGGTATTGTTTGAAATGTTTAAATATTATAACTGAGTTTTGGTACCAATATCTGCTTTCCTTATTTCAGAAATCTCAGATGTTTTTTTTATTGCCTAAAACAGTCTAAAATCAGTGAAATTTTGATATTAATCTGGAACCATCTTAGCCAAAAATAAGCAAATACTAGTACGAAACTCACCAGATGTTCGATGCCAGGTTTCGGTTGTTGACATTTTTCAATACTCTGTGCCACCGGCACATTTCAGGTAGTACCAAAAAGTGTGTAGGTTCGATACCCAGCCCTAGTCATTACCCTGACTACACAAAGATTTGGCAGTGTGTCTTTCTGTCTTCTACAAAAGGTTTTCAAAATAGTGATTATTTTTGGCTCACTTTTTGAACATTCATCACCTTCTGTACCAACAGAAGATAAAAAGTTTGTTTTGTGTCTGCAGGTGCGATATACATCACTTTTTTTAAGTTTTTACGTTTACTATTATTCCACTGTTAAACAATGAACATCTCTTTTGCCTTCTACCGTTACTCACCACAATGTGCATCATACCCGCCGGCCCTGGCCTCGTATCACTCCCGGGAGTCAGCCACTGTCACCTGGAAATATAAGTTTGGCCTGACAGGTTGACAGCCGGCAGTCGGGGCAAATGTTCGCTCTCTTGTACCTCCAACCTCAACATCACACTGACAGGCCAGGCAGCAGCAGGCAGCCCTCTTTTTTTATTTTATTTTTTTTTTATCAGGCAATAACTGGACAATCTCAGCAAGCTGCTCTGATCTACCTAACAGGAGATTGTTTCAGCAGCACCCTTAAATCATGCGGGTGTAGAGGCGTGTTTTTTAACTCCCATCTTTTTGCTGCTGTTGTTCTTATCGCTGTCATTTTGTCATCCGAGCGTGCGAGTTCCCTTCTTCCTCTCCTCCCCAAACATCTTTTGAATTCCTCAGAACAGCTGGGCGAACATCTGGGTGAGTAGGGCCTTGCCGTTGCCTCTGCTCGGTGTGGGTGATGGCACCAGCAGGCGCAAGCTGCCACCCCCCCTCTGTCCGACTCAGGTCCTCCTTGCGTTCATCCAGAGTCATGCAGCGGTCAGCTCCGAGTTGGAGCTTCTCAGGTTGATGAAGGGAAGGCAGACTAATTGCTTAATTGAGAACATGGTCTTTTTGGTTGTTTTTTCCCCCTTCTTGTTTACTCCAGCTCTCAAGTATGGATCTTTTCCCAGCTATTTACACACAGTTGGCTATACTTTAGCTTTCCTTAAAAGCTCATTTTAACAAGTCGTCTGGATAGTTTTAATGCTTTATGGCTGTTGCTGCTGGGACTCGGCTGTGTGTTTGACCTGTGTGTTTTGGTGTGGGTATTATTTACAAAGAAAGGAAATACTCACACTGTGTAAATCTTATGATATGAATTGTTAAAGTAATGGGGAGTTTTAATGAAGTTGCACAGTGTCAAAATGTCAATGTTTGCTAACATCAGTATCTACAGGGTAACACTGGTCTGGTGTTGGTCGTTATTATTTATGTAGAAATTAGTTAAGATGGCTGGTCAGTGCTGAAGTGTAACATCCAGGGGCAGCACACAGTTTAGAACATTTCAGTGCTAGTGTACAGCTGTGCAAGAGCTTTGCCTAAATAAAATGCAGTCCAAAATTAGTCAAATTTAGAGTGAAATCAGGAACTATCTGATCAAAGAATAAGTAAAGAAGAGTGCCAGAGCAGTCGATCAACAGAAAATTGCTATTTAGATAATTAAATAATGACTTGTCATTTTTCAAGCAAAATTTCAAATGATTGATGGTTCTAGCTCCTCAGCTGTGAGAATGTAATAAGCTTTTTTTCTTGTCTTAAAGTATCATGAACTGTTTTTGAGTTTTGTGCTGTTGGATGGACACTTTGGCTCCAAGAACTTGTTTTCATTACTTATTTATTTTTCTTGCATTTTTCTGACATTTATAGAAAAGACAATTGATCGATGAATCAAGAAAAGAATTTGTACATTAATTTGTTATGGAAATAATCCTTAGTTGCTGCTGTAAAGGTTTCAGATCTCATTGAGGTTTAATACCCAGTTCTTGCTATCTCTCTGGAACCATCAAATGCTTTCCATTTCTGCTTGAAAAATGACTTAAGTGATTTTTCGATTATCAAAATGGCAATTTTCTGTCGATTGACCGCTCTGGTGCTCTTTACTTATTCTTTGATGAGCTAGTTCCCGATTTCAATGAAATGTTCTAAACGATAACCAGAACTTACAGGAACTGTGTGCTGCCCCTAAATATTACACTTCAGCACTGACCAGCCATCTTAACTAACTTCTCCATAAATACTAATAACCAACGCCAGACCACAATGTTACCCTGTAGATAGTGATGATAGCAAAATACAACACTGACATTGTGACACTGTGCAGCTTGCTAAGACTATCTACCTCTATGTTCAGTTTAAAGTGAGTCTGTTGTCTCAGCATGACTCCTCATACAGCTGGGAACATGTCTGAGGAGAAAGTGGATGAGGATCACTGTGGCTCGTCCTGGAGCAAAGTACTTAACCCTTCACTTCTGCAGTGGAAGTGTTCGCTGGTCATACTGGGCAGCTCCCACTGTGAATGTGAATAACAACAGTATTAACGTGAGGTAAGCTATTAAAAGCAAAGTGCACCGATTCGCTTAACTTGCTCTCAGAAGCACATCTCACCCCTGAAGTCAACACTGGTTGTAAAGGGTAGGATATCCTGTCCCTCTGTGACATGTGATGTGAGGGCGGCCTCAGCCGGCGTGTGTCCGTGCTGGCGTGTTGCGTGTCGAAGGGCTTTAACGCAGAACAATGGTGTGTGTGCGCGCCGAGCCAAGGCCATGTGGCCGTGTGGCGGATTAAATTAGCAGCAGTTGTTTATCGTCTGCCCCCCCCCCTCCCCTCAGTCCATCTGCTCCGCTCGGCCCTGTAGACTCCAGCTCTGCTCTCAGGCACCGCTCCAGACCCCACCACCACCGCCGCCCCCATCCCACCCTCCCCATCCCCTTACAAATCCCTATCCCCATGTCACACACACGCACACAGTTTTGAATAGTTGCAATATCCACCAGCAGCCCAGTCATGACACAATATACTCAGTGCAACCTCTTCTGCCAAGAGTGCTCTGGCTTTCCTCTATGCAGATTAGCCATGTGCTAATTGTGGTTATTTATTTATTTTTTTATGGAAGAGAGGAAAAAAAGGGAGGGGAAGAGTTTCCTCCAGAAATTGATTAGATGACTGAGCAGAAAAAAAACAGACAGTGTTGTGAGCTGAGTTGCCATCCAGTGTTTGTGTTTGAGACTTTGTTGCTGTATGTGGAAAGTTGGTTATAAAATTTTTAAGTTGTGTTGAGCAGGGAACGACATGTCAGGACGATTTTGGCCTTTTAGTAAAAAAAGATTTTAGCTAAAGGCCAGTTAGCCCTGAATTGATTAGTAGGGGTTTATATGAGTTTTAGTAATCTATGTCTGAAATCTGTTTCATAATTAAAATTCTCGAGGAAGCACTCAATACTATTTTTGATTTTTTTAATTTGCTTAATTTTTCCTGCGTGGCCAAAATAAGAAGGCAAATATTGGCACAAAACACAGTACAATATTGGTTATCAACATGATTTTGTAACCTGAGTGATCCATCTCTTATATCTATGAAAATATAGGCTACCATTGACCTTTTTAGAATGAAAATCAGCCTTTCAGCTGAGACCGTTTCAGAAACAAATGAGTGGGTTGCTGCAAAGCTTCTTCACCCGCCTTTTGATCTGTGTGTGTCAGGGAATCTCCCTACATGTCATAACAACAGACTGAATTTTAATGATATGCAAAGTAGTAATATTCATGTCCTGAAAATATTCTGGTTTAGGGCTGAATAATTGTGACGACAAATAACACTGCAATATTTGATTTTTTTGCCATATACATTGTAAAAAAGGCAAACCAATTTACTAGTAGCTTTGTATTGACATAGGTTTATTTGGGGGAAAAAAAAAATGTATACCTGTTTTTCCTTCTAAATAAAACTGCCCAAATAAACGATGTAGCTATTAGCTAATTTCTTTGAGCCAACATTAGCCACCATAAGCTACCGGTCATACCAGACCAGGTAAGGCCGTAGCAGCAATATCCCTGGTAGTATTGGCTTGAGCAAGAGTGCATTTTATTGCTTATGAATTCAAGTTTTCACAAGTAAAATATTAATTTGCCATTTCCTCTTTCAGAAGTTACATATTGTAGCTTTAATGTTGGATGAAAAATTCAGCTACTTGTTAGCTTGTCTTGTTTTAGCATACTAATCTGATCAGTCGCTCTGGGAATGACCGTGATCATCATTTCGCTCGCTCGTCAAGTTGACTTTTGAGACTTTGGAGGCGGGATGGAACAGAGTGGCTGATGTCTCCCCTACCTCTACGCGCAGTATTTGAATACTGATTTGGACATTCATTACCATGGCAACGGTCGTAACTTCGAAGCATTCAGATGTCTAAAAAGTAATTAAAACAGGCTAAATTGCCTGTTATTTATCAGGCGGACTGGACTTTCTCCAAAATGAGTCATGAAAATCAAACTTTGCTAGTTTTTGTCAAGCAGTAAACATATTGTACCACAGTGGGCCTACACTGGCGTAATACATTACGTGCTTTGAACTGTGTCTACATACACGTGTACATTGAGATGTTGATTCTCAAATGATGCATTGTTCTGACTGCAGAAAGAGCGACACGTCGTTCCTTCTGTTGTCAATTTTTTTCCTCAGCTTTGTGCCTGTAATATTTTAAAGTAATAGTACTTTTAATCATAGCTTCATTGGTTATGATTAAAGTCTCAACAGACTCTAAAACGTGGGAAAATAAATTCCGATGTTCAAGGTCTTTACTCAACAGCAGCAGAGCTCCAGCCTTGGTGTCGCCCTTCTAAAGGGCCACTCATTCTATAACTAAGAGAAAGAGGAAGAGAGCCTTCTGTGGCAGTCCCTGACCTCTATACACAAGATGCAGTAGAGGTGTTTTAGTGTGGTTAAAACACACACACACACACACACACACACACACACACACACACACACACACACACACACACACACACACACACAGAGGCCTCAGCCAAAGCTCTTTGGGATCTTATAATGGTGTGTCAGATGTGAACAACTTAAGCAATGCGAGGAAAATGCTGGTAAACAGATCAATGAAGGCCCGAGCAGTAGACTGGCCACAGCTATCTCCCAGCGTGCAGCGCACCGATGTGTTAACATGATCGACTGAGGGCGAGGAGTAAAGAAACAAGACCTCTTGAGCAGGTTTAACATCCCGGATTCATACTGGGCTGCAGACCACGTACTCCCAAAGCTATTATGACATGTTACCAATGTCATTACATAATACTGAGCATGGTTTAGACTGGAGTCACACCCATTGGTTGTGCACGTATTGGCATTTTTTCTCCACAGTTATGGTGTGGGGAATTGTAGTAGTTAGAGTGATGAAGCTTGTGTGACCAAGCCTTAAAGGATAATGCCTCTTTATTACAATGTTTTACCAATGACTTTTATACTGATAGGATTGGTATGATGGCCAATACTATGAAAACAGGGATGCAACTAACGATTGTTTTCATTACTGATTAATGTACAGTGCATCCGGAAAGTATTCACAGCGCTTCACTTTTTCCACATTTTGTTATGTTACAGCATTATTCCAAAATGGAATAAATTCATTTGTCCTCAAAATTCTCCCCATAATGACAACGTGAAAAAAGTTTGAGATTTTTGCAAATTTATTAAAAATAAAAAAACTAAGAAATCACATGTACATAAGTATTCACAGCATTTGCTCAATACTTTGTTGATGCACCTTTGGCAGCAATTACAGCCTCAAGTCTTTTTGAATATGATGCCAAGCTTGGCACACCTATCTTTGGGCAGTTTCGCCCATTCCTCTTTGCAGCACCTCTCAAGCTCCATCAGGTTGGATGGGAAGCGTCGGTGCACAGCCATTTTCAGATCTCTCCAGAGATGTTCAATCGGATTCAGGTCTGGGCTCTGGCTGGGCCACTCAAGGACATTCACAGAGTTGTCCTGAAGCCACTCCTTTGATATCTTGGCTGTGTGCTTAGGGTCGTTGTCCTGCTGAAATATGAACCGTCGCCCCAGTCTGAGGTCAAGAGCGCTCTGGAGCAGGTTTTCATCCAGGATGTCTCTGTACATTGCTGCATTCATCTTTCCCTCTATCCTGACTAGTCTCCCAGTTCCTGCCGCTGAAAAACATCTCCACAGCATGATGCTGCCACCACCATGCTTCACTGTAGGGATGGTATTGGCCTGGTGATGAGCGGTGCCTGGTTTCCTCCAAACATGACGCCTGGCATTCACGCCAAAGAGTTCAATCTTTGTCTCATCAGACCAGAGAATTTTGTTTCTCATGGTCTGAGAGTCCTTCAGGTGCATTTTGGCAAACTCCAGGCGGGCTGCCATGTGCTTTTTACTAAGGAGTGGCTTCCGTCTGGCCACTCTACCATACAGGCCTGATTGGTGGATTTCTGCAGAGATGGTTGTCCTTCTGGAAGGTTCTCCTCTCGCCACAGAGGAATGCTCTGACAGAGTGACCATCGGGTTCTTGGTCACCTCCCTGACTAGGGCCCTTCTCCCCCGATCGCTCAGTTTAGACGGCCGGCCAGCTCTAGGAAGAGTCCTGGTGGTTCTGAACTTCTTCCATTTACGGATGATGGAGGCCACTGTGCTCATTGGGACCTTCAAAGCAGCAGATATTTTTCTGTACCCTTCCCCAGATTTGTGCCTCGAGACAATCCTGTCTCGGAGGTCTACAGACAATTCCTTTGACTTCATGCTTGGTTTGTGCTCTGACATGCACTGCCACTGGGAACTTATATAGACAGGTGTGTGCCTTTCCAAATCATGTCCAATCAACTGAATTTACCACAGGTGGACTCCAATTAAGCTGTAGGAACATCTCAAGGATGATCAGTGGAAACAGGATGCACCTGAGCTCAATTTTGAGCTTCATGGCAAAGGCTGTGAATACTTATGTACATGTGATTTCTTAGTTTTTTATTTTTAATAAATTTGCAAAAATCTCAAACTTTTTTCACGTTGTCATTATGGGGTATTGTGTGTAGAATTTTGAGGAAAAAAATGAATTTATTCCATTTTGGAATAAGGCTGTAACATAACAAAATGTGGAAAATGTGAATACTTTCCGGACGCACTGTATAACTTTTCTGGCAAACGGTGATGTCTTCAAATTGCTGTATTTATCCGACCAACAGTTCAAAACCCAAAGATATTCAATTTACAATATAAAACGAAGAAAAGTGGCAAATCCTCACAATTGTTAGTGGGAATGTTTAAAAATGACTGTTGATTGATTATCAAAATAGTTGCAGATTAATTTTCTGTGTGTTGGCTAATCGTTGCAGCTCTATATGAAAATAAGACCCAAGTTTTTGTAATCTGGAATTATCCTTTAAGGATCTGTTTACCCACCTAAAAGAATTTTATTATTTTGAATTGTGGTGTCTAAATCCAGTTTTTCTCCCTGGGATTTTTCATCTTGTTTTTCTACAGGAAACATTAAAATATTACAATTTGCTTCAATGTTTTGGCATGAAAATGGCTAAATTCTTTGAATATTGGTACAAAAAATCTGACTATCTGTGAATATTTAGTAGATATTTGTAGAAAAGCTTGTCAGCTGCTTTATTTAAAAATATAGTAGCGATTTCTGCGAGGTCCATATTGGTTTAACACTTGTGAAGCACAGTGCACACTTATCTTTGCTATCTGATCACCTGGTCAAATGACCGCTATCTCCATCTTTAGAGTGGTTGTTAAACGAGACACGAGAGAGAGAAAGAGAGCCGAGTGGTTTGTTTTGGGAACGTCAGTGCTGATCCTCCACGTGGCTCAGGAAGCTGGAAACCCTGATTGTAGTCGAGCTGTACTTTCCAGCTCTCTCCCTGCTGGGCCATGCGGCCTGGGCTGTCAGGCTCCTTTTAATGGAAAAGCGGGCACGCGGGCTGGTGTCGGAATATCCTCACCGCTGGCAAAATATTGAGCCACATTGGTGAGGAGAAGGGGTTGATTGTTTTATGGCCCCGGTCATCGCTGGGAGATTTTGTCTAAATGAGAAATAGATTTTACCTTTAGTGTTGCTGCTCTGTAGTTTGTTAGCATGCTAGTCATTTTTCATGTGGACTGGAGGACGTTAGCGGGTGATTCAGGCCTCAGCGGCACACTTTAGGCTCTTTCTAACTGCTTAAGCAGCTCATTAGGAAAGAGCTATGGCATATTTCTATCCAGTGGAAGAAGTCGTTCCAGCTTTGTTTGTGGGAAGATGCAACAAGCTGGTGTCTGCTTCATCTTTAGGCTGAGCAGTGTGTTGCGCGGTCTCCCATGATGCCATGATGTCAGGTTGGGGGGGAGGGTATGTACGGTGTCCTTCCTTGCAGACTGGGGTTAAAAGTGCATTAGAGGTCATAGGAGAGTGCCTACCGGGGCCTGTTACCTCTTCCCCCCACGGTGCGGTCGGTAATGACCCTGGGGAGCGTAGTAACACCCCACCCTCCCCTCCTTAACACACAATATAACACACACACACACACACACACACATACACACACACACACACACACACACACACTCCTCTCCTGAACCTGGAGGAGCCCAGGAGAGTGTGGCCTGGGGGAGGCTAGAAGGAAAACCTGGAGCGGAATATGTTATCTTGGATAATGTTGGTTGACCGGCCCTGACAGCCTGTTGATCCCCCCCCACCCCACCCCACTTCCAACACCTACAGTCTCCCCCAACACACACACACACATATTTTCATACACATACACCAGTCTCCTGCTGAGCTACCCCCCACCCGACCTCCCCTCTCTCATTGCAGCACTGTCATTCATAGAGTGCCAAAGCCTGCTGCTTTATTAAAGCCCAGGAAGAGCAAGGCCTGGCCCAGGTTCAAACAGCAGTGCAGCTGGGACCTGTTACATTTTCGGCAGACTGCCCTCTCCGTCTCGCTGGCTATAAATAGCCCCGGTGGTTGTCTCCCTTAACCAAGGAAAAGAGGTTTTTGGGGGAGGAAAAAAAACACACACACACACACACAGATTAATAACCGTGGGAAGCAATGAAAGCTTTGTGTCTGCTGCCCGAGGTCAGCAGGCCAGGAGGTGTTGCTACTTCAAAGCCCCCATTGTGGCTCGTACTTTCAGACGCCGCTGCGGTGGGTTTGATGGGAACACACGGGGGCTGCCAGCGGTGTGATGAGTTGATGGCATCGGATTGCGCAAACCAGGCAGATACCCACACAGCCCGGGTGTGACTGTAGTTTTTTTTTCTTTGTTAGATTTCCAGGGGATGGCCAGGTCATTATAGTTTGATGGAATTCCATTTTTTAATCATATTTATTTTTTGTTACACTGGAGGAGTGTTGTGTTTGGGGGGATTCCATCGAGCCCATCTCTTATGTATCTCTTAGCCGGCCAAGGTCAGCCCCCCCACCCACCACCACCACCCCGGCCTCCATCCTGACGTGGCTCCAGCTGAGGGGTGGGCCCAGCTCCAGCCACCACAGACACTTCCACTTCCTTAAGCTTATTTTCATAGAAACCCTCCCCAACGTCTCCGCCGTAACAGTATCCACCCACTGGCACAATGATCTCCTGGGCAGGGAAACGCTCCTGGCGGATATAGTGGGCTCATTCATTCATTCATGGCCAATTTTTTCCCTTTCTAGTAGGAAAGTAAATCCACTACTGTTTTTTCCCTCCCCCTTCTGCTTTTTGTTCTATATTTGCTTGATTATACTGTGACTGGTTTATGAGATGATGCTTGCATGACACGTTGCAATGGCAGAGTTCTCGTTTGTGTTCATTGCTGAGTAATGCTTTTTCAAGAAAACCCACTAGAAAGGCCCCAAAATAACTCTGGCTATATTTGAACGGGGCTACATTTTGTCATCTTGTCCTGTCACATCAATGGATTCTGAACAATATCCCATCAGTTGCATCATTATGGAGCTTGTTATAGCTTGTTAGAGTGTATGACTGCACAGTCAAACAGGGGCAGTAGACACACCATAACCATCAACCCCAAAACCCTGAGTGAATGACGGACAATTATCTCCAAAGTAAAACCTTTTCCATATGGGTTTGAGGCCAGAATTGCCTGTCCAGCCATCCGTCCACTGTTTCAGTTCATTAAAACAAATTCTCTCTGTGTCCTCCAGCCTCCAAGCCCAATGGACCAGGTAGGGAAGATGCGTGGCCAGCCATATGGAGGACCCAACCCCTACTCCCAGCAGCAGCAAGGGCCTCCCCCCGCAGGGCCTGGACCCCAGCAGGGAAGCTCTTACCCAGGGCAGGGCTACGGACCTCCAGGCCCTCAGAGGTATCCCATGGCTATGCAGAGCCGAACACCTGGCGCTATGGGCAGCATGCAGTACGGACAGCAGGTCAGTAATTATTCATTTAGATGACTTTCCCTGCACCTGCTTTATAACCTTGCACAACCTCTCTTTGAAGTTTGACTTAAAACATGATGAATGAAGACATTTCTATGTGGTGAAACGTCTTCCATCAAATCTTCAACCCAGTGATTTCAGTTCACCTTCCTCCAGTCTTTGCACCACTTGGATACATGAGATGAACCTTTGAAGCCACGACATTGTGGTGATCAGAAGTTCTTGTAGGGTTACTTTCTAGCAAAATCTGAGAATTCTGCTGACATTTCTTGAAACGACTGAGCTGTGGTTACATGGACAATATTTCTTCAACCCGATTGAAATCATTCTGATTAGAGATTCCAACTTAACAGTTTACATGGCCGCTAAATAAAATGAGCCGATAAAATGTGCGTTTACATGCCCCAAAGCATTTAATCAGAATATAACTTTTTTGACATGCGCACAGTGGTTCTGCCCGCTGTGAAGCGTCTAATCTGCCGGAAATATAACAGAAGAAGAAGAACAACAACTTGTTGTTTCGAGCCTTTCGACCATCGAGGCGTTCAACAATCCTTAAATCTTTTAAGGTCTCCAACAAAAAAGTTGGATCAGCCACAGAGCACTTGTAGTTTGGCTGCTGCCATGTTTCTGTCCTTCCCGGAAACTTGTTCATGTCACCTAATGTTCCCCCACTTGGGGCAAACATGCGCAGAAAGAATATATTTATTCCAACCAGAGAGAAACGATCGGAATAAGTGTTTACATGGTTATTAGGCGCTAATTTCCCTATTGAACGGATTGTCAAAGGTTTACAACCCCCCTCAACCAGTCTCTTCCGATTGAGGTGGTTACATGATGATCTTTATTCTGATTGGGCCATTACTCGGATTATTAGTGGAATACTGGGGTCCATGTAAACGCCAGCTATTGTCTGTTTGTTTATTTCCATATCTTAAGTAGGATCAATCTTTCAGACAATGCATTTATAATAAGAGATGTGCGATTCCTCAAAATGGAGCAAGTTCAAAGTGCAGCATGTGACCAGGGTTATGTCTGGGACCGGAGACGTGTTGGCCAAGGTTAAAACATTGCGTCATGTTCAAAAAGTCATAGTCAAACCTATCTGAAACAATCATCAACATGAGTGTTGAAATGATCAAATATTAAGTCACTGTTGTCTCGTGTAATGATGATGTGAACTCAGATAAGAAACTACTGTTGGGGTTGGGAGGACAGCATATTAAAAAAAAAAACAGTGAATGGGATTTGTCCTGCCCACTTCAATAAGGAATATTGTCCAATATTGACAGGGTGGCACTGTTTTTAAAAAGACGTTCCAAACCAGCACGGGCAGAGGCTTGCAACACCAAACACAAGCCACTGTTAGTAAAAAGTCTAAACCAGGTGAAACCAATAAGTTATTACAAATAACAGACGACCTGCCTTTGGAGGGGACATTTAAGTTACTTTGTTTACATGGCCATTTTGAGTGTCTGTGGTTCTTAGTCATGGTGCAGGGCATGGTTTGAAGTCCGGACCACAAGTTAATACGTTTTTTTACATTCCTGCTAGTTGAGGCAGTAGAGTGTTTATTTGGTCTGTGACTTACTGTTACAGGAATGGTGGAAATGGTAGGATACAATAGATACAGTGACTTTATGGAGCGGACTCATCGGGCGTCTGGTGTTGGGGAAGTTTTCAGGAGTTCAAAAACAGTTTCTTGTTCATAGTGGGTAGCCATGATGCGGATATGTTAGGGTGTTCTCAGTCCAGTCTGAAAAGGTACAGTTGGTACTTTAAAGAGGTGAAACTGAGGCATATTATCGTTTTAGCTAGAGGTGGAGCTGATGGATGAAGCTGTACTTAAAGCAATAGTTGACATTTTGGGAAAGAACGCTTATTCCTTTCTTGCCAAGAGTCGGATGAGAAAAATGATACCACTCTCTTATGTGTCCGTTCAATAAGAAGCTGAAGCATAAAGACTGGAAACAGCAGGAAACTGCTAACCTGACTCTGTTATTGGCCAGGTATTGCTCCTGGCCAATAAATCTTCCCGCATATAACCCTCCCAAAAACCTACAAATTTAAGTTTTTACACTTTGTTGTACGGATTAAAAAAACAAGATATATTTTGTTACCTTCGGACACAGCCAGGCTAATCATGTTTTTTTTTCGTGAAAGCAAAAATTAGGGAAAATTCAAGTTGTGTGCGCGTCGTCCAATTGAAAACAGCAAACATCCAGTTTGCCGTAGCTACTTACTCATAGCTAGGAAGAAGCCCCTTCTTGAACTCTCTCAGCCAGGCAGTCCGTCTTAACAGAGAAATGCATGCAGGGAATCCTGTAGAGTGAAGCCTTTTCTTCCACGGCCGCTGTCTGTGGTCTTGTGCCCATTGTGCGCTGTGATTATCTCATACTGGCCTGCCTGGTGTCTGACCATGGACTCGATAAGTGCCCTGCAGAGAAGAAAACAGCTTCCCTCCCTTTGTCAGACAGGTACAATACAGCCACTTCATGTTGTTTTAAATGTGTGGCAATTCTTTACTATCTCTTATTTTCTTTGAATTCTGGAGTAGCTGAAAACCCTCCCCAAACAACACGTGGCTTTTTTTCTCTCTTCTTTTTTATTACTGTGTTCCCTCACAAGGTCAGGGTTTTCTCCTTCCGTGCTCCTTGAGGGTAATGAAACGAAAACGCTGTATTGAAAGGCTTTCCGCGCGCAGGATCGAGCAGAATATGAAAAGCCTCATATTGAAGTTCAAGGAGATGAAGTCAAAAACTCAATTTTTATTTTCACGGCTGTAATTTAAAGCGATACACGGCTGAATTCCTACACTTAGATGCTTTTTCTTTACGTGCTTTGACTGATCGGTTTATAGCAAGGAACACACTCCTCTCTCTTACAGAGAACAGTTGTCTTTCCCTTTTAATCTGTGAGTAAGATGAAGAGATGCTCTGATTGCTCCGCTCTGAATGAATGGTGAAAAAAATCAAAGAGGTGACTGTGGATATTGGGTTATTTTTATACATTTTTACAGCATTAGAACGGATCCTGTCAGTGCACAGATTGTATTCTGCTAGTGATTGATATTCCACAGAGGGGCTCAGGATAGTAAACCTGGAGTAAAGTCTTAGTTCAACTGAAGAAAGTGGTTTATGTTCTCCCCCTTTTTAAGGTGAACTGTTGTTGATCCTGACCGATCTTTCTGTTCTCATGTCTAGATGTCAGCCTATGGACAACAGGGGCCGGGTGGCTATGGCCAGCAGAGCCAGGGCTACTATGGTCAGCACGGCCCCGCCCCTCACCCTGGCCAGCAGCAGCCTCCGTATGCTGGCCAACCCCAGGGCAGCTCTGGAACTCCCTACCCCCAGCAGGGCCACCCTTCACAGCCCCCTGGCCAACATGGGCAGCCAGGACCCCCCTACCAACAATCCCAAGGCCCCCATGTCCCTGCTCCAGGTCAGCCTCCCTATACCCAGCCCCCACAGTCTCAGCCAGGACAGCCACCCTACGTCTCTCCCCAACAGCAGCAGCAGCCTCAACAGCAGCAGGGACCAAGTCCCCAAAGTCAGCATGGCCCTCAGGGCCAGCCTGGCTACCCACAACCCCCCGGACCAGGGCAGCCACCACAACAGCAAACCCCGCAGCAGCAGCAGCCGCCACCACAGCAGCAAGGGCCCCCACAACAACAACAACAACAACAACAGCAACAGCAGCAGCAACAACAACAACAACAACAACAACAGCAACAACCAGGAGGTCCACCTCCTCAAGCCCAGCAACCTCCGGGTCATGGCCAGCAGGGTCAACCATCACCTTACTCCCAGACACCCCCCCTGCAGCAGCAGCAACAACAACAACAACAACAGCAACAACAACAACAACAACAGCAGCAACAGTCACCATATCAGAGGTTCCCACCTCCTCCACAGGTAATAACACCACACACACCTCTGTTAGCACACTTTAGCTATAATGTGATGTGCCGTGTCTGGCCCTTTTGTGTTTCCATTACTGTTTGCAGCAGGAGTTTCCTGAGCTGACGCATGCTCTTTACATTTGCTGTACTTCATCAGTGCTGTATAGATGCAGTCCATGCCTCCCTTACAATGTTAACGTACTGAAAACTCTGCAGCTGCTTCACAGTAACCACCTTCCAGTCCCTCCTTGTTTCATGCTCTTCTGGTCATCTGTGAAGCGGCTATAGGAGGTTTTGAATAAACCTTTGATGTAAGCCATCGAGGGCTAACTTGTTGCTTAATTAAAGTTTAATGAATGACTTAATTAAAGAGGCTTTTGTCTGTTAAATGGGTAGTAAGAACAGTAGGATTTGGAACACACAAGGCTACAGCTCCTACATTACATCGGAGCGAAGCTTTGCTGTTCAATTCAGGCTGTTGGTGAAAAACACCAAGATGAGCTACTCACAGCTGTAAAGTAAGCGATGACTTTTCCCATGCCATATCTCTCCTATGGTGACACGTTCATGCCATACAGTAAGTATTCAGTTCACAGTTGCTCATGGCATGGCACACTCCCATTTATCCAGCCCACTGGAGATGTGTTATTTTTGTCTATGTGTCAGTGGCTGAACTGCTGTACGTTGCAAAGAGCTAATAAGCAGTAACTTGATTTGGGGATTTGTTTTTTTACACGTGTGGAACCCACTGTATTATCTCCTTCTTGTGCCCTTAATCAGGAACTGTCCCAGGATTCCTTTAGCTCCCAGTCCAGCGCTCCTCCTTCCAACCAGCCCATGGCTTCCAACAAGAGCAGTCAAGAAGACAGCATGCAGGCCCGACCATCCAGTCTGCCGGTGAGCCCTCTGCCTCTTCACTTCACTTCTGACTTGTGCTAGTTGTAGCCAGGTTCCATCCACTGGCCTCCATGGGCACCATGTCCCTCCATAGTTAGCCCTGTTAATACATATTTTATAACCCTCAGACAATGCCAAAAATCCCACTAAAGCGGACACCTTTACAACCAGAAATCTGACCATAAAAGACAATAATTAGTAATGTTGCACTGCAAGTAGCTTTTTTATTAAAAGCAAATAAGAGACTTAACTTCGATTCTGAATTTGTAGACCCATTTATTTGTCAAAAGTTTGACAACCAGAATGTGACAGAAGTACCATAGAAAATCATTCTACTAAAGTGTCATTACATCCCCCTTCTCTGGCCTTCCTCTGCACATGGACGGTACCACTACTTGACTGGTACGGATCTCATTCAGATGTTTTCTTGATCTGCGCCCAGGTTCAATAAAACTGTCGATTTTGCTGTGTATGTAGGCAAACCTCTAATGGATTCTGACTAAATTGCCAGTGTTAAGGCAACTTTAGTCATTAGCGACTCCATCCCGTACCAGTCCAAATACAACTAGAGTGAAGGACCACAGTTGATATATATGTATATATGTATTGATATTGAATACACAGTTGATAAGGATGGGAATCTTTGGGAATCTCACAATTTCGGTTCTTGGTGTCACAATTGGATTCAAAACCGATATAACCAAATATAAAGGGGGGCACTATTTTTAGGATCTTACTCCACTGAAATGTGATATGAAAACTAACCGAACATAACTGGCAGTTAAGCTAAATGGTCTTGATGAAGTCACTGTCTGACTAACAGAAAAAGTGTGTAAGTATGCAGTTATTTTGGAAGCATCTTATAGTCTTCTACCTGTATGAGAATGATGAAATGAAAGGGTTATTTACTGACCAACATCACTGGTTAAACGTTTTTTTTTTCTTTTTTGTCGATTTCATTCCCCCACCCTGAACAGTTAACACCTGCTGTTCTCTCTTATCCATCCCCCAAAACTATTACACATAGCTGGGTTTAAAGCTCATGAAAAATAATAAACTGTCCAGTTCATTTCTCAAAGCTCTTGTCGTGTAACTGACATCGCCCGGCCCCTGGCTTTGTTCTATAATGCAGCAAACAGCCTACAGCAGCAGGAGGTGTTACCCCCATAGCCAAGTTTTCTAGTGTAACCAAAGCACTCAGAGTGAGGAAAATATATAGAAATGTGGGCTAAATATTGGATTTTTGGGCCCACTGTGCAATCGATTGACTACCAAACACTTGAATTCAGCTGCACCAATCTTTTCAGAGCAATGTGGGGGACATTTTATATTTTTTTTAGAGCTATAACTACCGTGGGTTTTGCATGCTTTACTAGAGTAGGGTCAATATTCAGTACTTTGGACTGCTGACACTGGTGGATTCCCAGGTTTGTTTACTGCTTTCTGTTGACATGCCTGCTAAATTACGGACATGTTAGGAGATATTGAAGCCTGCACAAAATTCTAGAATCTGGATAATGACAGTAATAATGGAAATCTGGGGGTGAACTCTTTTAAATGTTAGAGGGAGAGGTACAAGAGTAAAAATCAGATTTGGGCCCCTTCTCTGCTGCCTCTGACTTAAATATACACACAGTACACAACAACAAGCTGATGCCAAGAGTGGGTAAAGTGTGTTCAAGTGTAGGTTTCTACTGACTTGTATTAGAAAAAAAAATTCTGAGAGGGCAAAAAGCATTTCTGCCAGGAAAAGGAATTGTTGAAAGTGAAGCAAATCTGGCGTCTGATAGCCCTCTGGCTAAGATAAAGGTGAGAGAACCCCCCCCCCCAATCTTCCCTGTTAAAGAGGTGTCTCGCTGTAACACGTTGCAGTTTCCAATGGCAGTGTTTATAGGTCAGACTGCGGAGCTAACCTCATTCTGGGCCTCAGGGAAGGAGAGTGAGAAATGAGATCATTAATGAGAGAGAATGAAAGTGAGAGAGCGGAGTCTGCGGCGACGGGAGGGGTGGGGGGTGGGTGGGAGTGCAAGCAAATAACTTCAAATAGTGTGAGTGATTGGTTGGAGTGGTAGATGCTGAGAGGGAGGGAGGGATGAGAGGCAGCGCTGTCTATGCCAGTAGGGGATGCCCTCAGGATGTGTTTCCCTCCTCTTTTATTTATTTCTCTTATTTATTTATACATCTCTCTTTGGGCTCAGCCACTGGCCGAGCAGGCCAGGCCAGGGCTATTTTTATTTATTTCCCTCTGACTTCTTGGGGATTCCCTATCGGTGCTTTGTGATTGGCTGTGAGAGCCATTAATCTGGCTACGGTAGAGATGAACTGATCCCCCTTTCTCTCCTCCTCTTCTTCCCTCTGCACCCCTGTGGAGTGCACATGACACTGTGTGCAGATTAGAGCGTGCTGGCTGAGAGTGTAACCCTGACAGCCTGTGTCAAAACAGCTGATTCGACTCCTACAGGTGTTATGAGTAGATATGCACCAGCGGTATATGTTGTACCTGGAAATTAAGCCGTTTTTGATAACCACACTTCAACATCCGAATTAGGGAGGCTGTGTCTGACAATTTCTGGAACTGTCTGGAACTGCCTATGATGGACGGCCTTTCACCCGCCTGGAACAGCTATAGACATTTTTTTGCCTTCCGACGCGGTCAGACAAACATGTCGTATGAACCAGATCTTTTCTAGCATAACCCGGCCCCTTATATACCCATAGTAAATCCGGAAAGCTCACAGAAAAAATGGAGGTCTTGATTGAACTTTATAGATAACGTCACAACACCTAGACAGCAGCTTCACTAAGCCCTCCAAAAAATGAGAAGAAAGAAGCGATGGGATGTAGTGCCTAAATTGGCGAGTCACGCAGGTGTGCCCTGGAGTTGACGTGGAATGTTATATTTCCATGATGGATGTCAAAGACGCTCCAGAAAGGCTTTTTAAAAAATGTGTCTGATTTGGATTGCCCCTTAGTCTTGTATAATTCAATGAAAATTTTGATCTATTTTATCAGGCAAAGTTCTTGTATGACCTTTTGTTTTAAAACAAAAGTAACCCTTTGAACAGTGCAATAGAAATGGTCCGGCCAGTGCCTACAATTGGTATTTTTGCTATTTCTTGGAGTATCTTCAAAAAAAACTATAATAATTGATAAAAGTATTGAAACCGTGTCATAAATAAAGCCGAACTACAAAAAATCGGACATGTTTTTTCATCAAATTTTACTAAATAAACGCATAAAACATATTGATCCAAAACAATTCTGAATGTAGAAACATGAACAAAATTTTTTCAACACTCCATAAGTTATTTGAACTCTGTACAGTTTTTAGTTTTTGAGATATGCTCATTTTTTTGAGCAGAGTCCAACAGTGTTTTTCATCTGCAATAGAAATGGTCCTTATTGTGATGTAATTTCCTAGATTATCTTAAAATGCTTCATCTCCCTAAAATCTGTCCAACCTAAGCTAAAAGGCTATGTAAATCAATAAACCAAAATGACTAATAACGTTATTGAAAATAAATATATATATATGTATGTATGTATGTGTGTGTGTGTGTATGTATATGTATATATAAATAAAAAATAAATAAATAAATAAATAAATAAATAAAAAAAAAATACAAACAAACAAACAATGCCGCTGTGCGTTGTCACCACGTTTTGCACGGCACGTAACGTAATGACGTCATCAACTTGCGACACAAGCGTACAACGTGATGACACGAAAGATAGAAGCCTTAGCTTTCAGCTGCAAAAAGAATGAGTGCTCTAGCTATTATGGTTTTTATTTTAGATCACTTTAAACAGGATTATGCAAACAACGACCCAGAGGTATATTTTCAGAGGATTTAAACACTAATGCATTTGAGAGATTTCACTTATTTTGTTAAATAGAAAAAAGGATTTGTAGGAAAGAAATTGTTATAATAATATGTTATAATTCAAACAAACAGCCTTATTGTCTAGCCTATTACTTTATTTTTCACTTTTCAATCATTGGTGCAATAGATGCAGTTATTCCTGATTGATTCCAAATAGGTGATCAGTACTCATACATATTTGTGCACCTCTACTCTAAATCAACTAACTTGTATCATGTTAAGCAAAGAAGTATATTTCCAAATTAAAAGACACCTGACAGAATGTTAGGTGGAGATTACAGATCTACAGGTTTAATTTGATGGGAAAAAGTGTTTATTTTGTATGAACCTGCGGTGATTTGCAAAGACGCATTTGTTTTAATCCGGCCCAGAACGTGTTTGAATCCCGATCCAACAGCAGCTGAGGGGTAAGCGCCGTTTAGCTACTTTAGTAGCTTTCGCACAGAGCCAACCAGACATCACCTCATCCAGAGCACAGATGGGTCTGTTTGAGCCAGGTGCTAAAAACCCAGCGTCTGTTAGGCCGCCGTTGAGGTGGGAATAAAAGGAGTACAGGAGGCTCAGCGTCTGCTGGAAGGCGCAGGTAGGAAAGCAACAGTCAGCTTGAGTAAAGGGCTGTGGGTAAGAGGTGGAGGAGGAGGGAGGGGGGAAAAACAGGCAGCCATAGTGGAACTAGCTGAGCAGGTTGAGCTGGTTCCTGGCTCCAGGACACGCATGCACAGTTTAACTGCTGAGTGTTTACCACGCTGTCGGTTCTACGGAACTGTTGTCTTCATGGAAATCTCTTTACACTTTTACAGTGTAGTCATGTAGCTGATGCCAATCTAAAACAACTTACAGTGAGTACAGCACAATAAGCAATACAAGGAGGAGTCTTTCTGCTACTAATGTTCCTGTGACCTAATAACTATAATGTCATTTCTAGGAAAGCTAATGCACTAACGGCTAAGAGGAGGGAGAGAAAGAAGTATTTTTTTGTACTTTTCTCTATTAAATGTGTCACATTATTGACTTAGTCTTTAATGAATAACCATAGTTGCTGATTAAAGGGGCACTCTGCCAATTCTACACATGAATGATTTTACTCTCCACGAGGAGTACTGTACAGCTTGGGAAAACAGTCGTACAATGTCTTCTGTGGCTCTGGAGGGAGCGTTCAAAATGTTGGAAAACAATAACCCTGGTGATGTCAGGGTAATCTCAGTTTTGTCTTGACATTTTCAGTACAAAGCCTGCATTAAAAACTGGAGGTGTGGGGTTTAAGAGATATGGGTGTTTAGGAGGCAGGGAAGGGCTAATGAAATATGCTATACATATGCATTATGGGAAATGTAGGATCCCGTGTTGGTGGAGCTTAACTCATGCTAAGGGTAAAGCCTCCGCTGCTACAGTGTTCAACATTCTTTTTTTAATCTGTCCCTCACAAGTCACACACCTTTATGGAAGTGCAATACTAAATCGCTTGAGTAACCCTTTAATGAGCAAAGTAGCTCTTCACCTTCAGTTCTGCTCAGCTTTTTGGGCCACTATCTCATGTTTTGAAGAAATATTCTTCAAGGGAGCTTTGTATTAGCAACACCAATGCGGTATAGCTCAGTTGCTATAGTGAGTCCAGTGTCTTTATTTAGGGAAGAGAATTATAATATCCCTTGTGGTATGAAAGCTAATACAAGAGCCCACCTCCTCCATTGTGGCTCCAGCAGAAGTAAAGCAGGCCAGAGTCTTTGCTGTCACTGTCCAGCTTTCAAACTCCCTGGAAGTGACACTTCCTCTCCATGTCAACCCATGGGAATAACTACCAGACCACCACCAACCTCCCTGCCTCCCTGCCTCCCTCCCTGCCTCCCACCTTGCTCCTTCTCTCTCTCTCTCTCTCTCTCTCTCTCTCTCTCTCTCTCTCTCTCTCTCTCTCTCTCTTTTTCTTTATTTTTATTTTTTTAAATCTCCTTGTCCTCTCCCAGGTCTTTTGTACACCCTTTTCTCTACTGTGGGGCTAATCCTACTCAGAACAGCCCACTGGTTGTGATGCTCCTCTTTTCTGATGTGTCTGAATGTGCATCAGACTTGAGAGGAAGGTCACATGTTGGTCACACACTCAAGCTTGACTTTGTTTTTTCCTCCTGTTCCTCTTGCCTTTCCAAATAAGAGTCTTCATCTGGAGTGGGTTTTATCTTGAAGGAAGGCCAAGGGTTTACGAAGTTAGTCTACTTTATTTGTGTCAGGGATGTACAGAGCAGACTGAGTGCCTTTCTATTTAGCCTTACTTGAAATTCACAACATATAAATATAGTATGTGGTAGAAAAGAGACCTCTAAGTGGAGTATTTTAATGCTGATGAAAGGCATACATTCTTGCTTTTCTATCAGTTGACTATTGTTTTCTTAATTTGGTGGTGGTCTTGCTTTGACTACAGGAGCTCCTAGTTTTCCCACATTTAAATTCATCACTAAATCACTGCCTATTAGGACCCCACCCTTGCATGACTTTCAGTCTTATCCAGTGCATTTGCAAAGCTCAGGGACCACCCACATCACAACAACAGACCCCCCCCTTAATGACCTTTAATGTTATGTGCCAAGCCTCCTGATCTGGAAGTGAGGGATCTTCCAGTCTTGGTACTGAGTCCTCCCCTCCTGCAATCCCCATTCCCTGCTCAGCCCAGCCCAGCTCTGCTTTCCTCCTGCAGCTAAGCTTGTTTTTGCGACATAGCTCTGGAGCAATCAGCCTGACAAGGCCGGCCCACTTTTTTCCTCTCCTACCCAGCCCAACCCCCTCCGTGCCTTTTTCAATATTACACTCTGTTTTTTGCTGCATTTCTCTCTTTCTTTCTGTTTTTATATAAATATATATATATATATTTCACTCTCTCTCTCGTTCCTCTTTCTGTCTAAATTCTCGTTTTCTCTTCCCCTCGCCTGCGCCCTCCTCCTCCTCCTCTTGCCTTCCTCGTTCTCTCTCTTCTCTCAGTAAATCAGCTTTCATAACGCTGTGCAGCGCAGCCTTGTTTTGCGAGGCTCTGACGATATTCAGAGTCCGGGGCCAGTTTCCTGTTGCTATTCTGGGGCCCTTGCTTCCTGTGTGGACATGTCTTATTCAGATTCCAGGGTGCCTCTTGCTCACTCGCTCTCACTCCCCCCTCCCTCCTCCCAGCTCGTCTGTTTCTCTCCCGTGCTCTCTCGGTTGGTCTCACCCCTTTCTTTCTTTCTTTCTTCTATGTGATTTTTAATTAATGTACTTGAGAAAATGCAATCTGCTGACAAAGTGTGTTGTTTTGCATTTGCTTCAGTGAATTGTTTCTCAGCCTGCTCAAACCCGAGCCCTATTTTGCTCTTGTGAGCTTGCACACACACACACACACACACACACACACACACACACACACACACACACACACACACACACAGACACACACACACACTCACAGAGAACACTCTCCCTCTTGCTCTCTCCGCTCACACTCACACACACTCTCCCATGCCCCTCCCCTCTGCCTCCATTTCTGCTGGGCTGAGCTAGTTTTGCAGCACAAAGACTGTGGCTGACTGCAGCACTGTCTGTGCTCTGCTTTCTCCTGCTCTCGCTGGAACAAGCTGCTGAGCCTGGATTGATGAAACCGGCCCCACAATGAAATTAGCTTTCACTCTATGAAATAACCTCTATATTATTTTTTTCACCCCCCCCTCTCCCCTGTTAATTCACTGGTGGTGTCAGTTGCTTTGGTAGCGCCCTCTAGACACACTGTGTGTGTGTGTGTGTGTGTGTGTGTGTGTGTGTGTGACAGTGGGAGGGGAGGGGAGGGGCGTTGCTGCTCTGGAGAGCAGGCAGACTGGCTGTAGGGGTCTAGAGTCTCCCCAACTACCCCCCCCCCCTTCCAAAAAAAAAAAAAAAAAAAACAGGCCCCTCCAGCTCTAGCCCTGCGTATCTCAGCACCCCTCACCTCGGGCTGGGCAGCTGCCTGCCTCACTTGGGCATCTGTGTGCTGCCCTGGGACTCCCTGAAACTATTGTGATCTCTACAAAAGGCCCCCCACGCACACACCATCTCCCCATTATTCACAGCAATCAGACCGCTCCCCCCGCCTCACCCTCCTCCCCTTCACCACCTCCCTTCATCTACTCTGTGTTAGCTCCACACAGACTGCTGCAGTGTTTGTGTGCCCCCTTTTCTGTTACCCCCACAGAGAAGCTCAATTAGGCAAATGTGAAGCGTTTAAAAAAAGAACTCCCTACTACTTATTGATTAAGATTCATAGTTGGCCTTTATTTTCTTTTTTGACTGCAAGCCCGTATCACACAGGACTGTTAGCAGAACAGTATTGATCAGTGTCAAATGAAGTGTATTTTTTATGCCTTAGCAGACTCTTCTGAATTATGCTGGTTCATCTTGTACTTTTTATTTTTTTTGGTCCATGTTATTATCCTTCCCACGTGGCTGCTGGTGATAAAGTAGCAGTGTAATGGTGATCTCTGGGGAGCTGGAGGTAGCTCGTCTGTGGATGTAGTAGACATTGTGTCTGTGTGCGCTGATACTCCTGTCGAGATATCTAACCCCAGCAGGGTCCTCCCAGGCTCTGAGCATCGTGTCACCCTACTGGCGTGCTCCCTCTCCACGCTTGTTGTCTGCCTACATCTTGGAGAAATTAAACAACACAACTCAGACATGCTCATTTCATCCCCTGAGTTGTTTGTGAGCCATCTGCTTAGCGGCTCACATCTATATCATCGTGTGGATTGGGTAAGAGTTGCATGGTGCACCTATATGTGGCTCTAACTGTATAGAGTTTCTCATCAGCCTGTGCTGTATGTGAAACCCTGTAATGGCTGCTGCTGCTGCTGTATGAGGCAGGGGCCTGCCTTGCTTCTCCTCCTTTCTCCAGTTCTTCCCTCATAGTGGGATGGGAGTGCCCCCTTATGGTTGAGCTCAGCCCTGCAAACCTGGAACTGGGGCTGGAGCTGCCTCTCTCCAAGCCTTCGGTGGACTTCCCAGAAGCTCCTCGCCACTTGGCACGGCCCCTGGATGCAGGTGGGACCGTCTGGGCAGGTGGCTGAGGCGTCAGCGGCACCCACCTGTCTGTCTTCTTGTTCAACACCTGAACATTTCCTGCTGTCATCCCCTGGTGCTGCAGCGTGGAGTCATCACAGGTGGTTTCAAAGACCAGAAGCCTGAATTAAATTTTGTCTGAGCGCCTTCAGTCTATCTGTCATCTGTGTGTGCCGATAGAAGTGCTGTGATTGTGGTCTGGAGATAATGTGCTTCTGGGGCTCAGTTAAGTCAAGTCAGCACGTTCAGAGGCTGAGCTGGGAGAAAGAGAAGAGAAACCCCTTTAGGAAATATGCTGCGAAAATTTCACTTGATCTCACGCTTAAAAGGGAAAAGACGACTTTTCCCATGACCCCGTTCGGATATCAAAAGCCCACTTTGCCCTGAATGAGTGGTAAATGCACAGCGCTGGAGTGTTCTCACTGACGAGGTTGTCGTCAGCGCATAAACAAACATCAGGGACTCGGGAAAGACAGCAGAGAAGTTCAAGGTTTTTGCTGTTTTGTGTTTGTCCACTCCGTGTGTGTGTGTGTGTGTGTGGATGTGTGTCTCCCAGGCCTCCTCAGCGCAAAAGGCCCGGAGGCTGAGTGTGTAATTAAAGCGGTGGTGGTGGAGCAGGAGCAAGGGGGGTGGGGTTGGGGGGGACACGGCTGTGGTGCGTCTGCGTTTCCTGTAACAATAACGGGCTGCTTCTTTTGTAGTAGCTGACTGCACTGTGACCCTGCCAGGCATGCAGGGAGGGAGAGAGAGAGAGAGGCAGGGGGATGGCAGCAACAGGGGGGAGGGACTGTGTCAGCTCTAATGTGTCAACCACGTGGATCACCGTAACCATGGCAGCCCCTGAGATGCAGCCATTTTTCCCCCCTCCTCCTCTATCTCCCTCCCCTTTTTACTCTCTCTTCCTCAGCTATCACCTCACCACAGAGGATGTGTGAGCATGTGTGTGCAAGCAAGTCTGAAATGAGTGAGCTTTTTCTTTTTCTCCCCCCTTCCCTCCCTCCTCCTGTATATTGTGTTTAGCATCTGGAGGCCTGAGAACAAGGAAGCCTGCCAACCAGGCGGTTGGCGAAAGCCTGAGGTCTGAGAATGACAGAGAAGAGTGGGTCAGGGAGAGTGTGTGACTGAAGGATGAACTCTGCCCCCCCCACCCACACACACACACACACCTCCTCTCCCTCCTTACCACCACCAGATCTAGTTACACTACTGGCCAGGGTGACACAATCCAGATCTGTTTCATTATCTCAGCACTGCTAACGCTGCTACCCCTCTTCTCCCACTGTCTGTTTCTCACAACCTACGAAAAAAAAAAAAAGACAGAAAGAAATCGGCTGGCCTGGCAGACTAATGGCTCTGGTCAGGCTTGATTGATTCAGTGAAGTAATCTGCAAATGGAATACATTAGGACGGAGGAGAGGAGAGGAGAGCAGATGACTCAGAGAGCACAGGCACACACAGAAGAGCAGTGGAGAATATGGGAATAATTGGAATAGTAAAGACTTTCTGCCGTTTTCCACAAAATCTTCTTGATTTTCTTTTGGAATTTTTATTGAATTTTCAACACTGCACTTAATATAAATCAGTCTTTTTGCCTCTTTCCAGCCCTCACATGTTCTGAACACTGTTGTGCAGTTCTCAGCTCTGAAGTTCCATGTTAGGCAGTGCTGGGAAAAAAGCACAAAATGGCTGCCATAGAAAGGAGCTTGGTGCTCCACAGAAAGAGCTGCAGCTTCTCTCACTCCCTCCACAAACCCAGCTCACGTATCGTCCCCTCTTCCTGCATGTCGAAAAATAGCGTCTTCTTGTATATTTTCATGTTATTTGCTGTTAATACTTGTCATGGTTAATACTGCTGTAGCCTTCCTCGGAGCTCATAACACACACACACACACACACACACACACACACACACACACACACACACACACACACATTCAAACTCGGCCACCCCCGCTGTCCCTCAACTCCTCCTCATGCCTGATCCATGTCCTCTTCATCATTTGCCTTCTAATAATGAGCGTGTGGAATAGCAGAGCCAAAGCAGCATCAGTATCACCAACCCTCCCCCCTCCTCCCTCCTCCTCCTTCCTTCCTTCCTCTCCTCTCCTCTCGCTGTCCGGCTTGTGCAGTCAGCAGAACAGGCTGGTGCTGTGCAGTATTGAGCTGGGAAAAATCAATGACTGCAGAGTGGGAGTAGGTAGAAGTGTGTGTGTGTGTGTGTGTGTGTGTGTGTGTGTGTGCACACGCAATGCTTCTTCCCATCCAGGCTGACGGACCAGAGCTGTCAGTTGTCAGATATTTACAGAATGTTAAAGAGTTCGCCCTCTATGCTGCATATTTGCTGGTATGGCAGGTGTATATGTCAATGTTTTTGTACATTTGCATTTGATTTGATTAGATTTTTTTGTTATAACCCCCTTTTTTCCATTTAAATAAGCCAGACTTAAAGGGAAACTGGTATTTTTAAACCTGGGCCCTGTGTTTACATATGTTTTGACTAATGACTAATACATAATCTGAGAACATTATGGAAAGGATCCCTAGAGAGACAGACCGTTTGTTAAATAGTAAGATCCTTTTGTCTTCCTGCAACAAAATCAACCTCTCGCGAGATTTCAGAGCAAGACTTTTTCTTGAGTGAGACTTCTGTTTCTGGTTAAACAAAAAGGATCTTACTCTTTAACAAAACGGTCTGTATCTGGGATCTTTTCCATAATGTTGTCAGACACTTTGAATAACAGTCTGAGCCTGTCAGCGGCAAAAACAAGCACTTCTAGTGGACGGACTTCTCACAGGCGCAATTGCCACAAAGGATTATGTTGCAGTCATTGCATCCGTTTGCGGATGCCGGCGGAGGCGATCTATTGGACCAATTCCAAAACTTTTGCTAAGTATCGACCCCAAAATTTGTAAAAAATACTGGTGTTTCCCTTTAACACTAAATCCATGTTTTTTTGAGTTAATAATAACAGTCACGTTATTATACTGTCAATTGATTCTAGTCCCAGTCTGTAGTGTTCACACCAATAGCTCTTCTTTGTCTTTTTCCAGAGAAATTCTGTCTTCTACATCAAAGAAAAGTCACTTTGACTCCCCAGTCAGACATATTAAAACTAGGAATGGGATTCGATTGCATTTTATTGAATCTGAATCCAGTTTCCGAATCCGCTTGTCCAATCCAAATCCTTTGGAATCCCTTAATGAATCTTTTGAGGTAGTTTGTTTGGTGGGGAATGCAGTTTTTATTTCACTCAGTAATCATACCAAAACCACCAAAGGATGTAGGGCTTTGACCACATTTTTGTCACTGCTCTGTGACATTTATTAACCCTGTCCTGACTCATTTTTTGTTTTGCTGGGAAAACACCATTTCCTTCTCACTTGGGGGGGTGGGCTACAGCTGCAGAGGTAAAAGTTATGAAAAATGCCACAAGTTAGGTAGATAAGTATTTAAGGACTTTAAGACAGGGTTCGTCCAAAGTCTTGATAGTTTGGAAAATGCTTAATTTTATCTGTTATGTTTTCAAGGTTAGGAATATGCTTGAATTCAAATATACTCCTTGAAAAATCTGGTGTTTCATCATCTACACAATCACTCGTGTAAACCAAAAATCTTTTAATATTTGAAATGAAACGATCCCGTGGTCATATTTTTTTGTTGTCTCCTGGAATTTATAGTAACAAGTTAGACGTGATGATAAAGGCTTCCAGAGTCTGGACATTTTTGGTTTAGATACCTTGAAAGTGCTTGAATTTTACTCTTTAAAAGCTGTACGAACCCTGTTAAGATGTTACCCCGCTGTTGTAGACAGTTGTGTTTATTAAAACTGAGGCAGCTATATAAAATGTTTCCTAAATAAAAATCTATACAGTCTACAGTTGGCAAAATGATGATTTAAACCAGAAACTGTCTCGTCAAAGAATAAGCAAACAGGATTATGGATGTGAGGAAGTATTCAGTGCTAGTTTTCGGCACGTGACAGTTTTTGATACTTGGCAGTTGAGCTTAGTGCCAAAAACGTGCAGAGGTTCAATACCCGCCATAGTCTACACACTATATTAGGTAATAGTGGCAAGAGGGAAGACTTTCACTTCTCTAATTGTACTTAACTGATCCTCAGTCTGCTTAAACGTCGCCAAGGCCCCCTGGAGTACCCCAAATCCCACTTTTAAAGACAGTTGTTTTTTAACAGGAAGGATCCTTTCTCGGTCCCTCTTTCTGTCTTGTGACTGAAGTGTGTATGTCTTGTGCAGCCTTCCACAGTGACCTCCTGCTGAGCTGTGACTCCCGGGCGTAACTCCAGGAATTGACCCCTGACCTTTTCACCCTGAGGTCTGGGTCAGAGAGGAGTTGGTGTGGGAGGGTTTTTGTGGCGGGACGCAGGTCCGTGCAGGGATTTCTGAAGCTTTTGAGTGTGGAGGCTGCCGAGGTGGTCATCTAGGCGGCTGGCCCATGGCCTTCAGACCAAGCCCTCTGTCAGATGACTGGTCTTGTGATGGCTCAGTGGAGGTGGGGTGGTGCTGGTTGGGAAGGGGGGGGGGGGGTATAGGTCAGCTGACGATGCTGGCCACTGGAAAAAGGATCCCGCCATGGTTGTTTAAGCAAGGAATGTAGGAATGTCATGCTGTTTGATCTCTGCTCTCTACTCCTGAGCATTAAGATCTCACCGCTCCATGCCGACCACACAGTGTGGCTCTCGCCTTGTTCTGACCTGTTTGTGAACATTAATTGGGTATCAGCCAAAGAAACATTTTAGAGCAGGGTTCTCATTCATAAAGCCCCCCCACCCCCCACTGCGTTCCGCATGGTGTTGTAGCTGCTGTGTCTCCTGTGCGGGTCAGAAAGGCCTGGGTTTGTGCAGTCACCGAAGTGAGAAAAAGAGAGGAAGAGATGGAGGGAGGGCAGAGGGAACAGGGTGGGGGTGGATTGGAGAGGGGGGGAGGGTGGATTCTGAATCAGCGTTCTCCTCCTGTCACTCCCTCTGGGGTTCCTCCATCAGGTCACGTCCCAAAAATAGCAACGGGCGCTGTTTCAAGTGCAAAACCACCGGCTTCAGGGCTGCAGCCAGCCTGCGAGTGTGAGATTTCTATGGGAATAGTTGGCCACCTTCCAATGAGTGCTTTTTTCCCCCTCCTCCTCCTCCTCCCTCCCATTTTTTTCCCTCCTCTGATGTGACTGGCAGATGAGCTTGCATTTCTGAGCGAGCACATGGGCTCCACGTGAGTGGCCAGCGTGTAAACATTCACCTTCCCACAAACATAATCATTGCCGGCTGCCTTCCTACCTTCTTGCCCGCCTGGCTGTCTTTGTGTCACAGCCAGCGAGGCTCAATAACAACACCACATGGCACCAGAGCCTGTGCCCAGCACCAATTATTTCAACTGTCTCCCGAGATGACTTGCTTCAAATATTCTCCCCCCACACTTTCCCTTTGCTAGCCAGACAAACAGAGTTCTCCTTGCCAAGATGGATCATTACCAGCATTATAGGAGTGATGTGGAGTATTTTTAAAAAGGTGGAAAAAGAAGTCATTGTACCTGGATGTGTGTTTGCACCATAATAGGGCTGGCAGTCTTGTATGAGAGACTAACAGACACACCCTGGTGAGGGCAAAGATTGCTGTAATGCATCAGTGGCCGTTTGGATTTCCACTCACTTGATTTGACTTCACTTGATTTTGACACGACTCTGAAATAAAATGCTCTCACCCTCCTCAGTCAAGTATGTGCAGGGAAATAACAGAATATGATTCACATTCAGTTTTCTTCTCTGGCTTTTTCACATTTTAGAGGCTGAGCCAAACTGGGCTTTATTTACATCCTGCTTACACACACACACACACACAAACACACACAAACACACACACGCAGACTGGTTTGCCTTTGATATCGCGTATCGGGTTTTTCCACTGAATTCCCCCTCTTGCTCGATCATAATCCCAGTCTCCTCAAAGCAGAGGTCTGATTCATTTGATTGATGGGTTTTCTCTTGGAAACGTTTATTCTCATAAACCATTCCCGTTACAAACTGTTTAAATGGTGCATGAAATAAAATTTGAATTAGTTGCCATGAGTTGATTTGAAGTGAATGAATTAGGTGTTAAAAAGCATAAGCCATAAAACAATGGAAAGTCTTTGGCTTCAGCTAATGTTAACCATATTTCACGGTTTTACCCAAAGAAGGTAAAGAAATGTACTTGGTAATATTCAAAGCTTCCAGCTCAGTCTGTACAGCTGTCCAAATGTTAGAATGTCTAATCTGTTGTTCTGAATAAACAATAGATTGAACTTGCTATTTATCATGCAGTTTAGCAGTCAAAATACATTTATTTAGCTTTGTTCCATCAATATTTTTGAAATAATGTCACTACATCATTATTTACAGGGTGTGTACAAAGTCTTGTTTGGAAAATGCTTAATTTTAACAGTTATGTTTTCATGGTTAGAAATATGCTTGAATTCGAATACACTCCAACATATACATTATATTTCAAATGAAACAATCCCCTCGTCATATTTGTTTGTTGTCATTTGTAGTAACGATTTAGATGTGATGATAAAGGCTTTAAGAGTCTGGAAATTGTTGGTTTAGGTACCTTGAAAGTGCTTGAAAAGTGCTTGAATTTTACTAAAATCCTCTGATATAAACCGAAAATGTGTCAGAAGTGAGACTAACTTCGTTCTCCCGTAAAATCCCCTGGTAACCCATGTTGCTCCTCCTGTTCCAGGATCTGTCGGGCTCCATCGACGACCTGCCTACCGGTACAGAGGGGGCCCTGAGCCCGGGCGTCAGCACCTCAGGGGTGTCCAGCAGTCAGGGTGAGCAGAGCAATCCCGCCCAGTCGCCCTTCTCTCCGCACACTTCGCCCCACCTGCCAGGCATACGTGGGCCCTCGCCATCACCTGTGGGTTCCCCTGCCAGCGTCACCCCCTCCCGGACCGGCCCTCTGTCCCCTGCTGCTGTGCCAGGTAAAGACTAAAGAACACTTACTGGTGTTAGTAATATCTACATTTTGAAATGTTGATCTTATTTTTGCTCATGTATGACGGATGTCTTAAAGGATTTCACAGCAGTATCGCAAGTACAATATTCATCTAAAACATAAACACATCTGGACTTCATGTTTTTTAATCACATTCTTTCGTCATTTATAGTATTATGCCTTTTTTTATATGTAGTGTTTCAGCTTGCGTTAAGAATGTTCAATCCCAAAAATCATCAGTTTTGTCAGCTTCATTTCAATACTTTGTTTTTCAAATGGAAGGCCTTAAATTTAAGTTCAGGGTTCGTCCAAAGTCTTGAAAGTTTGGAAAATGCTTAATTTTAACCGTTGTGTTAGGAATATGCTTGAATTCGAATATACTCCTTGATAAATACTTGATTTTCAACATAATCTGGTGTTTCATCATCTACACAATCACTCACGGAAACCAAAACATTTTTAATATTTGAAATGAAACGATCCTGTTGTCATATTTGTTTGTTGTCTCCTGGCATTTATAGTAACAATTTTGATGTGATGATAAAGGCTTTGATAGTCTGGACATTTTTGGTTTAGGTACCTTGAAAGTGCTTGAAAAGTGCTTGAATTTTACTCTTAAAAAACTATACGAACCCTGTAAGTTGCATTGAAATGGTCTTTGAAATCTCAAATCATGCTTTCTGAATCTAATATAAGTCACATGGAGGAAGGACAGTCTTGTATCCATGCAGCAGGCTCATGCATTCTTATTGAAGAACAATCACGGTGACTTTTGAAACACAAACATGTATTACTGAAATATTCACTGTAATGAGACGAAATGAAACTTGGCCACAAAGAAAAAAATGAACATGACCACGAACATAGGAAAGGGTGTCTGAAATCCGAAGTTATAGCATTATTTGAGTTTGCAAAATGACAAGACCAGAACTTACTGATAAAGAACAAATGCAGATAATTTACAAGAATGTACCAAATGTATGCAACATGCAGTATGAAATAACTGAATGCTATAATATTGGTTCACCTGCCAAAGGGTGCTAAACGTAAAAGTTATACTTGCTAAAAATACCTAACCAGGACAAGTGATTTGAATAAATAGAGTTGGATACTGTGTGAAACAAACAGGAGACAGATTTAGAGTTTTAATCCAGCACTTGCTCACTCAGAAACACAACAGATCACATTTGTAATTCATGAAGTGACTTGCCAGATGGGAACATTTTCTCCTAACATGATGCTAGTAAAGCATCCAGACGCCAGAGGAACACAAATTACGATGCCACTCATTGTGGAGAGCAGTTTAACAGGCAGCCAGCAGGACACCGTCATAGTCTTTCTTTGTTTTTATTTTCTTTTTTCTTTTTCTCTGGATTTGATTGGTTTACGGTCATTTGATGGTTAATATTTCAACGTTTAAGGACGAGCAAAGACTGAAGGTAACCAAGGCAACCAGATTTCCCTTTTAAAAGTTCCTGAACCCTCAATTGTGTTGTTGCCGTCCTTCAGGTAATCAGATGCCTCCCCGGCCGCCCAGCGTCCAGTCGGACAGCATCATGCACTCTTCCATGAACCAGTCAGCCATGGGCCAGGACAGGGGTGAGTGTTGAGACAATGCTTCACGCTGTTTTTGAACAAGACAGGTTCTAATTTGAAAAAAAGCACCTAACCCCTCGTCAGCTCAGTGGCCAGCAGTGTAAGAATGTGAGCCAGGTCCTCAGCAGCTTTTAGGTGTGATTGTTTGCATGTGTAAGCATTCCTTCCTCCTGTAAACACTCCCCCAGGCTGTATCTTTAAATAAGAATGTGCTTGTAGTCTACTTGCCAGGTCAAGTGAGGGTAACAGCAGACAGACACACTGTACTACTGTGTGTTTGTGAGGAAGTAAAGAGCTAGGTTCATCGCACAGGGCCATGGTGGGTTACGTAACCATGTGTTTAAAGAGGTAGTGCACACTTTAATGTGTTTTTTGAGCTGTAAACTAAATGATATGACTGTACTGTGATGAAACAGTGCTGCTGTTAATATTGACATTTCTTACCAAATTTATAAAAATCAGCATTTCATGGGTTGAAAATGGCTCAACACGCCATCTACTGTTTTAAATCAGCCCTGAACCTGCGAGGCCAATGCTGATATAGAGTTAACTGGTTGGGACCTGTCTATGTCTCTAATCAGTGTCAGTCAGTCTCCCCTGTATCTCCTGACCCACACACTACGTAGCCTCGAGGCCACGCCTCCTACAGTTGTTGTTCCCTCACTCCTCAGTTGCATTTTTTAATGAGAGGGTTCTAGCTGAATTTGAGGGTGGAGTTGCACTTGAAGAGATTTTTTTAAGCGAATCGTGTATCTAACTATGTCCCCTCCCAATCCTCTCCAGTGTACATGCGTAACCCTCAGATGCCTCCTTACGGGTCCCCTGGACAACCTGGCTCCGCCTTATCTCCACGCCAGTCTTCGGGAGGCCAGATGCATAGTGGGATGGGACCTTATCCCCAGAACAACTCCATGGGGAACTACGGCCCTCAGGGGGCCCAGTATGGTCCACAAGGTGAGGCCTCAGGGCAGAAGTGTAGGTGGTGTTGCTTTAACAAAATAGTAGAGGTGTTGAGTGGCGCACTGTGCTCTGTCATATGCAGGTTGTTGGGTTTTTTTATCCTAAAAATATTATGAATGAGTTTACAGTTGTCGTCCTGCGACCATCACAGTTTCATAGATAGCCCAGATTTTGAAAAGGGCTTTGAAGTTTCCTCTCACTTCATATATTTATGAAATTATATCACTTCACTTTGAAGTCTCAGATGGTTTCTGTGGGCTTTGAAGAAGTTCTGCTATGAGTCATAGCAGCGAAATAGCGAGGGCCAGATAAAGCCCGCTTCATCAGGCTGCTTGTCAGAACAGGCAGCACAGAGGTAAATTTAGAGCCGGACTGCTGAAACTCTTTATCTCGTCAGGGAGAGATGAGTAGAAGCTCTTCCACAGATTTCTCTGCTTTGGACCCAAACGTAGTTTAGAAACACAACTCTGTCAGATGATTACCAGGTTAAAATCTAAATTTCTGTCCCTCTGTGACCCTTCCAGGTTACCCAGGCAGCCCGGCTTCACAGGGATGCCCAATGCCAACTATCCCAGCGGTCCTGGCATGGGCGGCTCCATGAACCCCATGCCTGGTCAGGGCAGTGGTGCTCCGTATGGAAGCATCCCACCTGGCAGAATAGGCCCGGGGCAGATGGGTGCTCGGCCCTATGGTCCTGGGATGGGCACAAACATGGCCGGCATGCCTCCCCAGGTGGGCTCCGGGATGTGTCCCCCTCCAGTCATGAACAGGAAGGATGGCGGCCCCACCATGCACCACGGACCCACAAACTCCATACACAACAGGTGGGTTCTCACAGCTACTGGCTACAGCAGTGTCCCAATGAGGCATAAGGGAGCAGCTGACTGTCGAGGGGCTGTATGACGCATTGTATTAGGACTCTCGAGCCTAAAGAGTCTTTTTTTTTTTTTTCCTTTTTCATCTTTTAGCTGAATGTGTGTGTGCCCTTTCTTATATGTGCTGGTTGTGTGACTATGAAAAATGATTGGTTCGTCCCACGTGCAAGCCGGTCTGCTGTGTGTTTTGGTGCTGGAGTGCGCTGCAGAGTCGATGGCAGTAGACCAAACACTTATCTATGAGAGAAAAGGAAAAAGTGGAGAGAATGAGAGAGCAGGAGAATGGTCTCTGACATCAGTGAATCACATCTTTCCCCAGCGAGGATGCCAGCTCAGCCTACAGAGAGGCACTCATGGGTTTGGCAATTGCTAGAATCATATGATGTAAATTGATGTTTCCTATAGAACAAGCTGAAGCCAGTAAACACAAGAAAGATTTGTCACAGAATCAAACAGAAAGGCATGGAAAGGATGACAGACTCTTAAATATTTATTTCTAGCACTTTCATCAGCTAGTTGCGTCTTAGTGTTTCTTCTAAACAAGCATTCTGTTCTCCAGGCCACCTGGCTACCCTAACATGTCCCAGGGCATGATGGGAGCAGGCCCTCCATACGGCCCTGGCATGAATAGCATGCACGGTATGATGAACCAGGCAGGGCCGGGGCCGTATCCAATGGGAGCAAATATAGCCAACAACACCCCTGGTGAGTAAAAGCTACACTGAAGCCCTGAACAAGTGGTTGTAGTACTACTCTGGGCCTGGAAGTTTTCTGCATAAAAGGGAGGTATAGACTGGTAATCTTTTATGTTTTACCCTCCCTAATCACCCAGGAATGGCTCCCAGTTCAGAGTTTGGCATGGACAAAATTAACCCTGCCCAGAAGATAAACAACAAAGTGGAAGGGACTCCCAAGCCTGAATCCAAAAAGGTAAGAGTTCTAAATCCACACAATGAAATTCTTGTTGCATGTTGGAGCCCCCCCCCCCACACATCTCACAGTTTCCTCCCATCATCTGTCCTGTAGAAGTCGAGCTCTTCCACCATCACCAACGAGAAGATCACTCGTCTGTACGAGCTTGGCCCAGAGCCAGAGAGGAAGATGTGGGTGGATCGATACCTGGCCTTCGCCGAGGAGAAGGCCATGGGCATGAACAATCTGCCCGCAGTGGGACGCAAGCCACTCGATCTCTTCAGACTCTACGTGTCCGTCAAAGAGATCGGCGGTCTCACCCAGGTATGCCTGGATTCCACCTGAATTTGCTGTGAATATCACAGATTAAAACAGACAGCACTGTAATGTGCAGCTTTCTGAGCCTCCTCCTTTCCTTTCGCCCACCAGGTGAACAAGAACAAGAAGTGGAGGGAGCTGGCCACCAACCTGAACGTGGGCACGTCGAGCAGCGCGGCCAGTTCGCTCAAGAAACAGTACATCCAGTGTCTGTACGCCTTCGAGTGCAAGATCGAGCGTGGCGAGGACCCACCCCCGGACTTCTTCAACACGGACACCAAAAAGAACCAGCCGAAGATCCAGCCTCCTAGCCCAGGTGAGCGCCCGGCACCCTCCTACACCTCATCACCATTTGTTTCCCTGTCTGAGTTAAATCACACTCTGAATGAATGAATGAAAGCCTATTTCATTTTTCCCTTTCTCCCTTGGGTGCAGTGTGGTTTCCATGTAATTCATCACATCCTCCTGGCTCTATTTGCCCCACATCATCTGCCCTATAAAGTAGTGTATTTTATTGTATCCTATTAATTGCGGCATTAAAAGCCGATCTTAGACCGTCGTTTGTCATCCCCTGTACGCGGCTGCCATCCTCCATAAATCACTGCTATTTTGGCATATATTGGAGGAGTTGTAAATGACGGTGGTGTAGCTGTAAGTCACAGAAGTGCACCGCATCCTCTGGACAGTTCCACGAACACATATCCCGGGGGAATACTCCTTGGCATTTGCACAGGACATGACGAAAGATTTCAGACTCCCCGCGTTGGTTTCTGTGCGAACAGTGATGCCGCCAGCATGCCAAATCTTTCAATGAACTCTGAATGTTGGGTAAAAGTCAGCGTGCAAACTGGCAGTCATTCAGTCAGAGGTTAAGGGGGGGTGCAGTGTGGGAGGGGGTCTTGGGAACGACGCGTCGCCTGGAAGCTGTTTGTTTTGGAGGGACTCTGGTTTTAGCTGCCAGGAGCAACCACACCAGGAGCGACCACGTGTTGCTTCAGTCTGGCGGAGACCCAGGCTGTCAGACACGGGGCACTGAGTCAGCGCCGGGGTGTTGTTACAGGAGACATCAGGGTGCTTGTCAGCTGGCATCAGCCCTCTAGTTAGTACGAAGGAAGAGCTGGGAAGGGGAGGGGGGGGCGCCGACGGCGTGGGGCAGGAGGTGATTTGGTGATAGTGATGCCCCGTCAGTGGCGTGTCCTCGCTGCCTGGTGCCTGGCCCAGGGCTACAGAGGCGCAAGGCAACACTCCCTGGAGATTAGTACTGAGTCAGAAATGATGAATGGGGGGGAAGAGGCTTGAATGTGTGTGTATGTGTGTGCGTAAAAGTCAGGCGATTCTCTCTGTTTCTGCCATGCTATTTTTTTCCCATCCTCACGAGATCCTCCCCATCCCCCCTCCCCTTTCCTCCCTTCATCTTTAGTAGAGGGAAATCCCTGCCCAGAGGGAGGAGGAGGGGGGGAGGGGGAGCCAGTTAATGTGTGTGTATGAGCTAGAGAGGCGAGAGGCTGATGTGAGAAAATGTGAATAAATGTGACCTGCCAGTGACCCCGGTGTTCTGTGTATGTGTGTGTGTGCCAGTTTAATGAATGGGAACCTGTGAGTCATCAGACTGGCATGCTAATAGTGAGAAGTCCTAAGCTGAAGTTAAGGATGAGCACTACTATGTCACACACACACACACACACACACACACACACACACACACACACACACACACACACATATACACACAACACAAACAGTCACGCACTCATTCACACATACACTGACTTGCCGTCTCCTGTCTCTGCAGGTCAGGCAGTAATCTGTCAGAGTCAGGGTTTAGAACATTGTTTCCTGGTGACTCCAAGAGCCCGGTGGTGGTTGAGGAGGAGGGTGATGGGAAGTGGGGGTGGGGGCAGGGGGGTGAGGTTGGCATGCTGTGATGAGCTGGAAGATTCAACATTTTCGCTGGCTGTGCACTCAAAAGCCAGTCAGCTTGACACAAACTGTGTTCCTCTGTGCAGCGCTCTGGAATTTCTTAATGGGATTTAGGATTGCCAAAAGCCAGCATGTGTTCCTGAAAGCCCCCAGCAGTGCTCAGCCTATCCACAAGACTATACCGCCTCACCATCAACTATCAACTCTCGCTTTTATTCCTGGAGTGAAGAGAGAAGGAGGGGACGTGCTCTGAATTCTCTAGAGTCTTAACATTTTACAAACCCGGAGGACTTTATTGTCGTTTCCCAGTACTCAGTGTGTATATCCTTGTTTTGCAGCTGGTTCTGGATCCCTGCAAGGACCCCAGACTCCTCAGTCCACCAGTAGTTCGATGGCAGAGGGGGGAGACCTGAAGCCCCCCACCCCAGCCTCCACCCCGCACACGCAAATGCCTCCCATGCCTGGCGTCAGGTATGAGTTAGAAGCCACAATATCATGTTTCTGTGACGTTAACAATATCAGGAGTCATCACAATCAAATGAAACTGATCCCGGTGCAGAAACTGCATCATTGCAGCAGGAAATAGAAATGGAATACAACAAACTGAAAAATAGGCTTTAAGTTATGTAATGGTAGATCATGTTAAGATACACACACACACACCCAACCAGCTTGTTAATAAGTGTTAAAGAGGTGTATAGTAATGGAGAAAGTATGAAAAACAATTGGGGGTTTGGAACAGGAGAGCAGTAAAACACTCGAATGAAAACTAATATAAAATATTAAGTATAGTCATATGAATGTCCCCCAAAAAACTTGAGAATAAATACCGTATACAGCATTTACTGCACATGGTCCCCACACAGTTTTAATGTCTTGAAATCTATGGATGGAAAAAATAGATTTGGTAATACTTGGCCTATAAAAAAAAGTCTTGTCTGATATAAATAATGCAACACAATGTCTATGGTTATCTCTCATTTCTTGAACTTTTGGGTGCCAAGGAATAGTTAGTAGGGGCAAGACTTTCAGAACAAGAAATTAACAAGATTTTTTAAAGAAACCATGTATGAGTCCTGGATATATTGGAAATGTATAATACAATATAATAATAAATAAACCAAAGAATCCTGTATTTCACTAACAAGCCTCCTGCCTTCCTACAGGAGTAGCGTTAATCTGCAGGACCCCTTTGCTGATGGCGGAGACCCAGCGTTTTCCAGAAGGAACGCCATGACTCCCAACTCACAGGGCTACCAGCCCGGGATGGGTGGCCCAGAGATGATGGGTCGAATGGGTCCCTACGAATCCAACAAGGACCCCTTTGGTGGCATGAGGAAAGGTAAGCGACAGGCAAACCGGCAAATCCGATGCTGTAGGAGTTCTGTTAGAGCTGAAACTAACAATAATCTGTGTTTTTCTTTTTTTAAGCTGGAGAGCAGTTCATGCAACCAGGCCCCAACAGCGGGATGGGAGAACAGTATAACAGAGGCCCACCAGGCCCCATGGGCAACATGCAGATGGGCCAGAGGCAACAGTACCCTTACGGATATGACCGAAGGTAAACACACTGCATTATTCTCCAAGTGGTCAGCATGGTTTTATAATTACACCTATATCTGTAAAACATGTATAAAAGGGTTACGAAGTGCTTGACAAGATTGGGATCAGGCCTGTACTATTCCACTGTCCTTTTGCATATCCAGTTAAGTCAAATCAACTGATGAGTGTTGTTTGTTGGGTTTACAGACAGGAGCCAGGCATGGGTCCTGATGGCAGTATGGGACCAGGAGCTCCTCAGCCCAACATGATGCCTTCTGGAGCTGACACAGGGATGTACTCACCCAGCCGCCCTCCACCACAGCAACGGTTAGTATCATTCAGTGCTAAGATTGGTCTTTATTACAGGAGAAAGATGGTTGTTTTCTTGTATGTGTAATCTTTTTAAAAGGCTGCACGATTATCAGCGTTGGAGTTTCATACTACAACTGTCAGTGCATGTGCTGAAAAGAAGAAAGTGAAATGTAATGGTGTGAACTTTTGTTATTGTTTTCAGGCATGACTCCTATACCAATCAGTTCCCTGGCCAAGGAGCTCCCCCTGGTGGCCCATACCCAAATCAACAGCCAGGAATGTATCCACAGCAGCAGCCGGTAAGGACATTTTGTTCAGCATTTGCAGTGCTCTTATTGCAACTTGATTCCTTTTTTTTTTTTTAATATTTCCCTAATTGAAGATAATTTTTTACTGTATGTGTATTAAAGGTAAACTTTCCTATCTGTGCTGGCATCCTCTTGAACAGATGCAAGCATTAATTCTTCTTAAGACTATTGTATAAAGATACTCAATTGTTAAATATAATGCTGAATATTGTCTTCTGACAGAACTACAAGCGTCCTGTAGAGGGAGGGTATGGTCCCCCGGCCAAGCGCCATGAGGGAGAAATGTACAACGTCCCCTATAGTGGTCAGCAGCAGCCAGGACCACAATCCTCGGGGCCCCAGGGCCAACAGGACATGTATAACCAGTATAATGCATACCCTGGAGGGGACCGCAGACCACCAGGCCCTCAGAACCAGTTCCCCTTCCCTTTTGGCCGGGACCGGGGACCATCATCTGCAGGCCCCAACTCCCAGTCTCCAATGCCTCCCCAAATGATGGCAAGCCCCATGCCTTCAGGTCCTGATGGCCCCCAGGGCCCAATGTGGCAGGGCCGCAATGAAATGGGCTACACCAACTATCCCAACCGACAGGGACCTCCTGTACCAGGCCAAGGCCCCAGCTTCCATGGTATGAACCGCTCAGAGGAGATGATGCCATCAGACCAACGCATGAACCACGAGGGTCAGTGGCCCGGCCACGTCAACCAGCGGCAGCCGCCATTTGGCCCCGGTGGTTCTGGACCTCCCATGACCAGACCCCTGCCATCCACCTACCAGACTCCCCAGAACCACATTCCTCAGGTGTCGAGCCCAGCACCCATGCCCCGGCCCATGGAAAGCAGGACGTCACCCAGCAAGTCCCCCTACATGCATCCGGGAATTAAGGTGCAGAAAGCTGGACCCCCAGTACCTGCCTCCCACATTGGCCAGGCCCCTGTGCAGCAACCCATGATCAGGCGAGATGTGGCATTTCCTCCTGGCTCTGTGGAGGCCTCCCAACCCCACCTTAAGCCCCGCAAGCGGCTCACCATGAAAGACATTGGTACTTAACTTTTATTTCATGCCTCGCTCAGTATTTTTAATAGACATGCATATGCACTGAACAAAGTACAATTAGTGACTGAAGTAAAATGTTAGCTATATAGCATGGACTAGAAGACATAGTTTTACACAAGTCATAAAATGTTAATGACTCGAAAACTGCTTATTGAGAACAGTGTGACAGATAGACCAGAGTCTTTCTTTAGATGAATGGCCCCAGGATTAATCACCACCAAATGAATGACCACCTGCCTGCCTGAGCTGAATGTGCTATTTGATACCCCTGGCTGAAAGCCTATTTTGGATCGTTTAACAGATAAAAGCTGCTTATTTGTAATAGGTGACATAAGTAATTGGAAGTTATATTAATGCCAATCCTGACGGTACAGATCGGTGCACCTCTACCTGTCATTCACAGCTGTGATAACTGATCGTGATCAGGTTGGATCTTATTCATTCTGTTTTTGTCTTTTTACAGGCACTCCTGAGGCTTGGAGGGTGATGATGTCATTAAAGTCAGGCTTACTAGCTGAAAGCACCTGGGCCCTGGACACCATTAACATTTTACTTTATGATGACAATAGCATTTCTACTTTTAACTTATGCCAGGTAAGTTTCACAAACCCACATCTGTTAAATTTGAATTAACACCACAAAATGTAATGTATGAATTTATAGGATTGTTGACTTTCTTCTTTGGTTCCTCAGCTGCCTGGATTCCTGGAGCTGGTGGTGGAGTACTTCAGACGCTGCCTCATTGAGATCTTTGGCATCTTAAAGGAGTACGAAGTAGGAGACCCCGGCCAGCGCACCCTCATAGACCCAAATGCTGCTGAGGACTCTGATGATGAAATTCCCATGCCTGAGGGCGAGGACATGGACTTGGATGAAGAGGACGAAGAGGATGAGGAGGTAGACGAAACAAAGGCCAATCCCGACATCTCCTCACTGGTCCAGGTGAAACAGGAGGAGGAGAGCTCACAGAAACACAAGTCTTCAGAGGACGAGGAAGAGGAGAAGGAAAGGGAGTCTTCTATCAAGGAACCCAGTACCTCTACCTCAGGGTGCTCCCAGGACCCCAACCTCCACTCGGAAAAGCCCAAGCAGGCTAGCAAGTTTGATAAACTCCCCATCAAGGTGGTGCGGAAGAAGAATCCCTTCTTGGTGAACCACTCGTCCAAGCTTGGGCAGCGGCAGAGCTTTGATAGCGGCCTGATACACTGGAGCATTGGTGGTGGTGACACTACCGAACACATCCAGACCCACTTTGAGAGCCGGATGGACCTTCTCAAGCAGCGGAAACGCACAACAATAGCCACTGAGAGTCGCAAGAAGGTCCAGGTGACTGAGACTGTGACAGAAAACCCTGAGAAATCCAAGTCCAATGGGGAAGATAAGCCTCGGCAGCAGCAGCAGCCCCAGTCTTCTGAACCTCAGAAGTCTCCGGCGGAGAAGACTCCTCCTCCTCCTCCTCTTCCCATTGGTGCACCAGTCACTGCCACCATTGATGATGTACTATCTGCCCGCCCAGGGTCAGTCACAGAGGAAGTGGTTCGTGGAGGCGCCGAAGAGCAGAAAGAGAATGGCAAGTACCTGTTCAGCATCAACCCTGACCTCCAGAGCCGACGCAATGTCAAGATTCTGGAGGATGAGCCTCACAGCAAGGATGAAACGCCGCTCAGCACTCTGTCAGACTGGCAGGACTCACTAGCTCGGCGCTGCATCTGCGTTTCCAACATAGTGCGCAGCCTCTCCTTCGTTCCCGGGAACGACCTGGAGATGTCGAAACACCCAGGCCTCCTGCTGCTGTTGGGCCGTCTGGTGCTGCTCCACCACAGGCACCCCGAACGCAAACAGGCGCCAGTCACCTATGAGAAGGAGGAAGAGGAAGATGAAGGCGTGAGCTGTGAGAGAGATGAGTGGTGGTGGGACTGCCTAGAGGTGTTAAGGGAAAACTGCCTGGTCACTCTGGCGAACATCTCAGGCCAGCTGGACCTTTCTATCTACCCAGAGAGTATATGCCTGCCGCTGCTGGATGGCCTGCTCCACTGGGCTGTCTGCCCGTCAGCAGAGGCCCTGGACCCCTTCCCCACGCTGGGGCCCCACGGCTCACTTTCCCCCCAGAGACTGGTCCTCGAGACCCTCAGCAAGCTCAGCATCCAGGACAACAACGTCGACCTCATTCTGGCAACGCCACCATTCAGCCGCTTGGAGAAGCTGTACGGCTCGCTGGTGCGCCTGGTCGGTGAACGCAAGGTGGCCGTTTGCCGGGAAATGGCGGTTGTCCTGTTGGCCAACTTGGCCCAGGGTGACAGCCTAGCGGCGCGGGCTATTGCTGTGCAGAAAGGCAGCGTGGGTAACCTGCTGGGCTTCCTGGAGGACAGCCTAGCTGCCACACAGTACCAGCAGAGCCAGAGCTCCCTGCTACAAATGCAGGGCGCACCTCAGTTTGAGCCCACCAGTGTGGACATGATGCGGCGGGCAGCCCGAGCCCTGCATGCCCTGGCTAAGGTGGAGGAAAACCACTCGGAGTTCACTTTGTACGAGTCGCGGTTACTGGACATCTCAGTGTCCCCACTTATGAACTCTCTGGTGTCCCAAGTGATCTGTGACGTACTGTTTCTGATTGGCCAGTCATGACAGCCGTGGGGAGGTTTCAGCTCTGCCTCTTTCCGTTCCCAGTCACCCCACCCCCTTTTTTTTTTGTATGTGTGTGTGTCTGTTGCGTGTGAGTGAAAAGAGCAAAACTGACTGTCCTTTTTTTTTTTTTTTTTAATTTATGCAAAATCACCTCGGATTCCACTGTCTTTCTACCCCTGCTTCTCACTAAAGGAAGGAATATCATGAAGTAGCTGTGGATTTTAAATGTCTGAAATGGAAAGATACTGACAAAGAAGAGCAGATTGGGACCCAGGCATAGGACAGAGTGCGCTGCCCTGCAGAAAGGACTTGTTTTTTAATGAAAAGAAAAATCTCCAGAAAAAAGAAGAAACTGTAACCAAAGTTGCTGTCTCGTTTACAGTGAGTTTGGGGGATACATGTGCTCGCTTTCTCCCTCGGGGGTCGGCAGGGGGAAGAGGGCACGGACTAAACAATATTATGGTTCATGTTTGGAGGCTACATAGACTCACGGACTGTGGTGTGGTATAATTGCTGTAACTTTGGATGCTATATACTCAGCCCCACAGGAACCACATTATTGGCTGTGAACAGACATCTGTCATGGGAGGCCTGTGCAGTAGATTGTAGGACTTTTTTCTGTACTGTACACCTTAAAAACTGTAAACATACTGTAATAATACTGTTTCACACTGAGATACGCTGGCTTGGCAGCAAACTGTAGTTTTTAAAAACAGTTTTAGTTAATGTCGAGAGAGAAAACGGCTTTCCCCCCAAAGTATGGTGAACCTACAACACCCCGACCTCTTCTCTTTGTCCCTTGATTGTATGACTTGACCCTTATATTAAAAAGTCACCTCTTTAGGACTGGTCCTCAACTCTAGATGCAGTCCAAGCTGCAGTGTATATATAATGTTGTACATTACACTTCTCTCTCTTTCTCAACTTCTGTTGATCTTCACCATTTTTAATCTTTGACGATTACAAGTTTCCCCGCATCAAGTACGCCATGTGATTACTTGACGCCCACCCTCTCCGTTACTTAGGCGCCTCACCCTGCTCGTATCGCGCTCTGGTGGGGGTGGGGGTTGTTTAGCTGCTGTCCAACGCCACCCCCAACAAACACAACTTCAAGTTTCAGTTTGTCTCCGGTCTGGGTGTAGAGAATATAACAAAAATCATGTCTGCGGTTCCATTTGAGCTCCTCCATAAATGACAAACTAGACCTTGATGAAGAAACCATTTTAATTTTGTTTATTTTGTTTTTGTTTTTTTCAGTGATGCGGATTCTGCATATTTGTATTTCAGATGATGTAGCTAAAAACTTGATGTAAATTCCTCTTTTTTCCTTTTTTTGGCTTAATGAATATCATTTATTCAGTATGAAATCTTTATACTATATGTTCCACGTGTTAAGAATAAATGTACATTAAATCTTCGTAAGACGTTTGCTGTGGATTTATTTATTATTCCCCTCATACATGGCTGAGGCAGCAGTTAACGTCCTGAATTTTTCATTTGGCTGACAGAGAAAATTCGATACGTCTAAAGCGGCATACAGTGTGTTCTGCTGAAGGTTTTGATATTTACACATGGATGCAGACACACAACACACAGCCAGCTCTGTAGAGTATGCACAGCCATGTTTTTCTATCCGCACATTGATTGACGTCTTACCCCGATGTTGCATGGCTGTCATTGTCCCTGGATCACACATGCTAATATTTACATATATATTTTACATTAGTGGGGGGATGTGAACAGGCAGTCAGCTTGATACATACAGATAACCTTGTAGTTCTCATTTACTAAGGGTGAAAAAGATTTTCTGTCTGAATCATTTGTGATATTTTGTCACAAGCTGCATTCACTTTTAAGAATCAAAACAGCCATTAAAAAAACAAAAAGGCTGACATGCTTAGGGTGAGCCAATGTTAATTTAGGAGGCACAGAATTACAAGAAAAAAAAACATCAGTTTTGATTTCACCCCAGAAGATGGCATAATAAAGTTTTGATTTCCATTTTAGTCCTCAATGGTGAGACAAAATAGCATCCATAAAAACAAACCACAGTCAGCACGGCCTAAATGTGGCACCTACAGCCACTTCTTGATGTGGTTTTAGTTAAGTTTTATTTATCCAGGGAGTCTCATTAAGATCAACATCTCTTGCAAAAGAGACGTAAAAACAAAGTAATCCAAAGTCTTCACTTCCTTTTCACAACATTGACTTTGACTTGGTTAAATGCATTAAGGCACGTGGATCTCCTCATATAAACCTTAGTGCACTCAGAGCCTATTCATGAACTCTGATAATATTAAAGTTAGAAATATGCATTTATTTTGAAAATTAGAGCAGAACATGTAAACATTTGTCATTTGTAAATGCATTCACATATCCAGTCCCACCAGACCAAGAGTCTACAGCCATGCTAGCTGCTCTGTGCAGCAGTGTTTTGAGCTAAATGCTAACGTCAGCCAACAGCATGCCGATGTTTAGCAGGTATAGTTAACCATGTTCACCATCTAAGTTTAGCGCATTAGCATGCTAACATTTGCTAATTAGCACACAACAAAGTACAGCTGAGGCTGATGGGAATCTCATTAGTTTTGCATTTTTATTGGACAAATTAAAATTGTGACCTCATGGTGACACAAGTTAGGGTTTTTACAATTCACCCTGAAGGGGGCACGAATGTCTTTACCAAATTTCATGGCAATCCATCCAGAAAGACATTGTTTTTAGCAATTTGTAATTGACATCTGATAGGCATAAAGCTCTGTGCATTGTGAGTTTTAGATGAATGTTGTTTATCCCCACAGGGGATATTTGTAGGAGGGTAGAAGTAGTCAGGACAGAGTGTAACTAATTGGACAAAAAAGGTAGAAAGCATATAGTTTGGAACAAATATGATTCCTGGACAGCTTGATAATGTTGCTCAGTATTCAGGGTGTGAGAAAGAAACATGAGGCAACAAAGACAAATCTGTAGACCTGGTTATGAATATTCTTAATCTACATTGTCAGCATGCTGTGAAAGACCATCCAGGCCATCTGCAGCTGCATCCGAAAATGATTAGTGGAATCTACCTGCCACATCTGTCCAGCACTCTGGATCCATACTAAGTGGAGAGTCTAAGCTACAGGTGCCACGGAAACAACCCCAGTTCCCCTTTCATTGACAAGCACGAGATTCTGCTGTGCATTACATTTCATTCATACTAGCACCTGGAGCTCGCTGAGGCCTGAAGACATCTGTCATGGATATTTGGAAGAGCCATGACAAACAATCATGGCAGCCAGTCATAAACACGCACTGCCAAAGATTTTTCACAAAAGAGATTCTTGAGCCGTTATAATTGCATCAACAAAGCACCCTAACAAATCCTTCAGAGAACGCCCCCCCACAATCTCTCCCTCCCCTCTCATGTAGATTTGCTTCCAACATACCGTAGGACTGACAGCATTGATTACAGAGCATGTAAGGGATTCAGTGGAATGTTGTCAATATCCATATGCTCAAATATTGATTTCAGCACAAGTCACAGTCAGTGATCACTAAGATTTACCTTAATAGGTTGTAAAATGAGTCTTGCAGCACAGGACATTGTATTTGAAACAGTAAAGGTCCATATGCACCATGTAGAATAAACTATTAGATCAAAGTTATGGTTTTTGAGTGTATCAAATGAGAATATGAGCCTAGATACATTTAGTCTTTATTTTGTGGCCAATATCACAAATCTTCTTCATCTTGTACTTCAGCTGGCTCCTCTTCCTACTCTGAAGGCATGGCGCCCTCACCTGGTCAGAACAGCAAAGTACAGCGTGTCCCTGCATCAGAACCATACCAATTAACCCATTGTATGGGTTACTCAGGTAACTTAGCAGTGGGGGTCCTATCATTGTGTGCCCTGTGCTGTGCGGTGAGGTATGATGAATCTGTTCCTGACAGCAGAAGAAGCAATAAAAGTGCTTTCACTCATTTAAAACTTAAAACTTGGCTTAGTGTTCCACTTCAGTTAGTGCCTATATTATTATGTGTTCATTTTGGTTGCAGTTTCATGTTGCAACTGTAAATAGACTTAATGTGAGCTAGTGAGCTACATGTAGATGTGGCAAGAGTCGAACAAAACTGCCACCATATTATGTGGACTAAATGTAATTTTAAAAAAGGGTACTCCAGTGATTATTATTGCACTTCCATGAAGTTGGGGAGACAGTTTCTTAAAAAAAGAATGGTCAAAATTGCAGCAGCAGAGGCTGAAATATCCTCCCGATTTTTAGTCTCTAGTATGGGTCAAACTTCAAAAACACTGGATCCTACATTTCCCATGGTGCAACTTGAAAGCATCTTTTGTTAGAACACTTCCTGGCTGGCAAATGCCAGCATCCTTCAGACCTCAGGCTTTGTGTTAAAAAATAAGCCAAAACCCTGATGACATCATTGTGAAGTTATCAGGGTTAGTTTTTCAGACTCGTCAAAGATCTGTCATATGGAGCCCCGAAAGTGACAAAATGTGGTAGGCTAAAAGATTTTCTGTCGTCAGAAATATAACTCAAACATCAGTAAATAATTTTGTTAGTTAAATATTTGTTAATTAAATAATTAAAACAGTGTGAAAAGAAACACAAACCTTTAAACTTTCTTTTAACCTCCAATCAGTTGGTTAAAAAACGTAAACCTCATTGTTAAATGCATGTCCTCATCAAGCGCCAAAGTGGAAATAAGTATTGTACTTTATTGTGTCATCCTTGACATTTTGTGACAACATTTTTAAAATTTCTTGACTTTTTGTCATAATGAAGCTAAATTAAAAACTTCCAGGTGTTAGCCAGCTAACTTGTTAGCGTTAGCTTGTCAGGTAAAAAGCTTTAGCAAACATTATCTGCACTGGTTGGTGTAGTTTTATGAATCAATCAATCACTCAAACTTTATTTGTATAGCACCTTTCATACAGGTAAGTGCAGTTCAAAGTGCTTCACAGATATTAAGATAATAAGACAGAACAAGTGTAGACCATAAAAACAAATAAAGAAAATTAAGAAAATAAATAGTTAAATTAAAGCTAGACTAAGAACTAGATAAAATACATTTAAAAGACAAAAATAATAATAATACAAAATAAATAAATAAATAAAATGAGTAAGATAATAATGATAATAAAATAAAAATGAATCAATTACTAAATTATTAATAATAAAATAACAGAAAATATAAATGGAATAGGATTTCACCACATAAATACATAAAAGTAGTTGGGTAAAATAAAGTAAGTAATGTCTATAAAACATTCTTAAAAAAGCCAGGCTGAAGAGGTAGGTTTTAAGTTTACGTTTAAAAATTTCCACACTTCAGCTGCCCTGAGATCCTCAGGCAGACTGTTCCAGCAGCTCAGAGCATAAATGCTGCATTTTGGAACAACTAGCAGACTCGTGCCAGAAGACCTGAGGGGCCGTACTGGTTCATATACTGTAAAGCATGTGAAATATATATGCTGGTGCAAGACCATGAAGTGCTTTAAAAACAATAAAAAGAATTTTAAAGTCAATACGGAAACTGACAGGCAGCCAATCTAAGGACTTTAAAACAGGCGTAATGTGTTCTCTCCTTCTGGTACTGGTCAGCAGAGTTCTGAATCAGCTGCAGCTGATTTATACCTTTTTTGGGTAGACCAGATAGGAGAGCATTACAGTAGTCCAGCCTGCTCGATATAAAAGCGTGCATTAGTCTCTCTGTGTCACTCCAAGAGAGAAATGGTCGCACTTTAGCAATATTTTTAAGGTGATAAAAAGCAGATTTGGTCACATACCCCATGTGAGCCTTAAAGTTTAGATCTGAGTCAAAGACCACACCAAGGTTTCTTGCTTGTTGGCTTGCGGTAAGTCCAAGGGAATTTAATTTTGCGACCAGTTTCTCTCTCTGAGCTTTAGAACCTACGACTAAAATTTCAGTTTTATCCCGGTTGAGCTGTAAAACGTTTTGTGACATCCAGACATTAATATCTAAAATACATTTAAAAAGGGAATCAATTGGCCCTGTGTCATCAGGAGACACAGCCACATACAGTGTGTCATCAGCATAACTATGGAAAGAGATGCTGTGTCTCCTGATGACATCACCGAGGGGTAACATATAGATTAAAAAGAAGTGGCCCTAGAATCGATCCTTGGGGAACCCCACAGGTTATTTTGGAGGTTTTGGAGAAGTTATCATCAATTGCAACAAAGAACTCTCTGCCAGAAAGATAAGAGGATAACCAGTTAAAAACAGTACCCGACAATCCAATGTGATTCCTCAGTCTATTTAAAAGAATTTTGTGATCAACTGTATCAAAAGCAGCGCTCAGATCAAGTACTACCAGTGAATAAAGTTAGCTTCAGCTAGGGAGCTAGCAGACAAGGTCAAAAGGCTGCTGCTTAACTTATTTAGTAGTTACCAGTGTTTTCAGGTAAGCTAGCTAGCCACACAGCCCTCTCCATTGCTCCACTGAACACACATACCAATGCTGGACCAATCACTGCTCTGGACGTACATGAACACGCCCACTCCATTAACATAAACTGTAGAAAAATTGGTGAGGAAAAGGAAACCTTATGTGGGGAAAATAAGGAATAGAAAAATGATTAAATATGTGCCAAGACCAAAAACTAGTATGGAGTCATAGGAATGCCATAAAAAAGAATACATCTGTAAAAGAATAAGAAAATAAATTTGGAAATATAAAAAAGCAGTTAGTGTCAAATAATTTGCATATTGGCAGACTAGAATAAAAGACCATTTATTAATTTTATTTTATTATTTTATGCCTAAATACCATAAAGGTATGAGGCCAAACTAAATTATACAAAAACAGAAAAAATAGCTGCTTACAGAGCCCCCTTATTACACTTTATAATACAAAACATATACTTACTAAGTAATGCTTGACTTGATTTAATACATGAATTAATGCAGGATGTATCATGAATTCCTATGTGAGCAATAGGAATTAACAAATGATCAAGTCATATCATTAATGTTGTAAAATGAATGGTGAGCAACAGGAATTCAGGATACATCCTGCATTAGTCCAATCATTAAGTCATGCATTAGTGAAGTTGTTTTGTGCCCTTATTATAAATTGTTACCAATATTCTTTTTATCTTGTGCGCACAAGATAATAACTTGTTTGCACAAGACATGAACGTATCCATATAAATAAAATATTTCCATATATGAAAATATGACCCACAAGATCCATATCTTGTGTGCACGAGATGCTTGTAGAAACAGCGGCTTTTCTGTCCGTCAAACTGCACGCGCTCACTGTCTTAGTAGGCCTATACCATGCTGACTGCAGCCATTTCTATTGATTAGTTTGTATTTACAAAATACAAAACAATATTGCACACATGGACTACAACTTGAAGCAATTAAACTGTTAACATGGTTCAGTCTGAGTTTTCACTTCTGAAAAGTGTGCTCTGACTCAAGCTGATGTGGGCTGCAGGAGGTCCTGAAAGATGATTACACTATTTTGATAGTAAAATTATTCTATTATGAGCAAGATATATACATATTATGAACAATATATTGTCTGCTCAAGATAAATGATATTCTTCTCCGTACATTTTTGACAGTTTTGAGGTGGAAAGCAACTGCAGAAACAAAACAAAAAAAAACACAATTTATATCATCAGTTTGGCTGTTTATTAAACTATATTTCCCTCTCACTAACTCACTGACACACACATGCGCGTGCGTCAGTAAAAGCCATGGAAACAGAACGTTGACGAGGTCATTTAAGGTCTGCAGGCCTTTCCACATTCTCACTTTGCACCTGGACTTGACACGAGTTGACCTGCTGCAAAACCTGAAGCGCCGGAAAGCATCTGGATAACGGACCTTTGTGGAGAACTAAACCAGTGAGATAACTAAAAGAAGAAGAATAAACGCAAACTGCTGGAGAAAATGCTTTTTAACGGAGCACCAATCAATGAGGAGCACCTGCTGATGGGAGGCCAGCCTGACCCGGACAATCATCATGCAGGTAAGACAGCTCAGTTCATGTTTTTCCTGTGCCTAATTCATGATTTAACCTGCATAGAAACTTTGAAAGCGTTTTAAGTGCGAAAATGAAGATAACTTGTTGAATTTAAAGGTGGACAAGTAACAGAATATGTGATGGCCTGTTTGAAAAACACAGATTGGGTGATACTCGACGTTTTCTCGGTGTAAAATTGTTATTTGTTGTTTTGAATGTATTAAAAGTCCCGGGAAATGTGTGGAATATGTTAACAATGGTGTAGCGATTTGAAAACACCGTTATTTTGGTTTGAGGGCATGAAATATGTCGAATTTGGTGTCGAAAGTTTGGGAAAAAAGATGGCGACCAGGCCATTTTTCAGAAAATGCATGAAATATGTATTTTATGTAACCATGGAGACGATGGAACTGTTTGCAGAACTATTAGCAGCAGACGTCAGGACGTGCAGGTGTAAACAAACCGGGGCCTTTTCCTCTGTGTGGACAGCGGAGGTCACTTGTTTTAAAATGTATTCAGAGCTGTTGTCGGAGCATCGGGTCCTTTTTAAGTTCACAGTTCATCACGTGTGAACTAATTTTCAGATCTTCATTTAAACGCATCGTCAGATCCATGTTGTTATGAGCTTTAGTGAAGGAGAAGCTAAACTGAACTGCAAGTGTCTGACTGCTGTTGGACAAAGAACAGTTGTGTTTAATCATCAGTTTATTCTCATTTTCACTTGACTTGTTGTCATTTTCATAACACTGAAATGTATTTATTGTTCTGAGTGAAAACAGAGTGGCGGTTTAGTGGTTTGTCATGCAACTGTGCGCGTGACTGCATGTGCGCGCCCTGCGTCCAGGGTGCCACCGTCTCCTGCACGCGCTGTGATTTGCAATTTATAAACTGTCAGAATAATTAACGACTATAGTGTTCACAGAAGCTCAGAAGTTTGTGTGGTTACTCTGGTGAAGCCCTGCTGTTGATTGCGCATGACTTGGAGTACCAAAGGTTCACCGTGCGTAATTACGCATGGAGGGCTATGGAGACTGTGGCATCATCTTGCAAACACACACACAGTGTCGTGAAAAATGCTCTCTTCTAAACCACTGAAGGTCCTCAGAATAGTCTGTTTACTCTTTCCAATAATTATCTCCTTCTATTCATTGTATATTATAAAGAGTACTGTGTAGACCTGCTCTATATGATAATGCCTTGAGATACTTTCTGTCATGATTTGGTGCTATGTAAATAAAAGTGAATTGAATTGAATGTGATGTGATGCAGCAGACAGAACTGTGACTAATTGATTTGGCTAAATGTGATTGTGGTGAGTCCTGGAAAAAACCCCAATCTTTTTAGATGTGGGACATCTTATTCTATTCATTTCAGTCATCATATACAGTATAATTATATGATATCAGTATATTTACATGAGGGTACATGCTAACACCCACAACTCCCCCAACACCTGAATAGTTGTAGCTATTGTTAATAATACTAATACATTTTTGTGATTCATGTTATATCAGTAATGGTAAAACATGTGGTATTTCTATGTTAAACTGTCTTGTGCACAGCGTCCTGTGATATTAAGATGATTCTTGGAGGAGTGGAAAACAGTTTTGAGCATGTGGGGTCTCCACTTTTGTATTGTATGCAAACATTTGGGAACTGCCTTTTCATGTCATATGCCAAAGGAGTGTAATCAGTGGCGCACTTTAGCATGTGTCACTATCTGTATTATACACTGTACACACTGATGGTGCAATGCTGTGTGATTGACAAATATACCTTTCAGCTGCTGTGTGTAAACAGTCCTCTTGATGTCCTCTCATACAGAATCTATCCAACGTTATTTGACTTTCATTTTGACACTTTCAGAGCTGAACATCCTCCTGACCTGTTTTTTCTGTGTGTGGGAGGATTTGTTTAAAGGGAATGGGCTGATCTGCTGTGCTTTTATAAATGTTATATAAAATATTGCAAATGTGGACAAGTTGAAATAATTTTTGGTGATTTGAATATTGAGAAAGCATGAAGTGGATATACGTGAATTCAGTCTTGTAGCTTATCTGAAAAGTACAAGAACATCATCCTCCTGTGATGCAGTCTGACCTTTGATGAGTGTGTATTCTTTTCTGGGTTAAAAATGAACCTGTGCTCCAAATAGCTGGCGTAGACGTTTGTGTAATATTCTTTGTCACATGGTTTCAAAATCAGAACTCGGTCTGTTACTATTTCTTGTAATCAGGGCTGGACTGGGACAAAAAATTGGCCCTGGCATTGTGGCCCAGACCACCACCACAATCGATCACACACCACCCATCTTCACGCTCCCCTTAATATACCAACTGTGCCACTCCCTAAAAACACTAAAGCCGTGTAATAAGTATGAGTATGTCAGGTAAAAAAAAAACATTTTTATCAAAGTTTTATCAGTAAGATGCTGAAAATTATATTTATCAATCATCATTGTTTTTTCGCATTTATATGAGATTAGAGCTACATTTCTATCGTTCATCTCTCTTGTAACATGCAGCCGTTTCCCTGGTGCTTTTATTTTCAGTTGTACAAAACTGTAAAATTGGTTCATCAGAATGCACTGCACAACCCTGCTGAAACACTGGATATATAGTTTTTACTTTTTATGCGTGACTTAAAATGTAAATTAGCAAAATGTGAATATTTCACTTTAAATGTAATTAAAAACAGAATTGTGAAGCCTGCCAGAAATTTACTGCATCTTTTAACTTTAGTGTTTGTTGTAATTACATCTTTTTAATTAATTAAGTCTTTATATAAACAAAATGACATCATCATGGCAGCCATTTTACATGCAGTAACAAAAAAGAATATAATTAGAAACAAATTCCATAGGGTACTTTCATCTTAAATATTATATTATAGAGATATGACTGTTTCTAGGCTATCTACGTAAAATAAAGTATTTTGGTATGAAAACCCGTATTTTATATTTTATAAGTATCCTGTATCATAAATACATGATGGCATTTGTAACAAACCAAACCGGTTGATAATTCAGCGAGTTATGATGATTTTAATTGTGGATAGATAGACCTCCTGCCTTAATAGACTACATGAGTTAGGAGGCGTGGCTTCCCTGTATCAATATGGCAGCCGTGTTGACGAATCACTGCATTGAACAGCAGTGGCCAGTGATGTAGCCTATCATGTATAACGCTTTTTCACACGTTTATCACAGAACACAAAGGGGGAGGGGTTTAAAGATGTGATTGTATCAACCAAGTGTCAGTTAAGAAAAAAAACAACGGGCCGATCTAACCATTTTATGGGCTGGTCAGACAAAAAAACAAAAAAAAACACAAAGACAGTTGTGTTGGCCCAAAGTGCCCGATCTGCCAGATGGCCAGTCCAGCCCTGCCTGTAATGCCTCTGTCTGGTCCCTGCAAATAATTGTTTTTATTAACATTTCCTGTTTAGTAGGAGTGTGATGTCATCTTGTATTCCCTTGAAAAAACCTTGTTTGTCTTGTTGGTGATTCAGCCGTCATGTGTGTGCTTATAGGGGGACTGGGCCGGGCAACTTGTTGTGTGGAACCAAATATATATATTTTTTCTATAAGGTAAGGTAAAGGTAAGAATTTGTGAAAATCAGCATGTTCTTACAAAGTTGTGATGGTGCATGCTGCATGTCTGGTACCTGTGGTTATGTGTCATGTGTCGGATTTTGTGTGTGTGTGTGTGTGTGTGTGTGTGTGTGTTGGGATCTGAATCAGGATCCAAAGAGGAGCCGTGTGTGAGCTGTTTGATGTGTTTTTTAATCACCTTATATACGTGGTGTGGTCTTGCATGAATACTAATATCTGTCAAAATGAGAAGGTTCCTGGTTTTCTCACGAGATATTTGTGTGTGTGTGTGTGTGTGTGGGTGTTTTGTCTGTGCTCTTCTCCCCATGTTGAAGTGGATGGGGCTGTGTTGGAAAAAGGTACTGTCTGGTATTTCTGCTGTTTTAACAACATAAGAACCAGGATCAGAATAATTAGTATGGTATGTTTATTGAAGCTGCCAGAGAGATATCGCTGTATATCATATCTGATCCAACCACACTCACACTCACACACTCACTCAGTCCTAAATTTTTTAACTGTTATTATTTGAATCTATTATTTTTAAGCTATTTACAATTTATATAATTATCTTTTCTAAGTTTAACTTGATTAGTCACAAATAGAACATACAATAATTTCTCGTGCTTGAACTTTTTTCCTGCAGGTATCTCCTACACCATAGAACGCCCTGCAGCCGAAGGGATCCCTGAACTGATCAGGATCATCGATGACGGCGACGAAGGCAACACTCCCCCGATCTACATCTCCTCTGATGAAGAAGAAGCAGAGATTGTTGTAGTTCTTGAGGATGATGACGGCGTGGGCATCCCCCCTCTCCCTGGTGATGATGAGGATGATGAAGGCGTGGGAATCCCCCCTCTCTCCACTGATGACGAGGATGATGAAGAGGAGGCTGAGGATGATGAAGGTATGGGCATCCCCCCTCTCACTGGTGATGACGAGGATCACGAAGAGGAGGTTGAAGATGATGACATCCTCCTTCTCTCCGCTGATGACGAGGATCACGAAGAAGAGGTTGAGGATGATGAAGGTGTGGACACCCCCCCTCTCGGCGGTGATGACGAGGATCACGAAGAGGAGGTTGAGGATGATGACGTCCACCCCCTCTCCGCTGATGACGAGGATCACGAAGAAGAGGTTGAGGATGATGACGTCCACCCCCTCTCCGCTGATGACGAGGATCACGAAGAAGAGGTTGAGGATGATGAAGGTGTGGACACCCCCCCTCTCGGCGGTGATGACGAGGATCACGAAGAGGAGGTTGAGGATGATGACGTCCACCCCCTCTCCGCTGATGACGAGGATCACGAAGAAGAGGCTGATGATAATGAAGATGTGGGCACCCCCCCTCTCTCCGCTGATGAAGAAGATGAGAATGCAGAGGTTGAGGATGTCTTTGAGAATGATGAAGGCGAGGACATTCCTGCACGTCCCTCTGATGATGAGGATGAGCTTGGGAACGAGAGGGACGAAGAGGCTGATGATGAGGACACAGATGACAGCGATGACTGGAGTGATGGGGCTGAATCTTCTGACTGGACCAGCGACGATTCTGGCTATGAGTCCATGTATGATGAGGAGGAAGATGATGACGATGGGGATGGTGGTGAAGAGGAAGAGGATGAATTTGGGTTTGATAACATTGTCAACTTCAGACCTTTCTATGAGGCTCTGCCACCACCAGAACTTTGGGCGGGCTGGGAAGGACCGGTTAATCCTGTATTAATTCAAATCTTTCAGCAGCTGAACGACTTCAGACCCCCGCAGGAACCTGATCAGCAACGGGAACAACCGGCACAGCATCAGGAACCTCCTGAGGAAGACTCAGAGGAATGGAAGACTTTGTCTGAGTCCTGCAGTTGCTCTGAAGAGTCCACAAAGAGGAGCAGGGAGGAGAACTACGAAGAGCCATATCCTGTGAAGAGGCCGAGGAAGAGTTGCGAGGAAAGCCTCAGAGAGGAAGAAAGCCCTGAAGAGCAGACTCCGTCAACGTCTGGCCTGAGCTCCTCCACAAAGAGGAGCAGGAAGGAGAACTACGAGGAGCCACATCTTGTGAAGAGACCAAAGAGGAGTTGCGAGGAAAACCTCAGAGAGGAGCAATTCTGTGAAGAGCCAGTTCCATCAACGTCTGGCCTGAGCTCCTCCACAAAAAGGAGCAGGAAGGAGAACTACGAAGAGCCGCATCTTGTGAAGAGGCAGAGGAAGAATTGTGAGGAAAGCCTCAGAGAGGAGGAAAGCCTTGAAGAGCCGACTCCATCAACTTCTGGCCTCAGCTCCTCTACAAAGAAGAGTGGAGAGACATACTGGGAGATGATTGCTAAGAGGCCAGGGTGGTACAATGACAGCGACTCAGATTAGGTTTGTCAGCCCTGTATCCAGCAGGACTGATCTGAATCCATCTGGAAAGAGTCGGATCTGGTGGCTGTTTTTTTTTTTTCTAGCCTTGAGGGCTGGCCTTTGCGTCTGGCAGGGCTAACAGCGCCCTAGGTAGCATCTTGCACCAGGGCCGATCGGCATCCAGTGGCTGATTTTAGTTTTGTGATCTTGAGAAGCAGCCTTTGCGTCTGGCAGGGCTGGCAGCGCCCTAGGTAGCGTCTTGCACCAGGGCCTTTTTAATCTTGAGGGCTGGCCTTTGCGTCTGGCAGGGCTGGCAGCGCCCCAGGTAGCGTCTTGCACCAGGGCCTTTTTAATCTTGAGGGCTGGCCTTTGCGTCTGGCAGGGCTGGCAGCGCCCTAGGTAGCATCTTGCACCAGGACCGACCGGCATCCAGTGGCTGATTTTAGTTTTGTGATCTTGAGAGTGGCCTTTGCGTCTGGCAGGGCTTTTTTAACCTTGAGGGCTGGCCTTTGCGTCTGGCAGGGCTTTTTTAACCTTGAGGGCTGGCCTTTGCGTCTGGCAGGGCTGGCGATGCCCTAGGTAGCGACTTGCACCAGGGTCCATCTATATCTGGTGGCTGGATTCTCACTTTGTAGCCTTGAGGGCCACTGTTTGCGTCTTGCAGACCTGGCAAAGCCCCAGATAGTCTTGGCATCAAAAGCCCTAAATATAATATAATATAATAATATATCGGTTCCTCCTGAATTCATTCAGTTTATGCAACAAGCTTTTCAGCGATTGAATGCCTTCAGACCCCCGCAGGAACCTGATCAGCAACGGGAACTTCCAGTGGAGCATCAGGAACCTCCTGAGGAAGATTCAGAGGAATGGGAGACTTTGTCAGAGTCCTGGAGTTGCGTCTAACAGAGCTGGCAAAGCCCCAGATAGTCTTGGCATCGAAAGCCCTAAATATAATACTATTAATACCATAATAATATTATATACAATAATATATATATATAAAGAGAGAAGGAGGAGGAGGAGGAGGGAAAGAAAAACAAGAAAGATGGCGTGCTGCAGAGAAGATACAGGAGCTACGTTTAGGCCTGGTTTTAAGAGGGGATCCCTCTTCCTGATCCAGGTCTGACTACATCTTTACCACTACCCCTTTGTGTTGATAGGAGCCAGTGGAGGTATTTGAGTGAAGTATCTCAGCTGGCTCCTACACGTGCCGTGCTGGCCTGAGGTTCAGTGGGCTTCATGCTGATAGAAGGACCCAGGGATAGAAAGAAACAATAACCCTGAAATGA
>VMKM01000850.1:0-223533 GCA_008360985.2 Macquaria ambigua | reverse complement strand
CCCCGGTAAGAAGTGAACCACCGTCGTAGTACTGAAAACCCAGAGTTGAACCTGAAGTTATCTCGCTAACCGCAAATCCCGCTTCGTAGTACAGGCCTCTGGTGGACTCAGTTTGGGGCACGCCTAATTCAAGTTCCTGTAAATTGTAAACAAATAGATATAGTGCAAAGGAATAAATACTAAATGGATAAATATTGAATGAATAACATGCTCACAATGACAATATAAAAATTTGCCTTGATGGTGGTGCTAGAGGACACATTAAGGGATCACCAAAGTCAGCAAGCGTCATCCTCTGGGGAACATGCATGTCTGTACAAAATGTCATGGAAATCCATCTGATGGTTGTTGAGATATTTCACACTGAACCAAAAATGTCAACCTGCTGGTGGATCTGGAGTAAATGTCAGGGGAACACTAAAGTTATTACAATTCATCCTGAGGCAAGCATGAACATGTGTACCAAATTCTTTGACAATCCAACTAGTAAAATTTCAAGATATTTCACTGAATAATATTTGACCTGCTGTTGATACTAGAGAAAAAGTCAGGGGATCACTAAAGTCATTAGGAGTCATGCTCTGGGGACCACACAAAATTTCATGGCAAATCATCGAATAGTTGTTGAGATATTTAAGTCTGGACCAAAGTGTTAGACTTATTATATTGCCACCCATAGTGCCACACTGTTAGCATGGCTAAGAACTTGAGTACTATATACTCCATAAGCTCCTCTTAGACACAAAATGAAGCATGAGTGTAGCCTATTGAAACAAAACTACACACAAATGTGAAGTGAAGAGACAAGAAAGTTGCAATAAAAAAATGAAATACAAAAATTGTACTTGATGGAAAGGAATTGGGCGGTGGGTAAAGTGTCTTGTGTCTGCAGATAGCAGTGTTAGCAGCATGAAATACCATTATTGCACTTGTAGCAGCAAAAACAAGGCGTGTGCAGTGTGTGTTTAATAACGCAGAGACAGAAGTGCAGGAGGTCGGCAGTGTGATTGACTTATAGTCCATTAGTTGTTTTGGTCAGCTGAAAACAGTGGTGACTGAAGTACTTTAAATCTAAAGTTAAAACAAAAGCTCTCAAGTTCAACACACACTCTTGCTTAGCATTTATATAAAATAGTCTACCTGGGTCTACAGAGTCTCTGCTCTGACAGTAGGCTACTATACTGCCCTCACATAATAATTTCTATAGTTTATAAAAGGGGCCTGTGTAAGCTATAACTTGTGTTACCTTTACAGTCTCTACTAAAGTCAGGGTCCCTCCCATTACTTCAGGGGATTTATGATCTGCTAAGCGCTTGCTGCAGTGGGTCTACAGTTCATTTTATTGTACGTTGGGGCCCCCTAGCAGGTCAGCCCAACAATGTTTTGGTTAAAGAACAAAATGGACCATGCAACAGCCAGCTTTTTAGGGGGTTTTGTGGGGGAGCTGTAATTTCTTTAGGAAGTAAAGTGTAGCATAGATAACTTTGTGCAGCTGCACAGAATGAAGTGGATGAAATGTTTGAATTAACCTGCTGGCCACAGTCACTGAAGCCACTGCAGCCATCTTTAGGACTCTGTTGAGTCATTCACTACTTTTCCAACAGCAGACAGTTTCAGCAGGGCCCTTGCAGCTCCACAGTATCAATCTCTCTGGAGTCAACAGAGGTTCCAGCCATGTATAGATTTCTATCTAATATCTACGTTCTGACACAGTTTTTCAACAGTAAAATGTTTTACATGAATATGCTGTGGGTGCAGCCTGTAGGGACCTTTAGGACCCATGAGAGTCAAGACACAGGGGAGAGGATAAGTGCGTCTCTACCCGCTAAAACATCCAAATGTCTCTATAAAATTCTGCATCATTTTCAAAGTATGTGATGTATTTACATTCTCAGAGCAAAATGTTTCTTAAATTTTCACCATTGCCTACATATGCATTTTCTGGGCATGCAACAGGAGAACTTTATATACATGTTATTTGACAAATCAAATTGTAATACTTAACTGTGTGATATCTGGTGCATATGTACAGACTATGTAGCCCTGGCTCAAATCCAATGGATGTATTTTACTGCTGACACATTATATTCACTCACTCAACACAAAGTGTGATCAAAAAGGATACTCAAGGGCACATAATGTCTGTACAGTCTCTTGTTGTGCTGCTATGTATTTTGATACTGTAGCGTACAGAAAGACACGCACCAAAGAATCTCTCACAATAGGGCCATTATGTTTTATATACTGCCATCTTAATTTTGCTTATTCTCTCTGATCCTTCTGACGATACAGAGATAAGAGTAAACCTTGTTGCTCATTGTGCAAGAAAAGCCTGATTACATTTTTAAATATCACTGAATTCAGCAGCTGTAGCTGGCCACTGAGTCAATCGCACGAACAAATCCGCTCTTTTTTTTCATCAGACTCATGCATGCATGGATGAATTGTGAGATGCATTTCAACACATTGTCAGTCTGAAATGGGTGAAATGGGTAAAGACCCTGTCCCTATGCAGACACATACACACACCTCAGTAACCCGGTGCCCCGTCTCAACACACAGCTGCTGCCAAGTGTCCCACATATTGACAGGAGTCAGTGATCTGCCTGCAGCACAAACTACCAACACACTCAGCGGCTGAAGGCTCTAATTAAACTCTTTATGTTCACGTTTTTTTTCTCTAAGAATAGAAGAGAAGCCTATGCCTTAAAGCCACAAAGCCTCAACATAGAATAGAATACAATAGAATAGAGAATATGTGGGTCTATCCATTTTTTGTTAACAATAAAGGGTCAGTTACTAATAGGCTACCCCAGATATTCTTAGTTATGGGGGTATATCACTACTTAATAATATAGTGTAAAATAATATAACAGGACAGGCTAATATATACGATTATCAATATTTTTGAACTGCATAGTGTTGGCCTTAATATGATTAGAGTAGCAGAGGCACACACCTGACAGAGGGTCTATTATTACTCATTACAATAAAATAGAGTGTAGAATAAAATTAGATATAGATAGATAGATAGATAGATAGATAGATAGATAGATAGATAGATAGATAGATAGATAGATAGATAGAATTAAATACAATTGCACAGAAATAGAGTAGAATAGAATAGAATAGAATAGGTGTGGGTCTAACTATAGGCAATTTAATTAATAGAACAGAAGAGAACCTGTTAATACCTCAGATCATGTTATAATATCAGAAGATAGTATGAATAGAAAGTGTTGGTACTAATATGTTTAGATTTGAATATAATATGCAGTGGTCTGGGTTTTCCAGCACCTGACAGCCCTGCAGGCCGGCCCTGTGCTGCTGCTGTCGGCGCATGTTGACAGACAGACCGCTGCTGTCAGAAGGACCGTAAATCATCCGGATGAGACTCACCTCGCCCCGCTCGATCCGCTCCACGATGCTGGCGAACTCCGTCATGTCCTCAGAGTCCGACATGGCTGCACAGATGATGATGATGATGCTGGTGATGAAGATGGATGTACAGTAGACAGACCGGCCAGCAAACAGGGATATTAAAATGTAGAGAACAGCAGCTGCGGCTTAAAGAAACAGGATCAAAAGCTTCACGGGGGAGGTGAGATAACACCAAGAGAGACGAGCCGCTCCTCAGACCTCCATCGCCATCCTCTCTCCTCCCTCCCTCTCTGTGCAGGCTTATGTGTTTGTCCGTCTACAGTAGAGTACATGCGCCGGTTGCATGCAAGAAGCCAATTTTCTTTTAGTTTGCCTCATCTTGGAGGGAAAACCCCGCCCTCGCCTCTTCAGTACTGTACCACCTCCCCTCCTTCTCTCTATACATCATCCCTCAGCGGCGATGTCTCTACTCACAGAGCTCTTTGTATCTTCTTGCTCTGTCATTGTTCAACCCGTGGTGAATCCGTTTTTATCCATCAATCACTAGAAATAATCATAATAATCTCAGTCTGAAGATTAAAGGGGTGAGGGCAGGGGGGGGGGTCTTAAATCTGTTCGTGCTGCATTCAGTCAAGTTGGGCATTTACGCACGGCTGGCTGCGCGCTCATGTATATGTTGCTTTATATGGGCTGATTCCTGCCCATTGCGACCCAAATATGTGACTGCAGGTTTTTGGTCTCATTGTGGTTTGTTTTCTGTTGTTGAGGGGCATTTTGGAGGAGGAGTTGCCCCAACCCCTCATGTATGTGACATATTCAGATAGAGACCTGTTTCATGCTTGAGCCGGAATGTGAGGCGACTGCGTGAGGCCGGATTAAGTTCGTGTTTTTAATTTTTCTGGCAATGCCACTTGTTCCGTGTCACCAGATGGCCTTATGGCTTCATGCAGACATATTCCACCCCATTGAGCATGTGGAGGGGGACAAACGGGCAGACTGCCCTGACGGAGCAAACGGTGCATGACAAAACTAATAGGCTAACTCATCTACTAACTGACCACTGTTTCCAAAAGCACTGAGATAATCACGTTTTACTGCAGTGGAGTCATCTCTATGGTGAGATGGAAAATCTTAAAATGAACATTGTTTTTATTAACTTGAAATTTGGGATAAAACTTAACAGTAGCCTACCACTTTCTAATGAGGCATCTCTTGTTTTTAGTTATAAGATGTAACTAATTGCTTTAAATAATTTACCAATGCTCTATAGATCAGTTATACACTGTTATAAGAACAAGTTTTGGGTTGCCAGGTTGTGAACAAGACTCTGAGTCTACATGCTAGCTGCTCTGTGAGGCTGTACTTAGTGGTGCTGTGAACAAAGTGCTAATGTCAGTATGCTATCATGCTCACAATGCTGATGTTTACCATGTTCGTTTAGCGTGTTAGCATGCTAACATTTGGTAATTAGCACTTAATACAAAGTACAGCTGAGGCCGATGGGAATGCAGGTATTTAATCATAAATTGAATATTGGACAAATCAAAAGTTTGACCTGATGATGGCGCTACATGGAAAATTAAGGGATTACTGAAGTTACAATTCAGCCTGAGGGGAACATGAATGTCTGCACCAAATTTCATGGGAATCCAGAGAAATTTCACTCCCAAACCAAACGTGATCGTCCCAGTGGCAAAGGTCATTAGGATTCATCATCTGGGAACCATGAACATCTGTACCAAATTTCATGGCAATTAATCCAACGGTCATTAATAAAGGGTCATGTGTTACTTATTTTTGCTTACGGCATAGCAAGTGAGAAAGTCATTCCCAATTATAAATGTTAATAAATCAATAATAAAGGATTTTTACAAATGTTAATAAATTGTTATAGATCTTGGTCCAGATTTTCTTCAGTCCTTTTCCAGAAGGTTTCCTTCTTGTTGAATTAAAGAGTTAAAAAGATAAAGCAAGTGTCATGCTGGATTTTCCACAACCTGAAACTTATCAACAGTTTATAATTTATCTATAAGCATTAGTAAATGAATTATCAACTATTTATAAAGGGAATAGTTACAACATATAAACCCTGTATAAAGGGGGCCTCATGTACCAATTTGTCTTGCTGGGCAAGAGCAGCATCTGCAGCCTTTCATGACCATTTCAGTAGACTCTTGGGGCAAAGATGAGCCCAGTGCTCATGTGTAATATCTGTGGAGATGACACTTGACTGCCCCATAAAAAGCCACGTAACAGAGCCACAGTGCACTCCGCTTGACTGAATAATCAATGGAATGCATTGATTAGTGTGTTTTACTAAGTAGAATTGATTCAAGTTAAATAACTACGGAGAGAGTAGCTGTTGCATAAGCACATATACACTAAGTCCAGCAGGGGCCTGTGGGTCATTAAAAATTAGTCATTCCTACCACATGATGCAAAGCTGTAAACACAGTGGATTTGTGTACCATTCAAGAAACATCAAAACAACAGAGTATGGAAACAACAAGTCCTCTGTTGACTGGGTTTGCATGTGCTTGACAAATAAATTAACTTGACAGTGATCTTAGTGTCTGTTTTTTCTGCAATGGATGGCAGAAAATGTGAGTCATCTAAGTTTACCAAACCAGATTTTAACTTGGGTTTTCTTCCTCTTAGCCTCTCCTACTTGGTGGCAATATAGGGTTACATGTCTCATAGAGAAGTCTGGTGCCACACAGGTGTAAGCTGTCTGTCGCACAGGGGACCACAACCACACCCAAACTGCAGCTGCAGCTGGCTGTCATGGGAGCATCTCCAGACAATTTTAATCTGGGCTGGGCTGTATTGACAGGGGAAGAAAATACATTTCAAACCTTATTTTTCCTCTTTTCTTTATTGCTTTCTAAACTTGAAAAATCATAAACTGTGTGATCAAGTGCTGTTTAAATATGTATAACTCTCTACATCCAGATTGGATATCTAAGTGCAACTGGGCCACATTCATCTGGATTGAATTACCTTATCAGTGCCAACAGTGAAGTCTGTGAGTGTGCTATGCAGCTCCCAGGTGGGACTCTATATATATGTGTTTGCATGTGTGCCCTGTATCCAGTGAAACTCCCCTTCCCCCAAGACCTTTAATTATGCCTTAGTCACTGACCTAGCAAAGAACAGAAAAAAAAATTACCATCAGACTGTGTTACTTTAAAGCACAACTCATCCACGTTGCAGAAAAATGAAAGGCAACTGAGGCAAATTAGAAGAAATGCTGACCAGTTGTCATCTTAGATGTTAAAAATAGAGCAGCAACAGTTCTGAGTCATCCAGCCACACATAGTCTGCTGTGAAAGGAAATAAGGACTTGTTCTTTTATACAGAAACTCAGCTGTTGGAGGTAATCATACAACACCCAAATGAGTGATTGCCTTTTTTCATTTTCCTAAAGAAAAGAAAAAGTACTTTGCCTTGGGCTACCTGCATCTTGAACGGGTACATGAAAGGAAATCCACACCTAAGCCTGAAAGAAATTGGGACATGATGCACACTTGCCATGTTTGAGCCAGGACAGACATGTTGGTGGATGATGGATGTAATATATCATCTGTGACTAGTAGTGGTAACAATGTCTGCCTCTGATTTAAATTCTACCTTCAATCAGAAAATTAAGAGTTATTCTAAAAGGACCAGTGTGGGGCCAAACATCGGGTCAGTTGAGTAATGAGGTTATTTTATTCTTCCTTCTTTTTGTTTCACCAGCGTCACTGTCAAGTTTGGATGCAAAATGTGAACTTGTTTATTTGAAAGCAAACTGAGATGTTATCCGATTGTCATATTTGTGCTGTTAGCGGCCCTGTTTTATTGTCCGCCCAACACTTCTGTACAGAGCAAGAAAACTCGATAACTATTGGCCAAATAGCCATGATACTTAATGATGGTCCCCTGAGGTTGATTACCTACATGAAGCATGAGGATTTTTGGTCCCATTTGTTGTTTTATTTGGCAGAACACCTAAAAAAGGTGATCGATGTCAATGAAATGTGTTGAAAGACCATGGGCCAAAGAAGACGTTTTGTTGCAGATCTGGTTTTGATTGTGAGGGTTCTTGAATCATTTTGGTAACCCCATGACCTTTTGTTGAGCGACACCATCAGGCCACTATTCCTCCTTGACCAACACTTTGGTACACGACAAGGCATCACAAAAACGAATGGTTTCAATCTCGTAAATTTGCTTTGGATTCTCATTGTCCCTAGGTGACAAATCTTAATGTTTTTGGTGACTCAGTGGCCTTTCCCCCTAGGACCACCACCAGGACACACGGTCCATTTAAAATGAGATTCATTAAAATAAACTAATGGACAGTTTGCTTTGTACCAACCCTCTCTTAGCACCCCCTTCAGGACAAAATGTCAACTTTTTTTGCACAAGATGTCACTAATAATTGAATTCTTGCCATGAAATTTTCGGAGCACATTCATGCTCCCGAGGGGATAAAACGCCTTCGAGTTTAATGACCCCAGCGCCTTCGACGCTAAGTCTCGATACCAACAGCAACCCTGAGATCTCACACAAAAAAACCACACTGAAACGAGAACAATTGTAAAAGTTAGTACGTGTTTTTATTCACCATACAGTATGCACCGCCAAGCTAGAATCAACATTACTGTCCTCATATTCAAAGCTGAAGTACTATATAATACACATATCAACATTTGCATATCCAGTTCCTCTAACCATCTCACTGCAGCTGTAAACATTTTTTCATCTTGAGCACTTGCACAATAGAAGTCACATATTTATAGACATTTACATATTTATCTACACTCAATACCCCTACAAAGCATAGAAAAAATAAATTCCATTACATTTATTGTTACATTATTTATTATTACATTATGTATATTAGTTGACGACAGAGCAAGGGTTCACGATTTACAATGTGTGGCATTTTGGCCGCGTCTCAAAATCCTTTCACAATCCTTTCACATTTCTGGACCGTCCAAACAGCCGTCTTACAAGAGCAAAGCCACGGTCCCCTCTTTTCATGCTGTGGGACTGAGAGCAGCGACTGCAGCGTAATGTAGCAAAAAGGAGGTGCAATATGACAACTGCCAAGATGCAGCCTTGGTCTGCATAAGTGGCAGATCCATCCATCCAATCTTTCATCCTTTTTTAAAGTCGAGTAAGCATTTATGAATTCTTCCCTCCGTCTGGAAATACATTATCGATCAGACATGAAGGGACAGAGGTTCTGGTAAAATGACTTCTGCCACTCAGCTCATGTCTGATTGGATAAGTGACCTCTACAAAGATGGGAGGAGGAAAAATTGTTTACAGAGTAGGTGTGCCACTTCCTGAATGTTTACAAGGATTTAGGATACACATTTCCTCCATCCCCTCAAGAGAACACTTATATTTAGTGCCTTTCTTGATAAAAACAGCCATGCTAAGCCCAATGTAAGCATGCTGTACATGTAGAGAGCAGTGACCCAGAACAACGCTACATGAGGCACATTTCAGAATCAAGTTTGAGTGCGTAGTCTTGCTTTGTGACTTGGCTTATGTACGCTAAGGACAGATCCCAGCCGAAGGAGGTTGTATAAGTAGTAAAAGTCACTTCAGAAGGTGCATGGGAGACATGGCTGTTATCTTTTAGGACATTTCATAACTAAATAACAACAAAGATTGATACCAGAATATTATATGATGGATAATTCAAAAGCTAATCTTGTTGAGCTTGTATTATCACATTATTTGTGTGTCTGAGGCTCAGCAGCGTCAGTGAAAGTCATATCTGAACTTTCCCAAAAGTGAAAATATAAAAAATATTTTGTGGTAACTAACAAAAAAAATGGCAGAAGAGAAGTCGGCAAGAATAAGTGTAGCAAAGCCTACTGTCTTAGGCAAAAAAGTAACAAATAACAATAAACAATACAGTTGGCTGAAAAGCAATATTTTTTGCACCAAAACAAGGCAATATAACACTGGGGGTTTGGTCGGGGTTCAGAGAGGAGATTCCAGCCTCCGACAGTTCACTTTTAATAATAGATGGGTCAAATTATTTATTTATTCACCTCTCCTCCCCTCCTCTCTCCTTTTCTCTGTCTGTCTGCTCTGCTTTCCAAGTTGAAAAACGAGGGCAACTTGGCGGGAAGGGAGACGAGGGCCAGGTACAGCTTCATTTTAGATGGTGGGAGGAAAACCACAGAGGAGATATTATTATATCCAGTCAGAACTGGTCCTACACACAGTAGACTCCCGCAGGTAACATGTTGCAGACAGGCTACTGTATTTGTGACCTGCTGCAATATCGTCTCCTCCTCACTTGTTGTCTCAGGGAGCAGGTGTTTGCTGCGACAGCGGTCTTATAATGAAACGGTGTGGCTTCAGCAGTGGGCTGGAGGAACCTGTCAAGCTGGAAATGTTGTTTGCTGGGAATCAGAGCATTGATGTGATAAGAAGGCAAGAGGAACAGGTTGAGCTCAACTCAATTTCAGTGCCTACGTGTCACCATGTTAGGATCTTTTTAAGATTTAAAAATATAAATTTCTAATTTGCAGATCAGCTCAAGGGCAAGAAGGCTTATATGAGCATCTGTGCAGACAATGGGTCGCGCTTCAGTGATGGAGAGTTCAGGGGTAGATGACAGGATTACAAACCTTGGTCAAGGCTTTTAGGACTCAAATTGACCAGCATGCTGGATAACAGTTGTTTCTGTAACCTGACTCTCGGTGGGACATTCTGCTCATGTGCATTGTTCTTTGTTTTTGCCCTGCGTCCTATCTGTTCTGAAAATAACAAGTCAATTCCCAGTGCTGTTCAAAAGAATACATTTCCCAAAGTTATGATGCCACTGTCTCATGTTTCTCCTATTGATTTCAGGCTGGGTAGTGCCTTGCAGGGAGTAAGAAAGCTGGTGAAGGAAGGTAGCTCAGATCAGTTCATGGTTCAGGAGTCAGGGGATATCAGGATGGGATCTGCTGCAAAAATTGACAACTACTACCTACCTTGCAGGAAAGAAGGGATTTCCCCCTTCTTACCAAATACCCTTAAGAGGCCCAATCTATTTTTCTGTTAGCCTCGGGAAAAATGTGAAAAATAAATTACATTTTCTGTGATCTGAAGTGATAAGGCCTGTAGCTAAACTCATTTTTTAAATCTTCTTTCTAGGAGTTTTTGATTTATTTTTTTAAAGTCATAGATTTGCCCCTTAGGGTGGTTGCTGGCTCTTAGCTGACTTTCCATGAATTTCACTGAACAAAGCCTGCAGTGAGAGACACGGGAGAGTTTACCTGCCAGGCTGGTATCACCTTTGGGACTGGAGAGCTCGAGGCTTTGAAGAGGTTCAAGAGCAACATAAGGATGGAGATGTTAGGAGGGCAGAGAAGCAAAAAATATTGTATAGGCAGGATCGTGCCTTGGGAGTGTTTTTAGTCTGAGAATGTTTATCTAAAGGAAACATAAGAATTTGCCTCCAAAATGACCACTGGGCCCATACTGGTTTGTGAACAACAATGAGGAACTTATTTGTTATATATTCTTAATATATAAAGGACATTATCCAGCTATAGCAAACACATAGCTAGTTGATTCACAGAAAATTAAGACCAGCCCACTCAAAAACTGTCAGCTGCTGAAGCCACCAGTTACTCCAGAACCATTTCAAGACACAATTTAGATGTTCCCTAAGCCCTCCTCGGGGTCCCCTCTCAGATTGTGAAAAATGTTTACTTTGAGGATGTTTCTTATGTCCATCATGTGAAGTGAGTCAGTAGTGTTCATCCTTGGCTAGGAAGGTTTACAGCAGATTGTGTTGTTGACTATGATGATGAGGAGCAGGAAGCTTCCAAACATCATCTAAAAAGTTTGCAAAATTGAGGCATCTGGATTTTCCTTCAAGTCCCTAGTGACTCAAATTTGACTTTCTGGCACATAATTTTATTCCCACAAACCACAATGCACATTGTTACTTACTACTAATAAAAAGGCAGCGAAAAAAAGTGTGGCGTATATTGCTTAACAGAAAAGTCGCTTTAGATGGACTTAAAATGAGCTCCACAAAGTTACTAATGTGTAACTTGAGTCTTAAAAAACCTTCCTGATTCCTGAAATGAGGAGGCGTCTCAGATGAGTGGCCAAACGTCTTCAACACACACAGAACAAGTCCAGTTGCCTTTGACCGACTACTGTTAGATGCTCCTGATTACTGAACCTGTTCAGAGACAAGGCTGTGGATCATCCTGCTGTCAGTGCTGTCTGCTGCAGCTGCCGGTGCTGTCCCTCCACGTCTGCTGCAGCTGCTGGAGGTGCTGAAAGGCTCTCTGGGTGATGTTAAGAGCTGGGTGGACCTTCCTCAGACTGGGCTCTCCGATCAGAGACAGACCACACAGCCCTAAGTAGGCATGGAGAGGGTCTGGTGGACAGGAAATGGAGAGAAAGGGGTAGAGGGGAAGAAATGGGGAGCACAGTGAGGGATGAAAGAGTGAGAGAATGGAGGGGAAAAGGGAGAAACTAGGTCAGTGATGGTAACATGTATCACAGCAGGAGCACCTGCATGTGACAGGCCAGTAGACCTGATCAGAGAATCAATAAAACAATAACCTCATTTCACTTTAAAAAACGCCATTATGCAGAAGCATTGTTTTTGTTGTAGTGCTCCTTTAAGAAGATATAAATAATGCACATCGGTTGGCCCCGTGGCCCTTTCCCTCCCCTGGGACCAGAGAAAAAGCTGCACAGGCCAGTAAATGGAGCAGTAATTGAATTATAATGGAATGACAGATCTTTGGACACAGACATCAGAATCAATCAAAGCACCATTAGCTGCATCAATCAGGATTCATAGGGACTCAAGGTTGCACAGAAGACATGTCTGGAATTAGTCCAAGGTTTGAGGTGAGATTTGATTCATAAGGATTCATATCACAAAATGTGATATATGGCAATTTATGTTTTGGATTACAACTAGTTCCGAATAAATAATTTGGACAACATATATTTGCAGAACAGTAACAAGGTAAGACCACGATATCATTCCACTAAAAGTCATTAACAATAATATTAGAATAATATTGATTAGAATAATATATCTTAAGCCACATGCAGAACTTGTTGGATTATGAGAGATAATTATTCCAATTGAGGGGGTGTAAGATAAACAGTAAGGGGCTGAATATTGATTATAGCCGCTTTATAGTCTGCTGTTGGGGTTATAAAGGCAGAGACACCCGGATACAGCAAGGACTAGGCTTTCCTTCATGTTGTTTTGGCCGTTCCGTCCAATTCAGTCTCCGCTGTGCTGTTCAGCATGCAGGGAAAACAGTCTGCCAAAAAAGAGGAGCAAGTTGTGCATGTGGCATCAGTTGTTAATCAATCTGAGAAGGGATTTTCACCATAGAAACCTTTCAAACTAATTAATACATGAGTCTTTTATAGCCATGAAGTCAGGCAATGAAAAGAGCTGTGGATCTGTTTCTTGGGTTCATGACAACAGATGCTTTTATTGAGACTCAATTCAATCAATTTGAGCAGAAACTTTAACCATCCTGTCTCTACGTAATACCAACTGCTCCTAACATGAAAACCGATGCTGATGACCTGAGCTCCTTCTTAAAGAGCAACTGTGGACAGAAACGGGTTGTGTCAAAGTATTTGGTCCAGATCTGCTTGACAAACACACAGCACCTTCTTTTGTTCTACGTTGTTGTTACCTTCCTATCCTCCCAGACCAGTTTCCGGACATCAGTAGCTGTGAATGACTGCACTGTTCAAGTACAAGCCAGTCCAATGCTATCTGTACCAATACTGCAATGGAGTCCCTTTTATTTCCTGAAACTCTCTTTTGTTCAGTAATATTTACGAGGCTTTGTGAATACAGCGTCTGTTTAGCCACATTGTTTCTTGCAGCCTATCTTCAATGCCTTGTTCCTGTAACGTGAGGAGCTCGATCTCCTGTGTCCTCGGGCTACCTATGAACAATCGCCTCATCAATTACACATTACAAGGGCGAGCAGCAGGAACACACACACACACACACACACACACAGGCATGTGCACCATTGAAGTTTAGGGTTACAAGAACTTTTCCATTGATCTCAAGTAAAACTGCCAACCACTACTCCACCCTGACCTCTCTGCACCTGTGGAGGGCAGGGTGGAAACTGTTCAGCCGAAAGAGAGAAAGAGAAAAAAAAAATAAACACATGGTCTATTTGGGTTCTGTTTGTTTCCACCACATGAACATTAAACATGCCATCCAACCACACTCCACCACACCACTCCACTCCTGTGGCCTTTACAGCAGTATAAGGTATACAGATACTACAAACAGCAAAACTGACAATATATATAGACCAATATGAACAACCATGGCAGTATTCTGTAATTGGATTTCTGGTAGTGTCTTTTCATTTGCACTCCATCTGATGACTGGGCGTCTACTGCGAGATGTTCCTGTAACAGACACCTCTGCAAGTCAAATAATTTACCTGGATGGCTGTCCGGCCACTTGGCGAATCCCCCCACCAACCGATCCTGTGTGGACAGGATGAAGCGCCTGTTCTTGTCAAAGTTCGTATACTGGAACACATCTAACAGCTGGGACCGGAGAGAGGGTGGGGGAAGAGTGTGAGAGGAAAAAAAAGGAGGGGAACAAGTTTTACCATGACATTAGTTAGCAAACATAAAAACTAAATACTTAATATAAATGAGTTTTGTTAACGGATGTTTTTACAGTTTAAAATACATTTTCAGCTCCAAAGATGCTGGGCATGTTGTTTTTAGAGAGTGAGATAATGCTTATAATCATTTAATTTAATTTCACAAAGGTGGGTTACGGCAATCAATGATCAGACACTTGATATTCTCCATCTATACAGATGCTAGTGAAGAAAACATCAAGCCTTAGTGTTTGCCATACTGCACTTTTGCCATATACAAATATTTTGTTTGAGTGTGCACATTTGTCACTCTGGCACAGTTTTGACCTACAAATTCACAGTTTTCCTGCATTGTGTTTGCTTATGTGTTGTGTGTTGTGTGTTGTGTGTGTGTGTGTGTGTGTGTGTGTGTATCCCTGGCTTACTCATAGCTGTTTGCAGTTTAGCTCACACTTCAGTTTTCTGGATCATATGTGTGCATGCATGTACCTCTGGCATAGTTATGACCCACATGCTGAAAGGTTTGCTCACAGGTTTTTTGGGTTGTGTGTATGTGGGTGTGAGGGATTAGCCCAGTTGTTCAGACAGTGCAAGTATATGCAGTGCTATTTAAAAAATGCTCCATGTTATTTAGTGCATGCCGGTGCACTTTTCAAAACTTCTCTCATCTCTTCTCCCATTAGAAAATGGAGGTAAAGTACTTAAATGCACTAAACATGTTAATGCATGCAGGAGTGTGTATGTGAATACATGTCTGTTACACCAGTCTGTACCTCTAGCGTAGCTCCCACCCAAAAGGAGTAGCAAGTGTCTACAGGTTTGTTGGGGCGCCCGTGGAAGCCGGTCTGTTGCCTCATGATGCACCAGCGCCGGATCCTGTCCAACTCCCGCTGACTCAGCGCCTCCTCCAGTCGACCCATCAGACACAGAGAGGCTATGGCGCAGTACGTCCAGCCACCTGGACACACACACACACACACACACACACACACACACACACAGGCAGGCGCATGATGACACACAGAGGATATGGACAATTCATACCACAAATGAATCCCATTAAATGAGACTACTGATTTCTGACAATGTATTAAAATTGAAAAGCAGTTCCAGTGGTTCACCCTGACATGTTTTGATGACAGACAACTAGCTGATTTCAGGGCACTGCAGTAAAAACAGAGGGTGTGTCTGCGTGTGGGCCCTTTTACTGCCAAATATTTGATAGCATGCTGCTACTCTCACTTTCCACCTTTTCTTGGAAGTTATCACAACGTTGAGCAACCTTATGTTTCGTATGAATATAAATAAATGTGTGCCTGTGAGGAAAATGGCTGCTTTTTTATACTTTTTTGCACAATAATTGAAGACTTTTGGGTGGAAGAAAGAAGCTTTAGGCAGCCCTTTTGACATTTGAGTGGGAGTTGTTTCACCAGAATTTTAAGTACTAAATGCAGAGCGTCTTTACAGCTGGAGTCATACAGACATGCGTGTGCTCATTGATTGATGACAGGCTGTTATCAGTACAGCCACAAGCAGCAGCTATCCATCCCCTTCTACAACCCAACTGTCAGCTGCTTTCATTATCACCGTGCCTTTAACCCATCCCGAAACATTACCACCAGCCCTGGCTGCTTATCTGTGTTCATGTGTAAGGGAGAGAAACAAAGACAAGGTGGGGTGAAGTGCGTGGGTCAGGGGTGTAAATCTGGCGAGGTGTCACACTCGCCTCCAGTCAACCAAGTCTAGCTCACTATCTGCTGGAGGCGCAGGAAGATCAGAGGGGATAAATATAAATCTGAATCAACTTTGGGCAATCCAAAACCACTTCCTCTAACAGTAGGTTTGGGACAGTCATATGCTTTATAACAAAATTGAAAAAAAAAAAATGAAAAAGAAAAGAATGGAATAAAACCTGCTTTTTGGCACCCTTTTCTATGATAACATACTCACACCTGAACGTAACTATTTTTCCTCATGGGCCATTGTACATTATTCATGGAAACCAACAATTGGGAATCTTTCAAGCGCATTTAATGGAAAAAGAAGCACTTTGTCTTCAGAAAACAAGAGTATATAGCCTAAAGAAAAAGAAAATGCTGGAAATATACAGAAGCAGTGAGATAAAAGCCAACCACATTGAATACATAAACATAGAGAAAACTAATTTCTTACCCTGAAACAGTTTCTGTAACAACATGTTTCACACAGTAGCTCAAACACAATTATCTACAAAAAAACAGTGTAAGAGTCTGTGCACATTTAAAGCACACGGTGTGGGAGGTCTTGGTGCTGAACAAACACACACTACAAGCGTAGATGGGTAATGGGCATCATCTGTACATCTCTACTGATGTGTAATCAGCCCTCAGACAGAGAGTTGGCTGGCTTGCAGAAGAGATCTAAGTCTCAATGAAGCCTGTAATCATAGAAGATGAATTTATCGCAAGGAGGGAAATTACCGAGATGCACTAGGACCTGCCCCTTCAGGCGGATTTATTTTATGCATTCACAGTCTGTCGCAAAGTTAACAGGAAATGCTACCTTCACCATGTCAAAAAGGTGACTATGGATATCTTCCAAGTAGTGGTATGAAATTGTATGTGTGTGTGTGTGTGTGTGTGTGTGTGTGTGTGTAGGAGGAAGGCTTTTGTGTCAGAATAATAAGGTTTAATTTGAGCGGGAGAGGGATTAATGAGGACAATGTATCTACAGAGACGGATTTTAATGGCTAATAATTTAAACCAGTTACTCCCATCAGCCACTTTCATGCCCTCTACCACTGCATCGCCAACGCAGCCACAAACGCTTTGATCTGATGTGAACCATTTGGCTTGAAATTCAAAATGATATTCATAAAACTGATTTTTAAGTCTGGGCTGCAAAGTGTGTACATTTTTACTCTTCTTCTCTGACCTACCAGACCATCCCCCCTGATGTGCATTCAGCTTTCAAGCTCACATTTCTGATTTCTGTGACTAAGTTTAAACCATTACAGGATGATCATACTCACCATGTGACTCTCGCCCAGCTCCCTGGCCAAACCCACTGTCGTATGACTGTAGAGAACAAAGACAAAGCCATTCAATTACAAGCAATATTTCATTGGGCAAGAAAGGCTAATTAGGGTCAGAAGAGGCTGAACTGCATACATTTATTCCTACTATCCTTTAGAAATATAACAGAATATAAAGATGTCACCACCAACAAACACCAACACGCCTTCCCAGCTGTTTTAACTGGCTTTGTAGACTACAGCACAGCTCAAATGTGATGCGTCATTCTCAAAATGAGTCCTGACGCTTCCCAGTTGTTCTTACTGGTCAAGTCACAACTGGATGCATCATCAACTGGCATGCTAACTTGTTCTATTTTTATCTTTCCTTCTTTATTGTATTTAGTTGTGTTGCTATCAAGTGACAGCAGTTAAACACTCAAATTACATAATATCATTAAGGATACAAGAACATCCAGCAGAGCTCTGGGTCCTGAAGAGCAAGACAGACAACCACATCTTTAAATATATAGGTAAGTTGGTTTAAAATGACCCAGGTCCAAGTTAAAATTTTTGATTTGCCATTGTTCAATGAAATCCAAGTTTTATTTGTTATCCAACAGCCACAGTGCAGTCTTTTTGTTTGTGTTTTACTCATACATATTTACAACCTTTAAGAACTGTTTTCTAAAACTTTGAGCATCAGTCTTTAACTAAAAAATGTTGTGAAAGATGTGGTAATGGTCCCACATTCGTTTTACTTGTATTTCAGTCAAAACCAACTTTTTTATGGAACAGAGCAGCTAAAAATGAGCATGCTCTATGACCTTGTTTTGGGACTCCTACTGGTTCCTACAAAATGACATAAGTTCAACAACAGACGGCAGTCACTTGGGAAAAACTAACAAGGTTGAGTCCTTGTCTGCTTGAGTGTCTGGTGTGATGGGATCGTAACAATAAGGTTGGGAAATGGATACCTGCCACCATCTAAATGTGAAGTGAAACTTCAGTGTGGCTGGTAAACTAGTCTACTGTTTCAGGGCTTTTCCACACAAAACCACCTATCATCGGGTGGTTTCTGTATATTTACATTCACCAACAACTAACTTGCATTGCAAAAGACATTTTTGGAATCCACCGCCAGCATGTGGCCAGTGGATAAATATACTTTTCAGACATGATTCACAGTTACCTGCTAACTAATTAACACACACACAGAGAGAGAGAGAGAGAGAGAGAGAGAGAGAGAGAGAGAGAGAGAGAGAGAGAGAGAGAGAGAGAGAGAGAGAGAGAGAGAGAGAGAGAGAGAGAGAGAGAGAGAGAGACCCTGCACACAATAAAGAAACTACGCAATGAAAATAGATGAATGGGACCATCTCTCTGCTCTGGGAACTTGAGTTGTACAAGACACTGAGATGACGAGCATGAAGACAATACCTCACACAGACCACTTTGATGTGTCTAACCCACGTCTGACGTAAAAACAAACACTGAGGCTAAAGTAAGGGTTGAGTTAAACATCAATCAACAATCTGACAAAAATATCATAAACTTGGAACATCTTGTTTTTCTCCTGGTGGGGGACTGGAAAAACCTCTGCTACCGCTTTAAGACCATGATGCACTGCTCAGCCACCCCCCTGCATTTATTATAAATGAAGTATTTCTAGGCAGAGTGCCACCTACTGGGTGGCCTGTTCTCCCCATTCAAGTGTAGAGGCACTGTTTTGAATGGTGCAGGAACAGAGGTTGCACCACTAGGGGGCGGGCCTGTTGACCTGGAATATAGGTCTCATTCATTCATTAGGGGTGCAGCAAAATCTTCATAATCTCCCTGCAGTTTAAAGCCTCATTCTACATTTTTTTTTTTTTTTTTTACACATCTACTCACCAAACTTCCTCTGATGTACTCAATGGCCTTTTGGATGTCCATGCCTGACCAGTCATCTAGCATGTAACAGATACTGGCTGCACAGTAGATAAACCGTATGTCATTTTCACTTCCTTCTGGCACTGCGTAGAAACTGGATGCAAGTGGACACACAGACACAGAAAGCCACAAAGACAGGAGAGTTACACAAACAGTTGAAAATTAGTTGAGTGTCTATATACAGAATTTGTAGCATTAAAGTCATATCATGTCAAAGGCAATAAAAAAAAGCCTGTCAGCTGAAATAGTTTAAGTTTTAACTCAGATACATCTCTGTCTGAGGATAGTTTTATCTGCACATGATATACACAATGTGTGTGTCTGTCTGTGTGTTTGTTCGTGTGGACAAACTACTGTTGTTGGACCAAACGTGAATTAATGTCAGTCCACATTAAGACTGGTAGTGTTAACATGACCTCAGGTGTATTTGAGTCAGAGTGAAAGTGCCAGTGCAAATTTGTGTGTGTGAGAGAGTGTACACCAACCTGCCGTCCTCCAGCTGCAGTGCTCTGAGACCAGCCAGACAGGCCTGTTTGTTAACCCGGCTCAGGTCGTCTCCCAGTATTAGCAGCGAGCACAGCCCGGTGTAGGTCATGGCTACATGGCCACTGTCATACGGATGGAGCACACCTGGACCCTGAAGAAAATATCAAAATGAAATATTATTCATGCAACTGCAGTGGAAAGACAAAAAACAACGAGATTACAGTAGTTATTAAAACCAACATCTGGAGAGAGAAAAAAGCGGTTTAAAAATAACCAGGACCAGACAGATCAAGTATTTAGCCGTCTACAGACAGCTAAAGAAGACCTTTTTGGAGAAATTACTCGCATTGGCAATGCCCTTACATCAGCAACTATGTCTCCATGGGGATAGAGAAGTAATGCAAAATGAAAAATACATCTATTACAATGACTGTTAATATTACAGCTGCTGGGATGATGCTAATAAAACTGGAAAAGCCCCAGACCCCCTGATGTGAGAGAGCGGATTGGTACAATGATTGAAATTAAAGTCTAAATATTTTGAGATGGATTAATGCAAATGGAAAATAGAGGAAACATGGGATCACAGAAGTGAATACGTCGACTCAAAATATATCTTTAGACTGATGCAAGATACAGTGTTTGGTCAAACTTGAGATGAGGTCTAAAACAGTGTGGGGGTGAAGAGGGGCAGTACCTTAGTGCTGTAAGGAATTCCAATATGTGACGATCCTCGAAACCCACAACGACTTAGGTTAGATTCTGGAAGAGAATAACAGGAGAAGGGAAGATAGAGATGTAAGAAATACTCAGTATTAAATACCGGTAAACATCAAGAGAAACTGGAACAAGAAAGCACTACTCTGTTTTACCGTCTCACAAACTAGGTCTCACTCTGTTTGGATTGACCTTCAGCAAGGTGCTGCAAAGATGCTCAAACAGCTAAAAAAAGTAGACTGCTGCCATCTACTGACCATGACAGAAACATTACTTACAGCTGAACACAACTAACAAAATGTCATCATACCGCAAAGAGCGCACAACATGCTACAGAGACAATTTCAACACGTGACAACCAAACTATGTGTCACACATCATATTACCATTTCTGATTGACAGGCTTATAATACATTGATCATGTTAAACTATGTGACAGGAAGTGTTATGCTCACTTATTCTTGAGTTTGCACTTTTCAAATTTGTATTCAGTCAAACCAGAAAAGGTCTACAATATTTGTGTATTTTCAGCATACAAATGTTGTCAACAAAATTGTCTGCTAACCGATTTGAAAGCGGTCCCTACAACAACATCAGGGACAGAACGTCTTCTGGCACAGATGCAGACACACATTTTACATAGATTAACTTGACATATACAGATTAATTCATTCAACACACCTACACTCAGTTGGACAGCAACAACACGCCCATCAACAACTGTTAAAAGTCTCACCAGCTTCAAACTAAAATTCTATTTCCATATTGATCACACATTAGGAAATCTGCTGTATTTTCACAACTAATGACAAGAAACCAGCCAGACACCAAACATATGGCAGCGGCAAAAATGAGACCAATCAAGCACGGCTACCCCGACATCATTTCTGTTGATGTACTGAATAATTAACTGAATGGGCATCTAAACAGATGGCTTGTTTGAGAGAGAAAAAACAAGTCATTAAATATTTAGAGTCCAACTTTGCTTGATGAACAGAGGTACAGTCGGAAAAGGTTAGGTGAGAAGGACACCTGGAGGCCGATATAGTAAATCTAAGAAAGAAAATCGAAGGAAAATCTTATATTGGCACTTTTGGCAGTAACCTAAACTTGCCCCCCCCCCATCCAGCAGCCCCCTCATTGCCCTCCCTCCAGGATGGGAAATTAGCACCAGCCACCAGTCAAATGCTGGTAAAATATGAAAGTGGCTGGTAGATTTCAAACCCAAAGTAATAATGTACTATTGAGTGGCTGGTGAATTTGGACATTTATCTGTCAGTGGCTGGTAGATGTTCACACAAAAAGTTAACCTGCCTCCCTCTCTCCCACCCTGATGAAACCATAGACCCTTACACACACACACACACACACACACACACACACACACTCCACAACATTAACAGAATAATTTACCTGAAATGTTTCATTAAGTGTTTCAGCATCTGTTGTTTCCACATGAAACTCCTTAAAGTTATGTTTTTCTTGATGTGACCATTCACACACCACAAACATTAGAAACCTTACAGCAATAAAGAGCATTAGTCCTGCACCTTTCCTAAGCTAGCCTCTGTACCAGTAATATCCATCCCTCAAAGTATTTTCTTATAGACTGCTTCTTTCTTCTGTCTTTCTCAAAAGATGAAAAGATACTGGGATTTCCTTGTACATACAGAGTCAGAAAAATCCAAAATCCTTGCTATTTTGACAAAGACAAAACAGTTATTATTTTGTTTGATACAGCTACCATGAGGGCTTAAACTCTTTCCAATTTGTTTTCTTCTGTAGCTGACTTTATGTACTAAACTGGTAAAATTTATGGCGCAGAGGATAACACCAGGGAAACTGATATGTACCTAAGTAGGGTATGCCATCTTCATGTGTTCAATAAGACACTCAAGAAGGACTTGCTGTTAGAACAGCTGATTATTACAACACCTGTTTTTGAAGCCCTGTGTGTCAGAGGTGATTAGGCTTCATTCAACTCACTCACGATGTAGTTTGCTGCCTTGACAACTTGTTGAGTTGCTGCTTCATGTTAACCTTTGTTATGTCATCCTTATTGGCAATGAATACTTGTACTACAAACCTTTTTAAAATTATCTGTTTAAACTCATCTTATTTACAGTCAGCTGTGAAAAAGTGGGAAGATAACGAGACTCACGATCCTCTGTGGGCAGAACCTGTAGCGAGTAGATCCACTCAATCATGGCGTTCCTATCAATCACATCCAGAGCGTCCAGCACATCGAGACCAGACAGGGCAAAAAATATGATAGTTAACCTGGAAAAAAGGCAGATAGCAATCTTATTAATTTTTACTTATTTAATATTGATGGAAAGAACGATCCACCACACATATAAGCTACAAGAACGAATGCGTGGTCGGAGCTATGCAACAAACAAGCTGTGAACAGTTGCATTAGATTACTGGATGATAAAACCCAAATCACAACAATATATATTTTTAAAAAATCAAACAAAAAAACATGATTAGCTAATACTTAGTTAGCTATTGGTTAAGTTCAGCTTGTAAAGGCAGGAGGCAACTGGAGAGATATTTGTTTAGTTGACAAATGAAGAACCTGACCAACTTTACAGTCCATTTAGCATGAAGTTCACTTTCAAATGAGCCTTATTTCTATAATAACATAACCTACAGACGTTGACTAATACGTTTCACAGGGCGTCGTGCACAGCTGTACCGTTAGTTCCCTGTTTTACCACAGCCAATCTGTCATAACTTCACCACCCTAGCTGATGTTAGCAAGCACGCTAAGCAAAGTACCACTAGCCTCCATTCAAAACGGTTGAACCACAGCTAGCTTGGATGCTAGTCAAGTTCTTCTACAAAACATATAAACTAGAGCAACATTTTTCATTCCAGTAAACTAACCTGGTTGTTTCCAGTGAGGCGTATCTCTCAGGTAACACCTGAAGTGTTCTATGGAAGAATCGTACATGCCGATCTCTTAAAAAGTCTATTTGCTCAAATTCTTCAAACTGGCTCTCCTCTTCCGCCATCTTTGCATCCGCACCTATGAGGAATCTTTTCCGGTACGTTCGTTTTTCAAAATAAAAGCTCACTTTACAGAGCAGTGTACAGAAAGGGTAATTCAGAGGTTTGATCTCTATTGAAGACACAAAAAGATTGTATATTATACAGATTGTCTTTTTGTATATTACTTTGGAAATTTCATTCAACAGTAAATATTGCTGGAAAGCTAGGAATACCCAGTAACACTGACTGTTATCAGTCCACCATTTTAACAGAGACAAAATAGATAAGAAGTTATGAAATTTACACAAAACTGTAATAAAAAGCTTTTATTTAAAATAATAGTTTTGTTAAATTTAAGGCCATTTAATTCATAGATTGTACAAAACCTCAAACAGCAGCACACAGTGGTTTCAAATAAAGGCACAGTCTGGTGTTGAGATCCCATTGCGAACATTTTCATTTAATCTAATTTCTATAAAAACATTGAATTCATTTCAGGACTGTTCAGTTGTTTTCCATTGTTGCTCATCACAGGCCTTGTCTCCAAGTGGGAACAGCTCTGCAACAAAATGACAGAAGAGTTAAGTGATTCAGCAAGCAATCACCTATTATTACCCAAAACATTCCTTAATATAAACCTGACCTAGTGACTAAAAAAAGGTAGAGGCAATCAGACCTATGAAACATTTGTGGCACAGGCCCTACTCCTGAAGGTCCAATGTGTTTCATTCGCTCCTCCCATCCCTTAGTGGGGCGGGTAAGCCTGGAGGGGTCTCTGCTGACGTGACCATCCACCTGAATGAGGAACAAATAAACATCAACCATTTTATTTAAGATTTTAAAGATTTTCAGTTTTTGTGTTAAAAACGTTATTCTTTTGTTAGTCATTTTGAGAGCTCATATGATGTGTGACCCCCATGTCCACTGTACAACCCTTACCTTCTCCTTCAACTTTGCAGCAATTCTCCTCTGTCTTTCCTTTTCCTCTTTTTCCCTCAGCTGTTTCTCCTGAAGCTTTGCCTCCACCTTGTGAAGATCCTGCAGAAAGGCAGAGACAAGCGTTGTATTTTACACAGTATGGTGACTACTAACATTGGCCTTTAAAACCTCACATCCCTAAAACACATCACATCACAACCTCACATAACAAAAAATGTGCTCTGATACCTGATGTAGACTTGCTGTTTAACATCTGCAATCTAGAGAAACTTTATACCCTTTCATTAAAACGTTTGATGCCCTTTGCTGCCTCCCTTCTCCTCTCATCCATCTCCCTCTGTTCCTCCTCTTTCCTCCTCCTCCTCTGTTCCTCCTCCTCCTCTCTCCTCTGTCGTAGCTGCTCCTCAACGGTCAGCTTCACTTCCAGCTGGCGGCGACGCTCTTCCTGATAAAGAGAAATAATTTTGATTGGTAACGGTAAATATTTGTTGAGGGCACCAACCATGCACCTGTTTACTCCAACTTTCATGCCAAATAAATTACACAATACCCATGAACACACAGATAAGTACATACTAATACAGAAGCACTATCTGTGATGATACATAACCACAACTACAGTAAAATTATGTTTAGCACACACACATGCTCAAAAGCACCTTTGCCCTTCTCCTCTTTTGTATCTCCTCAGCCAGTCTCTGCTCCTCTTCCTGTTCCTCGTTCCTTCTCTTCTCTTCCCTCCACTCCTCCAGTTGCCGTGCCGCCTCCCTCTTCTCCTCCTCAGTCCTAAAACAGAAGAGGAAAGAACACACTAAAACAAACATGACACCAAAGTGACATTAACAAAGACCTGGTGGGATCTTATGACTCAGGGGTGCATTTCACTGCTTTAGTCATGGAATCAATGTCTGCCCCACCTCGTCTTTCTGGTTTTTATTCTATTCTAGTCTACTACTGACTCACCTGTGTTGGTGGGCCTGGCTCTTGGCCTCTTTCTCCCTCTTTTCCGCCTCCTCCGCCTCCTCCTGGCTCTGTATCCTGGTCTGGCGTTCCTGGTGCTTGCTGGCTTTCCACCGCTGAATAGCCTGGGTATGGTATGAAGACAAGTAGTAAAAAAGGAAACCACAAAATAGCCAGAAGATGGTACCACAGCTTCCAAAAAGGGTCTTCCTGAGCTCCTGGCTATGTCATGTTTATATAGAATAAAGGCGGTTCTAATTGAGGTTAATTGAATAAAAGTGTACAAGCACTGTTGGCATACAATTGGAAACCAAACAATTTATATTAAAGGTTGGACTATATTACAACCTGTTGAAGTAAAGACCCTTTAACTGTGTTTTACTCTGTGAATTTGTCACTTTTCAACTATTCAAGTGAAAAAGCAAATGTGTCCTCCACCCACAATGATGCAGGCATTCTCTGAGCCAATCGTAGGCAAGATACAACAGGCCTTTATCGAAACTGCAGTGATGGTGTAACAGGTTATGGTTATTAGTTATCCTCCTCTCTGACTCATGGTGGGATCATAAGTAAAATCACTTGCTGTCGAATTTGGTTTTCAATGAAACTGTCAGCCCTTCACAGTAAAATACCCAACACAAATTCTTACCTAAAATTTTAGTGCCACCCAGCAGAGAGCCAGAGCAGCACAATTTAGGTTTACATTAAATTAGAACAAATTAGCCCTGACAACTGAATTTTGAAGATGTTAGAATTATATCTAAAAGAATATCATAAATGACTAAAATCTGTTTTGTGTTTTTTAAAATTTTATTCTAACAACTAATCTGGATTCAATTCACTTTTTAAATACACAGTCAGGTGACCTTGCAATGTGAGGAAGATTTAGCGTAGTGAGGGATGTTGCTTTTTCTTAATTTCCTCGTGATGCTCTCAGCTTGTTTGGGACTTTTGTGTTTACCATGTACCTATCCAAATGAGGTTTGCTTTCCTATTGAACTCATACATGTTTTGTCACAGTTCTCTACCTCTCTCTTTCTCTCCTGTAGATAGATCAGCTCCTGATGCCAGTCCTCATGTAGCTCTATCTCCTCCAATGTTTTACCAGGCAGGTACAGTTTGGCCTCTTTCCTGTAGGCTGGTTTCCCACTGTGTTTTGTCCAGACCTGTAAATTAAAACAGATTAGAGTTAAGTCAGACAGGAATCTTGAGGCATTCGACCTTTTGCTTGACATCTGCTAAAGTTGCCTGAAGCAAAACATTGAACACTGTCAGTTTAAGGAGTGGTGCTCAGTGCAATGATCTGCAAGGAAGGTGGCAAAAGAAACGAGTTTCCTTTTCAACACAAGTTATCGAGACAAAATGACAATAATGTCTTACTTTAAGGAAGGCTTGGTGGTCATATTGGTCCCAGCCACCATTAAGGCCTCCTGTCTTCTGCAGGAAAGCCTCCAGTGCTCTGACCTCTGCAGGGAGGTCTCTGTCCGGGGGTTTGGTCTTATGGAAAACATAATGATATGAATGAAGTGCTGCATGGGTCAGACATCTAGATGCATTTTTAAAAGAGTCACAAGATATTATAAAAAAATATTATATAATAAAAATATTTTTCTGTCTACTTCTAACACAATGTAAAACAGATTATAAACACTTTCTCATGATTTCAGAAACAATCCTGTGTGCAGAAATGGTGTTTTTTCCGTCACTGAGCTCAAATATCTTGTGATATTTATTTATAACACTCTAAATAAGATTCTATATGTAAATACAAACTCAGCTCTTCATCCTCTTTTCATTTCATAAATGATGGACAACAGAGAAAATATAGAAAGGAGGAAGATGAAGAGAGAGAGACCTTAACAGTGGGAGCTGTGGGTAGTTTGGGGTCTGATTTGACAGCAAGGCTCCAGTTTTCAATCTTCTTCTCGTAAGCAGTGATCTCCTGCCCACATGTCCTCTCCTCCTTCAAAAGTTCTTCAAAGCTGAGAGGAGCAGAGAAACACGAAGGACTGTACATAACCTTGTAATTTTTGAATAGTATTAAAAACTTTTTGTTTGCTTTGTCTAAGAACACTGTGCTGGGGTGTTTTTATTTTTTTATATTTTTTATTTATTGGATTAAATACATATTGCATTGCATTATATTAAATGTGTGTTTCTAATATTTATAATATTGTGTTCTCCATGTATGCAATTAACTTAAAGGCAGTACTTGTTAAAGGGTTATTGTAAAGTGCATTACATTTTATAAGGATTTCTATTTACTGGATACTAAGTCTAATTTGGTCTAAAGTTGTTTAGTGTATCCTGTTACCATGACCGCTGTTCCTCCTTTAGGTTGTTAATTGAGATTTCCACCTCTGACATTATTTCCTCCAGTCTTTCAATCACTGAAAACCCAAGTAGATATGCAGAAACATTATTGAGCAGTGCTTTTCAATAGCATTTTATATATATTTTATGTATATTATATGTATATTTTATACATATTGATGTTGTGGAATGGTACAAATATTGACATTAAATGTGCTGAATGGCTGAATGAATGATAAAAAAATGTATGATTGTTTTTAAGGTACTATGAAGAAACACTGCTAGATACAAAACTTACGCTCAGGAGTTGGCTTCACATCTATTAGCTGTCTCTGAAATTTCCTCACACCATTATGAATCTTCACTAGCTGCTTTTGAAGATTCATCTCTAAAGAGCAAAAATGCAAAGAACATTATGAATAACAGTTTTTAAGATTTATGTTTCCTTTTACATTGGTTTACTGCTATGGCTGGAGTATTTCATATTTTGTATTTTATATATATGGTAATAATGCAGTCTCAGAGGCCCTGCCACCCTACCACATTAAAAGGTTTAGGGAAATGTTAAGATACTGTAATGCAAAGAAAGACCTACTCTCAGCATTTCTTTCTCCCTCCAGCACTTTCTCGTACTCTTCCAGTTCTCCAGACACATCTGTCCAGCCATTCTTCCTGCACTGAACACTCAGTGTCCTCTCTTTCTCCAACTTTTCAATCCTGTGAAGAAAGAGGAGAAAAGCTGCATGGGTGTATTACATCATTGACCAGTGAAGACACACTGATATTAACTCTTCACAAAGTTCAAGGACTGATTTGTGTTACAGTGGTTTAGTGAATGGTTACATTAGTACAGCTCACATAAGGAATGTGCCTTACTTTTCTGGTTTCAACTTATTATTACATTTAACTTGAAAGTATAACATGGCTTGCTTGTCTCATTTACAGTGGTGACTCAGCAGCACCAAATCAGTTCTTTCTATTGTCGAGCCTATATAAGAGAATCATCTTAATCCTCATACAAAAGGTGTGTGTGAAATAAATCAGTGCTGCAGTAAATACCATCTTTGTGAAGCTCATATATGAGGTGTACTTTGTTTTTCCACAAACTGTATCTCTACAGTGAAAGTTAAGTGTTTAAAGATTTATAATTAAATATGAAATAACCCTGAGTAGCTTCACTTACTGCCTCCTGTTCTTCTCGGCTTCCTTGAGAAATTGTGCAGCTTTTTGTCTGGCCAGCCTGTGATCCACACTGTCACTGCTGACCTGGGATGATGTGCAGCGCTGCTGGACACTGGAGTCTCCCTCTCCCTGCTCAAATTAATTTAGTGAAAGCAAAGCACAAAAGTCATAGTGTAATATATAACACCAACTGCAGGTACAAATTTAATCCGCGTCCGCGTTTAATTCGCGTCCGATAATAGAACAGTAAGTCCCTTATCCATATGGAACCACAGCACCATGGGTAACCAAGTAACCCACAGGGCATCCATTTTCGGACAGATAGCAGCTAGCAGTGCTCTTACAAAAAACCTGGCAAACACTGCAAATTAATTACACTAATAAATGACGACTATAGATCGGATTAGCTACAGTATGTCAGTGGCTATCGTATGTAAAACACAACCATGAAGTTAGCAAGCAGTTCCCCTCTTTTATAACTTCGGTAACCTAGCTAACGTTAGCCAGAATTCATTAACGAACGCTAGCTCGTCAGTCGTCCAACCGTAGTCTCCTGCATTCCCTGAAAAATGTAACCATTTTAGATAATTAAAGTGTTGGCGACTGAGTAATATATGTCAATTTTAGACCATATGCAGTAAACGGCTCTGTGATAGCTACCGAGCAATGTTTATCAGCGCATCGTGTGGTTGCTAGGGTGGCCATGTTTAAGTGAATCTGTAAACAAAACAAACTTTATTTAAAAAACGAGCACCGCTGTAGTTAGTGATTCACACCAGCAGAGGACACTGCTTATCATTGTATGTCTACATTAGCCTGAAAGACTGGACTAGACTGGAACATATTAGCTGGTACTGTGCAAGCTCCCATCAGGCCTTGATGATCAGGCTACACCATGGGAGACAAACCTAATGTAACCAGGAGACTGTAACCATGACAACAGACTTAGATTAACCAGAGTGCCTTAACCAAACGGTTTGCTTTTCGTGGCCACAATCTTTCCCTACCCTTAACCGTATGGTTTTATTGCTTAACCTCAACCCTTTGACTTTTGACTTCATCTTTACTTTTCTGTCTACTTTAACGACATTTAATGTACTTTCTGTAGCCCTGTTCCTGAGGTACAGAAACACCTGGCTGTACCCTGCTGCAACTAGATGGTTAGAATTACCTACGCATCTCACTCTCTCAAATAACTGCCTATGTTGTCTACCGAGGCCTTGGTTATTTCTGTAACAGCCTTTTTATGCTGGCCAACGGCTATATTTATTATGAGAGCTGGCCAAGTGACATTTAGAGAGAAAAGAGGAGAGAGAAAGAGAGAGAGTGAGAGGGAGTATAAATAGAAACCTGAATCCATTATTGAGTGCAGATATTGGGGATGGTCTCTCCCATGGGTGCAGAGGCAGAGTTGTCATCGCAACATAAATAGCAACCGCTCTCCTTAATGAAGAGTGTTACAATTTCCTGTCTTCGTTGTCAGCCATGGGACTCACTTAATTTGATAAATGAGACAATCAGATGACCCTTCAACTGGTTGGCATAACAAATCAAACATAACATGCTGGTATAAAGTGGGGGAATTCCAGACAGGGTATATTTTGGTTGCAAAAATATAAATGTCAAAGAGTTGTAAAGTTTAGGTCAGCTCTAAAATACACTACTACTCTTTCTTTGTAACAGAAGAGTCTTTCTTTTTGTCCTTTGTGAGGGAAGCTCTTTGACATCTGAGTCTTTTTTTTTTTGATAACATCTTGTGAGAAAGAGTGTGAAACAGAAACAAATTAAAACTTTGTCTGACCAAAAAAAAAAAAAATCGTAACTTTTTCCGGACCTTATAAATGCATCTCACAGTCTCCCTTACTGTATAGAGTTTCCTCAGTTGTCATGGAGATATCACACTAAGTTAACAGATGGTCGTACAACTTATGTCTTACATCCACAGTGGTGGAAGAAGTATTCAGCTCTTTTACTCAAATAAAAGTAGCAATACCACAGTGTACAGATAGTCTGTTACAAGTAAAAATCCTGCATTCAAACTTTTACTTAAGTAAAAGAACATGAGTATTAGCATCTAAATATACTTACAGAACCAAAAGTAAAAATACTCATTATACATAATGCCCAATTTCATTTTATTATGTATATTATATTATTATTAGATTATAATTACTGATGCATTAATGTGTAAGCATCACTAATGTTTCAGCTGGTTAAGGTAGGGTTAATTTTAATAACTTTATATATTTAATTGTTGAATATATTTTGTATTAATAATCAGAATCTGCAAAGTAACTAAAGCTGTCGAATAAATGTAGTGGAGTAGAAATATAAAGTAGCACAAAATGGAAATACCCATGTAAAGTATAAGTATCTCAAAGTTTTACAATACCTTCCACCACTGCACATGACTAAAATGTAGATCATGTGATGTCAACTGAGCAAACTATATCCAATGAGGAAGACCTCAAGATACAGTATAAAGCTCAGGGAAGAACTAGTAAATGGACCTTGAGTTTAGATTTGTTTTCTTTTGTCTGACTAATGATTCATTTGGTTCTTTTTGACACTTTCTCTCACAAGAGTCAAAGTGTTTCCCCTCAAATCTTCTCTTACATTGGGAAGAGAAGTCTATTTCAGAACTGGCCTAAAACTTGACACTTGCAGTTGTGAAGTATGAGCTTTCACATTCATGTTAAAACTTGAGTTCAAACATTGTATACTTGACCTGAGGAGTCTAATACAGGCAAGAGGGAGAGGAAGTAAGAAAGAAAGACATGACCTTTGACCTCTTCTTAGGAGCTAATAGCCTGTTTGAAAATGTTATGAGACATGATCCCTGTAAACTGAGAGGTCAGTTTTGCATTCATGGACGGAGGAACTCAGAGCTTCCCTCCTGCCAGTTCTTTGAATTAGACATGCTTATTTATGACATCTGCCACCGTGTTTATTTGCGTGTGTGTGTGTGTTTCCAGTGGGACAGCCTGAGTTGCGTCCGTACTCGTACGCCACAGGTGAGTGTGTTTACGTGTGTAAACCTTCTGTCCTGCTGGCTGTCAGCCTGTTGCTGAACGGGAGTGTTTTCAGTCAACATGCCTGCTTTAGTAAGGGTTAACTATGTGGACAAACACACATAAACAGCATGCACAGACAAAAATGCAATCCTGCATGGACACACACACACACACACACACACACAATTTGTTCTGACACCTGACTAGTGCTGAAATTGTATATGGTGTTAAAAAGCAACATGATCTGGCTACGTCCTGCACATGTTGGGCATGTTAGACTCAGACTCAGACAGGCAACTGCACATGCATTCGTGTGTGTGTGTGTGTGTGTACATATCAGTAAATTACTTGAGCAGTGTGTGGTAAGGAGCTTGGGAAAGCAGGAGGAGAGTGATCAGACTAATTGCTTTTCCTGCTTCAGACTCGTACCCTCTCTCTCTCTGTTTCTCTCTGTGACTTCAACATTTCTCTGACTGCACCTTTTGGTCTAACTGAACATGTCTCCTGTAACTCATACTTTTGGCTAATTTAATGTGTGTGTGTATGTAAGTGCCTTACATGCCAACTTGTGAATTTCCTGTATGTCTGCCAGTTAGTTTCTTTCACTGCAGTCCTATATATGACCTCATTTATTTTCTGCAACCAGGCTTTGATTGAGCTCTTACTATGATACTTTTTAAATATGTATTTGTTGCAGGGATGGCACTTTGAAGTACAGCACAGGATCCTAACCTGAGGGTTGGTAACCCTCTGAGGGGTCAGAAGAGAAATCTGAGGGGACATGAGACAATTACCAGAAAAAGAAAGAAGAGAAAAATGTACATTCTATCCCTAGACTTTTCTCTTATTTTTTGCTTTTTTCCATTTAAAATACTGGACAGTTTTACCTCTAAAGACCTCTAAAAAATACTAAACTGTAACTATCTGAAAATCACTCTCACAACTCTGACATATGCAATGTGTGATGAAGGGGTCTCAAGTTAACTTGGCATCATTTTAAGGGGTTGTAAATATGGAGTGAAAATAGTCTCAATATTATTTGTAAATGTGTATTCCATGATTTGTAACTGAAAAACAAGATTTGTAACTGCAAAAAACGATTTGAAAATATTTTACTAACAGACTTTTAACTTCAGCTTCTCAGATCTGATCCTTTTCGCTTTCAAAAAGCTTCCTGCCCATACAAATGTCTCGTGTTACGCACGGATCAGGTTACTTTCGCTTTCGGGATTTTGAGACTATTTTAACGCTGGTCCCAGCTCCACAGATTCGTAAATGCACGATGCGTTTAAGTGCTGGTGGAAAACTGGGACATCTGGGCTTTCGGCGTATTCCTGTTTAATTTCAAAGTGGGAAAGACGTTTTTCTAAATAGACAGAATAGCTTGTCGCCCCTCGATTAGAGCACATGCATTTACCAACCACAGACTCTATACAGTAACCTATAAATGTAAATATATGGTTTAAATAAGCTACTGCTACCGCTACAGTGGTGTTGTGTGGTAGCCCGTTCCCCCGTCGAAATGTGTTTCCCTCCTGTTAGAATTGTGTTTCCCGTAGCATCGCCCCTGGGTGGTTAGGGGTAAGGCTTATTTAAACCATATATTTACATTTATGGGTTACTGTATAGAGTCTGTGGTTGGTAAATGAAAGTAACCTGATCCGTGCGTAACACGAGACATTTGTATGTGCAGGAAGCTTTTTGAAAGCGAAAAGGATCAGATCTGAGAAGCTGAAATTAAAAGTCTGTAAGTAAAATATTTTCAAATCGTTTTTTTTCAGTTACAAATCTTGTTTTTCAGTTACAAATCTTGTTTTTCAGTAACAAATCTTGTTTTTCGGTTACAAATCATGGAATACACATTTACAAATAATATTGAGACTATTTTCACTCCATAAGGAAAAAAGGTTGGTCTAGAAAGAAACGACTGCAAAGTTTGAACAGATTGCCATGAATGTTTTGGCGTAGAGACCTTTTAATGGTGCACAGAGTTGGAATCCTGATTACTTCAGTGATCCTCTGACCTTTCATCTAACACCACCAGCAGGTCAAACTTTCCACTTGCACAGCACTTCAGCTCATGCAGGAAAACTTGCAATGAGTTGCAGTATTAATGCACGTACATATTGCAACTATTTGGATGTACTTTGTGTATGTGATGTACTGTGATTTTGTGGCATTTGCATGTTGAATAAGTTGCAGCCCAGTAGGTTTCAAACATATCTAAGCATCATTACAGAAAAAGCACAGTAGACCTTTTAAAAACATTTAATAACAGCTGTAAAAAGATATATATAATTTAACTGGTGATATATTCATGCCTTCGTCTATTATTTCTTACTCACTGAAACTTACTTTATTGCTTAGAAACTTTATCCAAAATACAGGTTATTAATTATACACCTAGGGAGCGAGCTATATCAGTGCTTCCAGGAAGTTAAACCTAAATCAGTACCCTGAATGTCACTCTTGTATGAGTGAGAGCCTGTCACACCTCGAGTCATATTCGTTTGATTTGATCAGGAAGGATATACATTCTGCTAACCTCTTCTAACCTTCTCTCAGCAGCTCTCTTTTGACTGTTGTTTCACTTATATTATCAGCCATTAAAGGGATGCTCTTATCCAGAGTGCCTCTCACATATCCACTGTGACATAAGTTCTTACCCCACCCACACGCTCCACATGGTGCTGTACAGTGGAGGCCTTTCACTGCTGTCCTCTTATGACCTGGTGAAAGAGAGTTATATGTTCCTAAACTACTAGCTTTAAATAGAGTGGTGAGGTGCTAAATCTTACATTATATATATATATATATATATACAGATATAAAACTAGAACATTTTGAGGTTTGAGGTCCAAAGTTCATTTTTTTACCTTGGAAACAGCACGTTGAAATCAATGCACCAAAATATCTAGCTGTTCTGGAGCTTTTGATCATATCATATTGTCTTTATCAGAGTTTGCCCAGTTTGCCCCTTAAAGAGTTTTTTTTCAGCCAACATGAACAAGACCTCCTTTAATTGCTCATAAAAAATTATGACAACTTGGAGCTCCAGAGTAGCTATCAAGTGGTCTTTGTGGTGAGATTGTTTATGTAAAAGTGAAGGTTTTGTTCTTTCTTTCTTTGTCTATAATTTAGAAATAATGTGTAATACAATTTAGATAAAAGTCTATATTCTACTTAATGACAATATATAATCTATACAACATTTTTGAATGACTGAGCTACTTAATTGTACTAATACACATAAGTCAAGGTTGAGGCAGATGACCGCCCACACAGAGCCTGAGAGGTTTCTGCCTGTTAAAAGGGAGTTTTTCCTTTCCACAGTCTCTGTAAATAATATTATAAGGAGCTCGGTCTAGATCTGCTCTATATGAAAAGTGCCCTGAGATAACTTCTGTTATGATTTGGCGCTGTATAAATAAAACTGAATTGAATTGAATTGAATAAGTGTATCCAGTGAAGAAGTGTGCAGGGAGTGAGTCCTGTTTTCAAAGACATCTTTTGTTTAAAATCCATGTTAACTTTATGCATTACATTGAAACGCCCATGATTTTAATTTGGTCTTAAATAACACTGTGATGTTACTCCTTATATAGCCTATATCTAATTTAATAAGCTAAAGACAAGAATAAAGTTCTTGCAAGTGGGTCACCCCTCCTGTCAGAGATGTGTGTCTGCTCTAGCTCTGACTAAAGGCATACTTCCCTCAGAGCATCATCTACTGTCATGGGACACACACAATCAGAGTTTAGCCTTATAAATACTGTATACTTCATGTACTGATGGAGCATTGAGTAATTTTAGATTGCAATGCCTCTGCTAACAACGTGTGGTTTACTGAGCACCTGCTGAGGTTGAAACAACACAACAGCAAATGTGTTTTAAGACTCAGTGAAGAAGAAGCTTTTTTATGATCACATGTTATCTCTACTGCTGTAACTCACTGCCAACTGTGTCACAGGGTAAGTCAGGGTGAGAGTAAGGTACTTTCTTTCCTTCCTTTTTTTCCTCTTGTCGAACTCGTATGTCAGGACCACATTCAACCTGAATACATTCTCACTTTAAAGGAATAGTTTGACATAGGAAATACGTTTATTCACTCTCTTGCTGAGAGTTAGATGAGAAGATCATTACCGCTCTCATGTCTGTACTGTAGGTATGAGGCTACAGCCAGGAGACGGTTAGCATAGCTTAGCATAAAGACTGGAAACAGGGGCAATCAGCTAGCCTGGCTCTGTCCAAAGGTAACACAATCTGCCTACCAGTATCTGTAAAGCTCACTAATTAACATGTTATATATCTTGTTTGTTTAATCCATACAAAAACTGAAGTGCAAAAACGACAAGTTGTATTTCATTTGTTGGCTGTCTTTAAAGCTGACTTTTGATGGTCCTTGTAAAAGTAGACTGTGAAATAAAACTGGTACTCCTTATTACTAAATTAGCTCAGTGTGTTGTAGGAAATGCTCTGAGAAAAACAGTTGTGAGATTGTAAACCTGGACTAACTAACAAGCAGTGAATCAAGCTTCCTGAAACTAGCTCTTTCCTTCCAGTAAATTAACAACCACAGGAGTGTAACTGTCCCCAGATCAACCCGAACAAATTCAGACGGTGAAGCAATGTCATGTGAAAACCCAAAATATCCCTGCTGTAAGTATAGTACACGATCCTCACTGACGTCTAGTTAGCATAGTAAATCATATTACAGTAAAATGTCGTGGCATCTGTTAAATAATGAGCAGCAGCTGTGGCCTGGCCCCTGTCTGTAGGTATTCTACAAGTTGATTAAGCATTAACTAGAGGAAAGTGAATGAAAGCTCACGTGGAGCCTGGGGGTTGTTAGAGGGAGTTCTGCCATGCAGCTCAGTCACTGACCACAGTTAACTTTACGCCCTTCTTTGCATTTCTCTGTGTGTATATGTGTGTGTGAGAGAGAGAGAGAGAAAGAAAAAGAGAGCGAGAGAGAGAGTGCTAACGTTACAGACATGACCTGTGGGGGCTTAGAGAGGAGTTGATTGCAGACGTGCCACTCAGGGTTCACAGGGTGTGCTTGCATGCACGTGTGTGTGTGTGTGTGTGGTTTAATGAGCAGACTGGCCACTTTAAAGTCCAAGGCTGCTGGTGTCACCCTACCCCCGGTGTTTTATTAGGAGGGATAACGCTGCCTCTTTCACAGAGAGAAAGTTCAGCTCTTAAAGACGCTTCTACTCAGCAGGAAAGAAGGAGACTACTGTGGGTTCTATTCCTTCCTTTTTGTCTGTCTCTGCTGTTTTCGGAGGAGCCTTTGGAGCTTCCTGCCTTTTCGTGCCTAAAGGACTTCTGAGGCGCCTACACACCAGCCACAGAGAGAAAAGGTTCAACAGAAATATTAGAATCATTGTGAAGTGCTCTGACTGACAGGAGCTTTGACGGGCAAATTGGGATTTCTACTTTCAGTTTGGCATGTGGGCAGATCACCTCTTGTTTATTCCCCTCCCTTTGCCACACCCATGACCTTCTCTATGACTCTCTGTGTGCCATGTCAGAGCAACAGAAAACAAACTCACGCAAACATACGTGCAAGACAATGCCCGTCAACGGTGTAATTTAGTCCACCGCCCTTGATTATTGTGAATGGTTGAAGAAAACCTCCCTGTGTGAGATGTCTTGTGTCACATCAAACACAAAAAGTCTGGATGTGGAAGGCCTGGTGTTCTCACTATGGCCAGGCATCCTGAGAAGATGGAAAGTCCCTTTGTTATTAAAAAAGGACTCCACCGATTAAGCATTACCAATAAAAGGTTCAAAATCAATGCAGCAGAAACAGAGATATTGTCTTTTTTATTCACACACATTCTTCTTGCTTGTCAAAACCTGGCGCCCACATTACCCACAGTGCAACTTGACTGCCAACAGGAAATTCGGGTGTGTTATGCTAGTAGCGTCTTGAGCTGCTAGCCTCAAGCAGAGACTTGGAGCGGGCTACAGAGTCCTGGAAAGCTCACATCTTTCTAACTCCACAACCCCAGAAAGGTTTTCTACAACCTTTTCACATATGTAGTCATACTTCCTAAGACCTATGAACAGACTTTGATGTGTAAAATCATTGCAGTTCCCCTTTAAAGCACAATCTGCGTCTATCTGTGTTTGCATGTAGGTAAAGATATGGAAAAACGGAACACAGAGAGCTAAATTAAGAGAAGAGGACAAAGAGAGAGAGACTGAGATGTTAAGGCTTGGATTGAGGTATCAACTGTATCAATGTGATCATGAGTAATGGACACCAGCAGGTTGGAGCATCTTGTTTATCCTCTGGACACTGGATCTGTCCCTGTCTGTCCTTGGCAGCTCAGGACCAGAGCAAACACTGTCGGCGCTCTTTGTGTAAATTATCAACTGCTGATAGGAGCCAGGACAGAGAAAGAGAGAGAGACTGTGTGTGTGTGTGTGTGTGTGTGTGTGTGTGTGTGTGTGTGTGTGTGTGTGTGTGTGTGTGTGTGTGTGTGTGTGTGTGTGCATTTTCTCACATGTAAGTCATTATGCGTCTGGGCACTGGAGGCATGACATAATGTCAAACAGGCAAACTAGACGAGGCACAGGATTAGAATAGAATAAACTAGAATAGAGAGTCAAACCTTGTTTCATAAATTAAGACATTTGGACGAGCTTTGACAAAAAGCTGCATTATGTAGTCACACATTTGTTGCAAGGCTGAGGTTCTGGCCATGACTGCTCTTTTATCTGCAACACTCTGCAACCACATACGCAGGTCTGTGTTTGATTGCAGAGCCACAGTGAAGTACTGGGGAAGGCACAGTAGCCTACATGGTGATTAGATAGAAAAGGAGGTACCTTGTGGAAATCGTGGATTCTCAGAAGAGCGTAGGCGGGCCTGATGAGTCAGTGTTGCTTTGTGGCAGATGGTTTGGCATTGGCAACAAATGTGGGCACAGCCAAACATTTAGACTGATCAAGAGGAATTGTTGCTGTACAAGATGCATTCTGAACGAATGAAAAATTAAATGAAAGCGTTTTTATCTTGATCACGAATGAAATGAATTCCCCTTAACATGAATGCTTTTTTGTTTTTCAGCATGCTTTCTGTTGGTCAGAGACAAATACCTAAACACGAGCTTGTAGTGGAGCAGAACGTGATAAGTCATCACGATGAGGCAACTAGCCCAGACTTTGATATTTGTCATCTCATGTTTGCTAAGTTGTGATATATGCCTCTCACCTTGCCTGCCAAACAGCAGTTATGTACAGTAAATGGTAATGAAACAGCTTCTTGTATGTGAAGTATAATTATATATTCATATTAAGTACTTTATCACTGTATATCTTCAACCCTAACCTGTGTCTTCAGGAACTAAGCTGGAGTTTACTGAGGAAGCTATTTCATTGCAGTGACAATCTATGTAAAACAACTCAGGTGACATAAAAAGAAAACTCACGTTACATTTATTGTGATAAAACAACAAAAGTTAAATCACAAGTGGACCACAATATTCATAAAAAAGTTTGGTTTTGATGGCTGAACCATCATTCCAAGATCCATACTTCAATTTAGAATAAAGTATACATAAAAGGATTAGGACAGGGTCATTGGGGACTTGAGTGCATTTTCTGCTCACCAAACTTAACACTAATATAAACTGAAGCTTATTTCAGCATAAAACCACCAATTTATATTTTAGGCATCTACACATTAATTGAAAATCCAATCTTGCATTTCTGCTGTACTTCATGGTCCATTACAGATTAGAAGCACAGTTATCATCGTTTTCCTTTTGGCAGAAAGCGGTTGAAGTTCACAAAATTTCTCTGAAATGCAATCATGTAAATTCTTGAGACAAAACAGAGTGGATATTCCCCTTTAAATGTGACTTTCAAAGATCAGTGAAACCCAGATTTGCCCGTCCAGGTGAACAGATATTAGCATATGTGTGAGAGGGTGAAAAGGATGTAATAAAGCCAGAGACACTGATATGGTTGATAAAATTAGTTTATGGTTTCCATAAACTTTGGTTCTCAATATCAAAGTAAAAGCCCTGAGCTTCACACACTGTAAATGACCAGCGCCTGGTTTCGGGATTGCGGAGTAACAAATTCCTGATTAATCTGTGTGTAAAATGGCTACTGGGTCCTACAGCCAACTGTCACTGACTTGAAGCCATACTTGAGTTTCAGGACGCCTGCTCCTCTGTATGTTCGTGTCGTATCAGCTGCCCGAGTTACCCCAAATGCCCCATGTAGCTACAGAGCATGAGAACAAGACAGAGGAACAGATCCATCCATATTTATTATCTCCTGAGCTGACTATCTTTAGCAGAGAAGTGGTGACATGCTCCTGATTTGCTTTCATCAGTATGAAAACTATCCTGGCGCACAGAAGATCAAATGAGGCAACAGAGGTGTTAACAGTTGTGCTCTTTGTTTATTGGTTTGGCTAAAGATAGGTTCTAGTGTTGTTACATATAACATTTAAAGACCCTGAAAACTTATTTTCACAAACAGCTTATTACTATGAGTGATGGAAATATTAAATATATATAAATATTTTCTGCCAAAGTTAGAACAGATTGTTTCTTATTAGAGATTTCCGTCCGTAATTGTGTTTTTGTCGGTACTCTCACTGGCTTGAAGTGGGCGGGGCATAGTTAGAAATAAGGCGATGTCATGCAGAATTCTGCACCAATCAGGATTTAGCAACATTTGAATCAGGAACTCTGATGACAGGTGGTGGGCTGCTCACTGTCAATCAAATCTGATCAAACCACATCCACACAGGCCTGATGAAGCAGATTATCTGAGATTTGGAGAGTTAAACGCTTAAGTAAATAAAACCTGAAGATGGTTGTGGCTTATAAGGTCATTCATATTTAATGTTAAAGAGAAATATTTAAAATCCAACTGAAAGCACATAGAGTCATCCCTTTAGGAGGAAAATAATGTCAATGTGTTTTTAAATGCATTTTCAAAGGAAATGCTCCTTTTCGTCTCGTGTGTCTGTGTCTGTGTTTGATTGACAGCAGCTAACTGCAAAAATAGGGGACGCCATCATGAAACCAAAAAATATGAAATATAAATTCTCTAAACTCTTAGTTTCTGATTTTTTTTTTCAAAGGAAAACACAGGTCATGTGATTTACAGAGCACATATGTATGCTGTAACAGACCAAAAAAATCTAATTAATTTCAGTTGGACTTAGAGACTTGAAGTCAAGTTTTCAGGGTCTTTAATACATAACAACATATGAAAATATATAGCCCTATGATCAAAAACACGATCACAATGATTAGATTTCACGCAGTCCTAATCATAGGTGGTTGAAAACACATACAACTGGTAACATATACATGGAATAACACCAAAGAGACGTCACTAGAAAAAGAAATATGGCCAAAGTGGAATCATTCATTAAAATGAATCAGGGCTAATGTTAGAAATAAGGCAATTGAGCAAACTCAAGTGTACTAGAATAATGTGGTGCTCTTACTGGAAGGACAGTTCAAAATAGACCTGAAAGACAGGATCCTGGTGGTTGACATGACTATGTGACAGCCACATCCCTGGTTTGATTCCAGACAGATATCTTTGTCTGTATCTATACTGACTCAAAAATGGCAATAAATAAAAATCTAAAAAAGTGACAAAGAGCGAGGATGTGTGTTTGAGGGTGGTGTGCATTGAAGTGCAGGTGTGTATGCTTGTATATGTATGTATGTACTTTCTTCACATTATTCCTCAACTGTCTTAAATATTCCTGATTCAACGCTGCACATTAATTAGCTTGATTGACTGTCAAATCCACAGTCAAAAGAGGATCTGCCTCTGTGTGTGTGTGAGTGCTGTTTGCATACGTGTGTGTTGAATTTGTGTATTTGTTGTTATAATCACTGCCATGCCAGCTAATTCTCCCTCTATTTATATGAGTGTTGTTTTGACAGCTGACTCAAAGTGGAAAGTCTTGGTGCCAGTTTGCTTGGAGAGCAGCAATCACTCTTTCTCTCTTTCACACACACACGCACACACACACACACACACACAATTAACAATGCCCTTGGTCCAATCAGGGAGGATATGTGGGTGTTTGTGAGGCAGAAAGAGAAAGAGCGAGGCAGAGACTGTGGTATCCAGTCCAGACCAGTATCAGATTCAGACCGCAGTGATCCCCATGTTAATACCCTGCCTATCTATTTTAGCTGCAGGGGGCTCTTATGTAATCGGTCACGTTTTCCCAACAACACTTTCTCAGTCACCACCTCCTTATTTTGCATTCAGCAGGTGCTCCTCGCATCCACAGCGATACACTGTCCGAGCATCAAAGTAAACAAGAAAACAAAGTGTGGTACTCTGGTGAATTAGTGTAGAGGGCAGAGTCATCTCCATTTACAGTAAACTCGGTTTAGGAAGGACAGTGTTGATAGATTTACTGACCCAGGGCTGGAGGGCTAAAAGGAATCACAGATGCAGCTGCGTCCAAAACAAAGCACAGGCTATGAGTTCAGCATGCATTCATGCCAAGAAACTTGTGGAAATGTATTTGAACTCTGGAGTGTTGGACACTCAGTTCATGTGGGCAGGTGAACACATGCCTCAACATGTGAGTCTGGGTCCTCTTTCAAGTCAAAGTGAGGTGGAAATGTGGTTTGTTAGGAATAGGAAGGTAATCTGAAGTACCGTAAACAGCAGCGAAACATCTGGTTTTAAGGATATAAGGAGGCAGATGTTGACATCTGACAGCTAGCAGCATAATGAAGGTGATAGGAACCACTATCACAGTGTATTTAGGATTGCAACTAATGATTATTTTCATTATTGATTAATTTGTCAATTATTTTTTTAATTCAACTATCACTTAAGAAATAAAATATTGAAAAATGCCCGTCACACACTCAGTGAGCCCAAGGTAATTGAAAAATCAAATTGTTCTTGTTTTGTCCAACCAAGAGTCAAAAAACCCAAAGATTTTCAATTTACAAGGATATAAAACTGAGAAAATCAGCAAATCAGTGCATTGGAGAAGCTAGAACCAGAGTATGGTTGACATTTTTGCTTAACAACTGAAATGATAAATTGATTATCAAAATTGTTCCCACATATCTATTGATGTACTTATCAATTCTAGAAGTTGAATAAAGATACTGAAGAATAGAAGTGAGCAGGGAAGATGCTTCCCAAAGTTTCAGCAACTTGTTTTCTATTTTGTGTTGATACCCACCTGACCGGCGAAATCTTTTAAAATCAAGCAATCGTGGTGAAACAGGTTACCGAACCCCGTTCTATAAATTGATTCAAGTCCATATGTAATCCAAAATGGTTCATCAAAGAAGACAGAAAAGTAATCTTATAAAATAAATTCACATTAGATTTGTACTGTGTGATATACTCAATTTATGCATTTTTCTCCAACCAAAGATTTAACATCCAAAGGGAATTCATTTGTTGCAATGACAAATGGTGTGACTAATTTGTGATTGTACATAAACACATAATCATGAATCAAATGTGTGCTACTTTAGCCCTAAATGTTGTTGCGCTTGATGCTTTTATCCATTTCAGTGTATACTGTCTGTTTCACAATGAAACTTGGTGAATGTACCTTGTTCAGGTATTTGGTGTATATATACTGTATATGCGCTCAAATATATCCATACGTTTCTAGTAGAAGGTTTACTCTTTTCTTTATCATGTCCTTGTAAAAAAGGGCACATTGAAAAATTAATCTTTTTTTTTGGGCTTGTTGCTCATTGTAAAAATGAAGGTGGGAGTTAACTATTTGTTGAGTCGTGATTCAATAAATTCATCCATAAATAAAACTTCTCTCCTGCTGCCGTGGTGACCAAGGACATAGAGAGAGAGAGAGAGAGAGAGTGAGGAGGTGGCAGACAGAGAGCTACAGACAATGACAGAGACAGATAAAGGTAGAGACGGGTAAGTAATAAAACATTATAAGAGACAATAGGCCTAATTCCTCATTCATAGTTTTCTGCGTGGAAACGGGCTCTGGCATTATTCTACTTGTCTGTCATGTCAGTAAAACCTCACTGAATTGAAATGCATTGAGTGGCACATGGAGACAGACAGAGGCACGGGGACAGGAAAGGTGTCTGGTGACTGAGGCGAGTTCACCTGCAGGTGTTCAGAGATGGAGGAGCACGCCTAATGTAGGACAGCTTTCCAACAGGGCATTATTCAGCCCTAAATATAGACAGGACAGAAGTAGGCTGAGCTGAGGGCGCTGCCAAAAGGCCACGAAAATAAGCCATTATGTGAAGCCTTGTGTACACTGAGTGAGCACTATGTCAGATATGTTTTCATATTGTCTGGAGACTCAGGTTTAAGCTGTGTACAGACCCCACTACTGTATGTGTAAAACCAATTTTTTCCTTTAAATATTCTTTTTTTCCCTTTATTTTTCTGGCCTTATTCAAACCCAATAAAAATATATTGAATGGTAACTGTTCCCTTTGCTGAGCTTACACATGATGATGAAGGTGACACAACACAAAACAAATAACCATAAAGCATGGTTATTACACCAAATAAATACGTATTTCATGTTTTATATGTTATGTGGTCTATGCACAAACAAATATATATTAATTTTGTTTACCAAAAAGGCATTCACAGACAAGGGAATGTACTGTATGTTATCCTACACAGTGACTGATATAAAACTCAGCTTACATTAACCCAAACACACTTATTTGGGATTTTGGAGCTGAAGTGCTGCATTGAAAGGACTCTGAACACCAATCACAGATATAGAGCATATGAAAATCTGTTGTATTTACCCAGCTAGAGTCTTTGAGAAATAATTATTTATTTTCTGTAGTGGATGTCTGAGATATGTCCATCAGTTCAAAATCATGTTTATAAGCAATTCTCATAAAATGAGGAAAAGTTATAATGTATTAAGGTTTTAAAACAAAACACATCTCAAAGGGTAGGCTCACATTTTTTTCAAGTCTATCTTAAAACAATACTTGCATACCCACACAATTCCTATGTAAATCAAGTGGGTATTTTTCAAAGTTACAGTGTTGTTATTACGAAATTCCCTCTTTGTGCTTCCACAGACAGCTGCGACAGAAGGACAGTAATGAAAAGAGGGAATTTGGTACTAAAATAACAGTAGCTTTGGAAGATATCCGCTTGATTAGACTCACTCAATCTGTTAAAATCTTATATTTATCTTCAGCTTTAAAATGCATTTTTACACACAGTGAAATTGCTTTAAGAGCCAGAGTCTCTTAACAGCCAGTAGGAACAGGAGGAACAGTTAAAGTGACCAATAACTTTTAATGTACATGGGTATGTCAGTATTGTTTTAAGAGAGAGTTGAAAAAATATAAACCTATCTTTTAAGTATGGTTTTGGGGGTTGTTAAAGAGGAACCCAAACAGAACATTAGGGTTTATTAAAGCATTTATCTATGTGTTCATACTTCCTGCCTGTGTATACTATCCTCTGTATCCTGTCCATCTTGTCACACAATAACAAAGAATTACTCTCTTTTTGGAGCTGATAAGGAGTCTGTATCTAGCTCAAAGACAGCTCAGCAAGGTAGATTCTCGCCAACTTCATGGCTGGGACTTCATGGGCAACCCTCTGACTCACTACACCCCCTCCCTGCTGAGCTGACGAGTGATTTTTCTAGAAAATCTAGCTTTTTCACAGTCTTCCTACATATCCACCTTCCTCGTGTGGCACAGAGCTCATTTCAGCTATACTCCTGTCTCTCTCTGCACCCCTTTTAATCTCTCCCTCATTATGTCAACGCAGAGCTGACGGCACCATTAACCTCCAGTGCCAGTATAAGTGGGGCTGCGCCACATGAACACTCACATGTTTTACACTGTGCTGTGACAAGCCTCGACTTGTTCCAGGCACTGAGACCCAGAAACACCTACATTATATACTTCACAATTACCGTCAATGAGGGACGTTAACATTCCTGCTGCAGGAAATCTACAACTGAGATAACAGGTTGGAAAGAAAGAAGAGTTATAACTGATATAGTTCTCAGTAACATGTTACTCCTCACACCAGGTAAAAATAAATAACCATGTGTCCTCTTTCAGTCATAGTATCTGTGCTATTTTTAGCAGGCAATGGGTGTGGTTATGATAAACCTCTTTCCAACTGGTTTTCTCAGTTAGCTAAGCTCTGTAAATCAAAAGAGAGGTGTAGTCCTGTTTCTGTTATGTAACAGTATACAGTATAGTTTCATCACTACACTTGTTAGAGTCCCCAGAGGTTGTAAAATCCTTGTTTATAGGTTACAAAATGGACTCTTGCTATGGAATAACACACGCAGAATATCTACCCAAACCTGCTCTGTCCTACCTCACCTGCCCAGTACACACACACGTACCTACAGTGATCGTGACTCATTAATAAATTCCCACTCTCGGCTTTGCTAGAGATCCTGGCAGTGATTCATCAGAGAACATTCAGGATAGGTGTGACATTCTGGGACTGACTGCTGCCGCTGTACGTGTGGAGGAAACAGGTGGTGAGATCCTCACTAGAGAGGACGGGGTGGGAAAAGAAAATCTAATTCATCTTCGCATTTAAATTTATTGTTAGATGACAGTTGTTTTATTGTCATCCTTTCACAATTTTAACCTAAAATACCAGCTAGGATCACCCTAAAACCTGGACTGGAGAATAAACCAAGACAAATGTTTCTAACAACAGAGAACTGGATGAGGCTGAGGTTAATCTTTATTTTCCTTAATGTGAACCAATCCAATCAAAAGACAACAAGATTAAGTCTGCAGCCATGCTAGTGGCTGTGTGAGGCTGTACTTAAGCACAGCGGTGCTTTGAGCTAAATGCTAACACATCTTAGTTTAGCGTGTTAGCATGCTAACATATTTGCAGGTGTTTGGTCATAATGTACTGGACACATGACATTTTTGACCTGATGATTCCGCTAAATGAAAAGTTGTCAGGTCACCAAAGTTATTACAATTCAACCTCAGGTGAACAGGAAGGTGTGTACCAAATGTCATGACAATCCTTCCAATAGCTGTCGAGACATTTCACTCAAAATCAAATGTGAACCTCATGGTGGCACCAGAGGAATAGTCAGAAAGTCATCTTCTGGGGACCATGAATGTCTGTACACAATTTTGTGCTAATCCATCCTGTAGATATTGAGATTGTATGTTCCTGTATTTCACAAGATAAGTGAAAGATTTGACCTGGTGGTGGCGCTACAGGCAAAGTCAGAGGATAATCAAAGTCACTAGGGTTCATCCTCCCAGGACCACAGATTTTTGTACCAAATTTCATGGCAATCAATCCGATAGTTGTCAAGACATTTCACTAAAAGCTGAAACTGTCAACCTGCTGGTGTTAGTAGGGTTCATCCTCTGGGGACCACGAATGTCCTATTGAAATAGGCAAATCTCAAAAAACAGGTCACAAACATATTGCTTAATTTTGTTGTTTTTGGCAAAGGTTACTTTTACAGGAGCAAATAGTGCATTTCTTAGGGGACTATTTTTAGATGTAGATTCATTGTTGGTTTTGGTCTTTTCATGGGATTTGTTGACAAAAACTATAGAATATCACTAGCCTTATCATTTAACAGGAACATATTGATCATGTATCAGCTACTGTACCAGATAGTAGTAACAGTTACTATGATGTCTGTGCTGAATAACAAAGCTGGGAACTGTTGTTCATTTCTTGTACTATGGCCAAAGGCAAATATATTTGGTTAGTTCCTATGACAGAGTGGGTAAATAATGTCTGCCAGTCTCTCAACAAGGCAAAACAGTCCATGTTCTCTGCAGAGCACCCAGTCAGCCACTGCTGTTGCTTTATTGCTTAAAGCAACGAGTCTTGAACAAACAAGCCATAAATCAGCGTGTTTTTATTTGGGACAACTCTTGGAAGCGACTGGATGCACAACATGAGCAACCCCTCCTGCAATGTCAAAGGTTTCTCTGGACACATTCCAGTCCAGAGGGGTCCTCTGTACACCCACTCCCAGCTCAAGTATCTGGTATGAGACTACCGCTCAGTGACTCTGCAGTAAAAGTAGCAGGAGCATGGACTCAGTCAGTAATCCAATAAAATCCATAGGAAAATTCAAATAGTTAACAGGTAGAGAAGCAGCAAAACCAACTGGTTGAAATGTAATGTGGTAATAATTGCATTTTGTTTTTTTGCCTAAAGCTGTGACAGGTTGCAACACACACATGGACTATTTACTCCACACTGTCTCACGACTATATTGGCCATGCTGTTTGGTAACAACTATATCTATAATCCCATGAACCTTTCGAAGCATTTTGTGTACACACTAAATACTTGGGGACAAAAGTAGTTTATAAGTACCTTTATATCAATTTCAGTGAGAATTTATAGCAGGTATTTCCTCATGAAAACCAATTTTCCTGATGGGGAGGACACTGCCTTTTATCCTAATTAGGCCATGGGAAATTGGCACCAATTAAATCTGATATGTAGACACCTAAACAAGGCTAAAAGACTTAGAATAATAGACAGAAAATGGAAATAAAGACATTTGGACAAGGAGACAAGTGCAACATGGGTTTATTGTCAAACTGGTTATTAAGACATGAACTTGATTAATGCCATATTCAAATCTTAAACTCCGCTGTAGTAAAGTGCAGATTCAAATCAAGTTGCCCTGGGAGTCCTCATACATTTTCTATGTCTGGTTTTGAACTGTCAGGTTTAATAGACTGCAATATGAAATCCTACGAATTATGAAAAGCCCTTTTTTCAACCCACACATCTAAAGCTAATGTGCAAACAAGATAATTCACAAAGCTGTACTATTCTGTACGTCGGGGCGTCCTCCCACTCATTTGTGTCTTCAGTTCTCATACAATTGGACGACAGTTGTACAAAATGAGCAGAACTACCCTAGCCATAGTCTAGTTTGGAGTCTAGGAGTTCTCATGAAAGGTTTTCTGCAGTGATTGTTTGGTTGAAATGCTGCTGCTGCTGCTGCACATGCACAGTGGGCCAATGTTGGTAACCTACTTAGACTTTGCTTTTTGATCATGATTATTAAAGAACGACGGCATTTAAAAGGTTAGCCATGTACGAACATTAAGAGGTCACTTTTGTGTACAAGCCTGCACACTCCAGCGGTTGTAGACAGTTTGGCCGCTGTGGTTTCTAGTGGCAGTCATGTGCATTATGGAATCTCCATGAGCGCCACTTCACCAAACTCTTGCCCTCAATAATTTGTGTAAGCTCAAAAAAACAAAAAAACAAAACACTCTGCATACAAGAAACACACTGTGTGGCACTCACACTCTTTCACACATACACACACACACAATCACTCAAATTCATTCACTCTTCTGACAACAATTAGTACAATGGTTTTGCATCCCAGTAAGGGGATACTGAAGGAAACGGCAGCAATGAGGTAAACACAAAAACTCATGAGAGATATTGCACAGACAAGTGCCGGCACAGAATACAACAGTCTCTCTTTCCAACAGCCTAGCCTGTGCATAGGAAGAATAAAGCACTTATGGTGTTCGCAGACATTAAACCCTTCTCGTAAAGCTTTGTTATACACTAAAGTGGGGACGACAAATTAGTCTAGAATCCCCACCACTTGGCAGATATCCAGATTTGCATGACAATAACTAAATGTATTGTAAAAGTACAAAAAAAAAAAAGTAACCTAATCTAATGATGACTGAGGAAGGGTCCATGACTGTTGGCAACAGTGATGGGACAAACAAAAAATAACCTGAAGTCCCAGCATATGTAGAAATACCTCAATCCTTGCTTTGGGAGAAGCAGGCAAAGTTGAGGCTGGGTTGGAGCCAGCATGGAGAAAAATCTCTCAAGTTTCATTCATCAATAAATAGCATAGTGGAATATGCAAAAAAAAAATTTTTTTTTTCCTCTAAAGCAAAAATACGTAAACCCGTTGCTCAGTTCATCCAGAGATACAACTGCGTGTCCATGTTGCAATCCACTGCCAACACATCCCCACAGATCGGGCTGTGACCAGTCAGAGCTGTGGCTCCATGAAAGAAGAAAATGGTGACTCATTCCTCCATTTACTCCAATCATTTTTCAGTTTATCCTGGTTGAATGAGGACATTTTTGTTCACACGAATCTTCAAGTTCATACTCTCCAAATAGTTTGAATTCGCAAACCTAACCCACAAAATTGTGTCTTTCAGCTCCTCAAACACCTCGTGGGTCAGGCGTTGAACTAGCCTCCTCAGTCCACTCGATGTAATCACACCCCCTCCTCTTTTCATCTGTCCATTCCCCTCCACTCCTTCACGATCATTATCTGTGGAGCAAGACGAAGGCCTCTAGTTTCTCGGGGATGTTTCCCCGGTAGTCGAGGCTGTGCTTGATGATGGCCCTGGCGGCTAGGCACTGCAGCGTGGTGTGGTTTATGGGCTGGATGACATTCCTGGCCAGCTCCTTCTCGTCCAGGAGGTCACAGGCCGTTTGTTGGAAGGCGTTGGTGCTGTCAAAGTGAGTCCCGCATGAAATCAGCAGGTTCATGATGTCGGGGTGACCATTGGATGCGGCTATGTGAAGAGGGCTGGTGGGTTGGAAAAAAAAAAAAAGATCCGCTATAAGATTATACTACAAAACGTGATCATTGGTCTGACATGTTCATGATATTCGTTTAGCTGCTGGCTGTCATGATGGCACATGATGGTGCAAATGAGAATTTTATAGAAAGTATTTTCATTCACCTTCTCAGTTTACAAACAGAAGAAATAAAAAATTGTTCTAATCCTTTCTACTATGTTTCTTATTAACAGAATTATTGGGAAAAAAATAAAACCAGGATAGTGAAAGAATAGCTAATTATGAGAGCTGAAACTAGAGTAGTAGAAAAAAAAAAACCAAAAAAAAAAAAACCAAACAGACCTGTTGTCATCTTCATCGCGGCTGTTCACATCGGCCCCACACTCAAGAAGGATGGAGGCGACTGTGAGGGAGGGGAACTTGCAGACGGGATAGCGGCCCACACAGGTGGTGTTGCGGTCGACTGCCAGGTGTAGTGGACTGTAGCCGTTCTTACCACACGGATGGAGCTTCAGGAATCTGTGGGAAGATGTCAACATTTCAGTCAAGGAATAGCAACAAGGTGACATTGAACTACAAACATCATGGTATCAGCACTACACAAGGACAGGACAATGTCCCAAATGACAATGAGGACCTCGGGTTTGATTGAACTACTGACACAGATTATGAGATGGTAATCTTTATGTACAGGATTCACTGACGCAAATTCACAAAAGGCCTGTGGCAGAGGTGGAATGCATTGTTTAGTTCCACTGACACCCTCTTATTTGCTGAAAAAGTCCTCTGGCACCCTGACTGGTGCAAGTTCACACTACCAAAGCAAATATAAGGCAGAACATGAAAAAAATATTTCTGAAATGAGGTCAAAGAAAATCACTGCCACAAAACATATTAATTTGGTGGATGACCTCCCTTTACATTTAAAAAGATTACTGAGGCAATTTTTACGATTTAAGATTTTTCTCACTGAAGACAAATTGTTGCCAATACATGTAATTTACACAGAAACCCACCTATAGATGGTTTCCTTCTTGAAGTGGTCCTGCTCTGCAGTACACGGCACCTTCTCTAAAAGACAAATGAGGTGCAGGATGATTGACAGGGCCTTGCTGAGCTGGGCAGGGTCAGGAGGCATCGGTCCATTTTGTTTAACTGCTCGCTCAATCTCCAACACACTCTTGGAAAGGATCCCCATCAAGTCCTCAAATGACACCGATGTCCCCAGGAGCCCCTTGGCCCTGTCCTGCAGCATGAAGGAGAAGAGCTCAGCAAACGACAGCAGGCTGGAGGCCGTCATGGGGCTGAGGGGGTCCAGGTTGCTCTGCTGCATGTCCAATGCATACTTCCACAGATTGATACAGCGCTCAAAGTTCCCAGAGTCCGCGTAGACAGCACCTCGGTAACGGATGTAGTAAGAAGTGTCTGGATGTTGTGGGCCGAGGATTCTCTCACGGATGAGCAGTGCCTGCATGCGCATCTCATCCGGATCAGATATCAGCCCGTCCAGCTCTTCTCCGTTTGTTACCTAGGAAGAGGATGACAAGGTCAAGACAATGGCAGGGTGCAGCAATTTAGACAGTTTAGGAAGTCAGGCTTCTTAGAACCAAATCGCTTTAAGACCTGACACTGGACTGCTGCAGTAGGTTGTCTGATATAAATTCAGTATAATACACAATATTTTCTATTTCCTTTGTGCCTGAAAAAAACATTTTTTGTGGAAAAAAGCATGTTCCTAAATATCAGGTTCTCTTTGTTCTATTTCTTCAAGATGAATGCAAACATTTGCAGCCTGTGTCTCCAATACTAAATGCGACTTTCAAAGTTTTTCCTGCCCAGTGAATTTAAAAGCAGTCACCTTGCTAAAGTCTGCTGCCTTTAACAAAATATGACGACGTCAGCAATGATAAAACTAGAGTACTAAATGCTATGCGGAATCAACTCTAGGCAGGTGTTAAGTGGAAAGACGGACTCAAACTAATACTCACCTCCCTGGCGTAGTCGTATGCCATGATCAGCTGCTTGGGTTCTGGTTTATGGACAATGTTGTTACTGTCCATGTACCTGAGGTCCATGGCTCTCTTCCAGTATTTTAAAGCCCCGAGCAGATCCCTCTTCTTGTCAACAAACGTGGCTCCCAAGAGCTCCAGCGCATCGATGCGTTCCCTGTGGCTCGTCTGCAGAGGAAAGAACATGCAAGATAAATATTCAATAGATTCCAAACACCATAGCCATAGCCACACACACACACACACACACACACACACAGACACACACACACACACACACCTACGCAGGCTAACTCTCCACTGTAAGCGACAGAAACCCTGACCTGCTGGTGCGTTGTCAGGTCGTCTACGATGTTAGTGTGACCTGTGACGCTGGCAGAGAGCAGGGGCGTCATGCCGTAGCCGTCCTGCTCCATGGATGCTCCATACTGCAGTAACATCCGCATGATCTCCAGACTGCCCGACTCTGCACAGTCATGAAGCGCTGTGTTGCCTGTGAACAGAGGGGACACATATCTTACAATAAGCTAAACATTATATAATTTATATTCATTGAGAACCCAGACAAAGACACATCACCACACAGAAGCTTAGTTGGAATTCAGAGACAAGTGTGTTCATGCAATACAATGTTTGTGTTTATATTTTGATGAAGGACTTCTTACTTAAAATTTACTTTAAAGTTTATATACACATGAGCTCTTGACGATTGACCATTTATGGAGACCTTTCTGCGATAAAAGTTGTCCGCATAAACAAGTAATGCTAGATGAAATACTAATTGAAGATTGTAGATCCATGCTGCCGCAAGATGAGGTAATAGTGGCCTGCACCTCTGCTATATGACCACTGGGAAACCCCAGCTGGGCCACAGCATTTTTGATAAGGCTACTGATTGGTTTGCAAACCTGCCATTATTTACTAAAATATTAATAGATTTAGTATGACAAATAATAATAAATTTAGCAAACGTTCTTATCCTAGAGAGTAAGAGCAGAGCGAGAAGTGCAGCTGTTTACCCTGAACACTGTCCTTTCTCTTGGAATATATATTCAAAATGGCTGCAGATCAGCTGATACCAGGATTATTGTGGAAGCTGCCATGGAGTCATTTGTTACACGCTCACTTCCATCCCTGATGATTACCCATTCAGGTGCGACTTGTCATGCTCACAGCATGTGCATGTAATTTTCAACACCACTCACTCAGATAGAAAATAGCAGGTCATGCTGCCTCTACTTCTAGTATAGTGGGTAAGGCGGCTGAATAGAAGCTTTCCAGTGGAGATGTCAGCTCAACTGCTGCAAACCTGTGCTTGTGTAGTTTGAAAAGGCTTTGCAATGACTTCTTGGTTAAATAATATGCTCTCTCCTGACACTGTGTAATGTTTTGAACAGTCTTTGTTTGCTTTCACTTGGTGGGTGTGTCACATGACAGACATTGCGGTATTCTAAACAGCCATCAACACATAATGGAGCACATTTTTAAACTATAAACACATCATGTATTCGTGTTGCCCACTGACATCTTTTCAGTGTTCCATGCATAAAGTGAGAAGACCTTGAGCTTCCAGACAAAAAATTTGGGAAAATGCTCATCACAATTTCCCAGAGCCCACAGTGACGTCTTCATTTGCTATCAAAAATTACAAAGAAAAGCAGCAAATCTTTACATTTAAGAAGCAAACGTTTGACATTTTTGCTTGAAAAATGACAAACGGATTAATCGATTATCAAAATAGTTGCCAATTAATTTCTTTCAATCGACTAATTGTTGCAGCTCTACTATAATGCATGTTACATATCATTTGTTACATGAGTGCAAAGGTCTGGAGGAAGAAGACTAAGTCTTGTCTATCCTTGTCCTGCAAACTTTTCTTTTAAATAGGTCACTCAGCCATGGAAATCAGGGTCAATCATCAACAAAAACATTGTTTAAAAAAAAAAAGGTTTCCACAGCTGGTTCTTCCTGGAGTTAAACATGGGTAGTCATTGTTCTTGGGGAACACTTATTGGTTCCATAAAGTTAAGAGAAAAAAAAAAAAACACACATACAAGTAAATGCCTTCAGATAAATCAGTTCAACACACCTCATAACACTTCATGTGCATCCTTACCGGCCTATCATTTCATTTCGCTTTTGTTTGCCTCTAACCTCCTGAGCTAATCCATATTCAAGCAGATGAGACCAAACAGGGTTAGTCAGGGATTAACCATTATTTATACTCTGCCAAAACTACATAGATCAAATTCTTTTTTCATCGTAGACTTGACAAAGAAAACTTGGGGGCAGCAGTACCTCAGCTCTTCCGTTAACACTGCAAAAAATGTTTAACATTGGTGTTATGGTTTTGGATGGCTAAATGCTTTCAGATGGACAAGTGATTATACAGTCAATGTTTTAATATTTTTCAGATATCAAATACTGTTTGCTACAAAGGAATATTATACTATTTCATCATCATGTTACTATGAATTTGCCACAATGCCTCTTTTGTGGCCTTCCTCAAACCAGCTGCCACCTGAGTTCACAGTTTTCTGGGGGAATATGTTCAACATCAATAGTTATGTGGTGTAAGAAATGTGTTGAGCTTTGCTTGCCTGGATGATAAACTCACTTCCACTAACAAAACAAGTTAATCCAGAAATTTAGGAAATCCTTTCCACAGCCAGGGATTAGTCTGAATACTCATTATGCGCCTCCTAACAGAATTTAGGCTACCTTAAGCCCAAGTGAGGAGGACACCTCACTAATAGGTGTTGTACTGAGGATAGAGCGCTGACCACAGCTTTTTAAAGCAGTTAAATCGGCTGTGATTGTGGTGTCCTGAACACTTTTTCCTTCCTTGCCTTCCTCCATCAACACAATGTTCATTGTTTTGGGAACTGTGCCACTTCATATCTAATGTTACACATCTACTCCTTCCTGTTGGTTCAGCTGTTAGGTACAGGCAATAGTCTCAAGAATGGGATAGTAAGAGCGATTTCCACCTCATTCATCACACATGATGCTGTCAAGCTCTCTTGTAAGCACATGCATTGGTTTGTGCACAATAGGACACTGCCTCCTGCTCTTCTACTAGTCAGGAGAACCAGGTGTCTCGACTTTGCTTTGGATGTGGTTGAAGTGAATGAATTTAATGTCAACCACAAATTAGCTGAAGGTGTGTTCATCATGCAAGCCAAGGATGAGCTACAACAGCATGGTTCTGACCAATGGAAGTGTAAGTGGTGGTGCACTCAAATGAGCATAAAACCAATGCACGTGAATACTTACAAATATGACAGTCATGCATGAGGATTAACACAGACGCCATGTGTATAACCATATTGTGAGAGTATGAAAATTTAGAACACACTGAGCATACAAATGGTCAGATGAGAAGTGAAACTTGTTGCAAGAGTGGTATGAGGCATGTGTAAGGACATTTTGAGATTTTTTTCTCTCCCATGAAAACTGGTCACTTTTGAAATCCACTGTAACAAACATTAATTCAAGCTAACCGCAGCTGCTGTGCTCCATGAAGGAAAGAACAATACACATTCCCCTGCCTTCTTAGACATCTTCAGTGGTCATGATACACAAAATTATTTAATGCATCACTTTAGTGCTTTTCTTTTCAAGCAGTCCTGTGGTCTGTCATCTCGTAAAAGACAATACCCTAAAAAAACAGATGGACGCTGATTTTCATGTATTTATAAAACACCATCTAAGGAGAAAATGTGATCTTTTCAGACACACCCACAAAATCAGTCCAAGCTGATGTAGTCATCATCACATCTTTCCATTGTGAAACCAGAAGTTCATGTTATTCTGTTGAGTCACATAAGATGGAAACATGCAAATGTTTTAATTATTGTCTCATATTGTTGTTCCCTACTGGTTATAGCAACGCGTTCTTCAGATCTCTGTACGTGATCACCTGTGATGTATGAGGGTATTTTACCTGTTTACAATATAATCACGTTTATTTCTTTGACTTTCTCAAAAATTACTTGCCATAAAGATCAATAAAAATACTTTTATCATATATTTATCATGTGTCTCACAACACTACGGAGTTATTGTGGAATAGAGATTTCAAACCATATTAAACAAAATACGCATAATCAATCAGTTTCTTATGTCAGGGTCAGAGGTCATGTTGCCGACAGCTGTGAGCGTGCTACCCACTCACCTTTTACACTTTTTCTGTTGACATCTGCACCTTTCTCCAGAAGGTACTGCGCTATATCTTTGTGTCCCTTGTAGCAGGAAATCATGAGACACGTGTGGCCGTGTCTGTTGGCCACCTCCAGGTCAGCTTTATGCTCCACCAGGTATTTGACAATGTCCAGGTGACCGTCAAAGCAGGCTGCCCTCAGGGGTGTTGAGTTGGTCAGAGTCGTGCTGTTGACAGAAGCCCCGTGGCCCAGCAGGGACTGGACCACCTTCAGGTGACCCGCCGCCGAGGCGGCCCAGAGAGGGGGCGCCCCCTCGATGGTCTCCCCGTCAAAGTTCACCGACCCACCAACCTCAACGGGAGCACTGCAGCACTCCAGCAGATACTCTACCAGGTCCAGGTGGCCGTACCGGGAGGCCATCAGGAGCGGGGTGGCCCCGTTTGTCTTCTCTCCCATCAACTTAGTCACCTCGTGTCCATCTTTGTTCTCCAACAGTTTTTGAAGCAGCCGGAGCTTACCGTCCCTGGCTGCGTTAAACACTGCTGTCTTTAAATCCATTTCTGAGATTTAGTTTCACTGTTAAATAAAAAGGCAACGGTGTCCGTGAAACAATCGGTCAACGATAACTCGAGGTGTGACGTTAACGTTGCTACGGACTGGTGGAGATCGGGACCCTTTGTTTACAACAAGCTCCGACTTTCTAGCTAACGGTAAACCAACTAGCTAGCGTTTTAGTTAAAATCCCACGGCAAATCGTGACTTTTCTTCACTTCAGCTTTCAAAAATTGGCATCACCAGCCTGTTACGTGAATCCGTAACTCTATTAATAACTCAGACGTTTGAGACGACCCTTGGTCCAGTAATACATTTGTCGCCGAGTTAGCAAGGTGGCTAGTCAACTTCCTTGATGAATTTAGCTAACCGATTAGCTTCGCTTAGCTGAAATACTTCAACGCTAACGCTACACCTCTTTATTGATCGTTCAACCGATACTCATCCACTGACATGTCTTCCCCTCCAAGAAGCTCTCCTCCATTACATCTGCTTCTTGCGCTTGTCATTGTCCCACAACATACTCCTGAGACGTTATTTATATTCGCTTTACGAGGGCCGAAATATAAAAATCCACCCCCACCCGTTACGCCGTGCTGCTGCTAGCTTAGCCTGGGAAAACGACGTTCGGCCAAAGAAGCAGGGGATATCCCCAGTATCCGACTCGATTTTCTTTCACACACACATGTCGAGAAACAAACGACAGACGTTACCCCCAATACAGCGAATAAAAGTCGCCCATGTAGCCACTCAGCAAGCTGGCACAATAATTTAAGCGAAGGGGGAGGTAAATAGGGAAGGCTATCCACCCACGGCTCGCCCGGAATGATCACGACTCAGTTTCTGTCAAATTGCGAACCCAACGCAGTCTTCTTTCTCGACTAGCGCAAATGATTGACGTGTGAACGACCAATCACAGAGCAGCTACACTGTGACGTGGCCGATTAAAAAAACAAGGATAGATTGCTGATCTGAAAGTACATGGGACTTTATAAAGAAAAAATACAATGGAAAGAGAAACCAACATCAAAAGGAAGCTTAAAATACCTCCTATGTATCTGCCGGATTAAGACACACATTGAAATATTGTGTGGATGCAAAGCCGACTGTGATGGCCTTGATTATATCACTCCCTACAGGATAAAAGAAGCATGACCAGAAGATGTATCTCGAAACTTCATCCCTCGCTGAAAACTAAGTGTTTATTGATAATGACTAAATAAAAGCATACCCCATCATTTTAACAGAAAGTTTATTCAGCTTTTCCAATAACTTAACAAGTTCCCAGAATGCCTCAGAGCTGAATTTGTGTCCAAAAACGACCTCTCAGTGCACAAACCTAAAAGTGCACCACCTACCAAAACTGACAATGAACATGGTGAGAGGGAAAAGCATAACAATGGAGGCAAAGCCAAGCCAGAACTAATAAAAGGCAATAATAATACTCTTTTAGTTGTTTCCCATGTCTCTGGAATCAGTTCTGACAGTTAAACAAGACCAAACTAAAGTCAACAAAGAATTTAGTTTTTGGTCTCTTTCAGTGGGTTTGGTGTAAAAGTCTGTCTTTGTCATACATAGGAAATGTATATTTGGTGACAAAATTATCACATGAGAACAGTGATGCCTTCTAGCCTCGCCAGGTGACCTGATCTCAGTTCACTGATGTTGTATGGTGTAAAAATTAGACAGGTGAACTTCAAAATGACTACATTATAATCAGGTATTACATGTTTCAGCCATGCTTGTGTCTTTGTCTGCAAATCAGTGAATAGTGAGAGAAAGAGTGACTCACTGACTTTCATATGTAGTGCTTCCTGGAGGCGCTAAAGAATGAAACTTGCATGTTTAGACATTTTCTTTCAGTATTTGTAATTGAATCAGATGATGATGAAAACCTGAAAAGTGAAAAGAGCCAGCACCAGTCATATTAGAGACATTAGATTAAAGTTGTCAAAATCATCCTTCCTTCTCCTTTAGAAACTTAATTGAGTAGTTAATTACAACTGCAACTCAAGAGTTACTGGAATTGTCTTATATTCAAGCCATATTTTGAAAAACATGAATTTTACAACAGTGGTGTATAAAACCAAGAGGACAATGTCAGCCCACAAGATAAATAAGTTGTTACACTTCAAACAGCTAAGGCAGAATTAGATATAACATTGCAAGGGAACCAGTGAAAGACAAAGTTTTTATAACAAGTTGGTGCACTTAAAATTGCTGGCATTGCCACTTAACACACAAAATGTGTCATTTTTAAACACAAGAACAATATTAGTTGTTTTTTTGTCTCCCACACTGAGTCACACAGATGTAATAAAGAAGCCCCGACCTGTTATTATAACAGTTTTAGGAAATAATTCACCAAGTTGTGGTCAAACTGAAGCATGACTTTACCCCAATGTATAATTGAGCAAATTGAATTTAAAAAAAAAACTGACTTAAAATTGATTTAAAGAATTGGCTGCAGTCACTCAAAGGAAAGACCATCTGCATCTCTAAATTCAATCCTTCAACCCAAATACAAACTGTTTCAAGATATTAGATTAAAGGATGGCTTACTCTCTGTACAGCATACTCCCTTCTAATAACGCATCTAAAATGACAAAGCTGATAAAAGCAAACACAATATCTAGTCTTTCTCACTTAATACAGTGAGGTTTAATAACAATGAAAAAAATGCAACAGATTTTTCATAACCAAATGCAACTTTTGTGGGGGAAAAACCCTTTGCCTCGCCAGTGTGGTTTTACAGACCCAATGTTCTACAGATAAGGAAAGAAATTCTCATCTCCCTACATTAAGAGTCCATGTAATCACAACTTCCACTCCCATGGTTATTTCAGTGCACAGTTTGGGCTGAAAAAATGAACAGATCAGGGGGAGAGGGTATGAGATGATGGGGGTAGAAAAGGACACAAATAAAATAACACATTCTCAAATTATTTCAAATATTTAAAGTATTTAAGGGTTGCTTTAACTATACAACCAGCTGCTTGAACGGCCTCCAGTAAAGATAGTTACAAGCAACACAAGCAAGCCTTTCTTCAGGTTCTCTTTTACCCCTCAAAAACATTTTAAACACATCTAACATTTTTGCTCAAGACTCATTTGCATAAAGTTAGTAAGAATACCAGTGCAGAATGAGGACGACATGTCAGGTTGTACAACCTGGAAGTTTGATATGATCTAATTTCAGATCAGCACTGATATTCTAACCCACTCTGTGCACACGAGCCCAGGTGCGGACAAACTAAGTGATGAATTAGATCCCAGGGCTCAAAGACTGTTACGATCCGACGCGTGTTGTAGTGGTCTTCTTGTCAGAGAAGAAGCTTCTCAGCAGGACCACCTGACTGATGCTGACCACCAGAAGGATAATGGCTTCTCCGATAGACCAGAACGCAACACGAGTGTTGAGGTCCTCTGCCCGACTGCGTCCCTGGGCCTCACGGAGGCGGAAGTGTGTCTGGTAGTCGATGACCGACTTCAGGGCCTCGTGGATGGACACGCAGGCTGATTCCATCTGGAAATGATAAAATAATGGAAGTCAAGACAAACATAAGATATTTAGACTGTGCCTGGAAATTAATGATTTGTCAACTAACAAGAAACCAATTTTGATTCACAAACTAGAGGGATCTTGGGGAGCAAAGAACGCCAATGTTAAAACATTTTTTCAAGAGATTTAAGTTAATCAGATTTTTGGACCTCACAACCGTCTCCTTTAGGATTTGGACTCAAGTGTCTAGCTAGTTTATGGCCATAAAATATTAAGTCTACTGACGGAAGTAGTTCCTTGTCCACAACTGGGTTTGGTAGTGAATGCAAAAACCCACAAAAATATGATCATGGGTTCAGTTTTTTCTGACTTGCAGTTGCTAGCACCTCCAGCCTTGCAGTACATGCAAGGCTTTTTTTCTCTTTTTCCATGTTTCATCTGTTATTCTGTCAGCAGAAAACAAACTTAGTGAAAACATAATGGGCACAAAAAACATTATAGATTGCGTTAACTGTAAAAAAAACAAAAAACGACTGCAGGTAAACTATTGACAGATGTGGACTCATGTGACTGTAAGTGCTAAATAAATCCTGGTTAAAACTCTAGATGCTCCTATTGACAATGACAGAAGATCAATAACTACCCACCCACGCACACCCAGACAGGTGTTTTTAGTCATTATGGCAGGTTAAACCTCTTTTCAGGTTCAAATTGGGTGGTGCTTGGCTGGGAATTTGCAGAGGTCACAAAACTACACGACACGTAGTAATAGGAATTGCAAAGGTCTTAGTTGTACCACCAGACAGATGTAGAAAAGTGTATCATCTCATGTTGCACCAGATACTGTCTGGAAAATGAGCCTGTAGTTTCTTAGTCAGATAAAACTATTTGGGGTTTATGTCCGAGTTACACAAAGAAAAAAGCATGTATAGAATTGTATGCTATACTAACCCTAAAGAAACATTCACTCCCTCACACAACCATGCAAATGCATAAGCATGTGCATCCTCACACACAGCTCACCTGGGTGAGAGCAGTGACTCTGTTCTCATTGGGGAAGAGTGGAGGGTCATCGCCGACCTGGAAGTCAAAGTAAACTGTCTTGTGTGTGAAGGTGGAGAACTCATTACTGAAGCAGAACTTGTAGGTGCCATTCTTGGCTGCTGTGAAGGTAAAGCTGTCATATTGCTTCTTCATCTCTTTGTAGAGTGTAGTGCTATCTGGGTCCTCCAAACGGCAGTCCACATCGTAATGGCCACCGGTCACAACCTGGGAAAACATAAAGACAGGAGGACCATCTATTCAGTAACATAATGACACAATTTTTTCTCCCTCAAGCCATTATGAATTGTGTTAAGTTGTCCAGAGACAAAGAAGAAGGGTAGACAATATGGACAAAACTCATGTCATGATTGTCACATCCAAATCAGTCAACACAATCCTATAATGTTCTAAAAATATATGTCCTCAAGAATTAATATCACACACTGTGACAGATTTAGTCATGAAAACTGTGAATGACGATATATCAATAAAATTATGTCACGATACAATTTATGAAGAGACTATAAACAATATGATTAATAATTAATTATCGCTCAGCCCTTAAAAAAAGGTAACAAGGTGGCCTATGGAGGTCATAGGTGATCAGTCTGATAACTGCTGATATAAAGCTGCTCCCAGCCCTAGGGCGTTAATCTTTGAAACCTGATATTGCTCTTCAACTCTTTAAAAATGACGACTTCCCATTAGGACGATTAATAAGGATGGAGGGATGAGCTTTGGGACGAAATAAGACCCACGCACCTGAAACTCCAGTGTACACTTGGTTCCGATGATGATGTCCTCGTAGAAACACTGCTTAGCGTTGTCTGGCAGCTCAAAAGTTAGCTCGGAGCCCAGCACCCACCCACAGAGAAGCTGGGCCCACAGCACCTGCAATAGTACCCGAAAGGATCCGTACATCCTGAAGACCGAGAGCCAACCTTCAAAGTAAAAACTTGAGCGGACCTGCCGAAATAAACATTAGGAGACATCAAACTAAAATCAACACCGAGGGTAGCAAAAAGGCAAAAATGGTGACAAAGCAAACCCGGACATTGATATTAGCGACAAGTTGTTAGCTTAAGCTAACTAGCTAGCTGACTGGCCTTTATATTTTAGAGACAGAAAGCCACTTGGAATTTGTAACATTTTCCTATGGCAAGTGCATTTGTGTTTTATGGGCGCATTGTATTAATTGAGGTTAAAGTAAATTCAAACTTTAACATTTCTTAATTCATTATTTTGTTCCGGTACTCTTAGCTACTCACCACAAAGTGCTCAACCGGATGCGACTAATGCTATTGCTAAGTAACGTATTACAAACGTGACACGGCATTGGCTGTCATCTGTAAAAGCCCGCCCCCTTGCTCTCTTTCATTGGTCAAAAAAGAAGAAGAGGAGCGCTTGTGAGATCACGTGGGCCACGTCCACATACTTAGAAAGCCTATCTTCCTTCTTTGATACACTCCAACGTGGCTGCTACTTAACAGACTGTGGTTAAATATAATACTGCACCTAAAAAATGTTGTGTTTGGCAGTTTACACGATACCATAAATGTACTGAAATGGCTAGTATATTGAAAACGTATTTGAATAAACAAAAAAATCTTAAATTATTTCAGTTGTGACTGTAGCAGACGTCCAGAATCATAATCATCATCATTTAATATGGCCTCCAGTTATGGCACAATTTCTTGGCAGTGTCCAGGATACCTTTTTCATTTTATTATGAGACCTATGAGATGTTTGTGGCAAAGAGAGTACAGCGTGTAGTACAGTAGCAAAATACCCAACATTATTATGAAGTGACTGACTTATAGTACACTCTGGGGTTTCATATAGGAGGTGATATGTTTTGTCCATGACATCCATCATTTTATCTCTCATCTCCTCTATGGAGTCTAGCAGACACCCCAGGATAGAGCTGGCTGCCCTGATGTATTCCAGCTTCTTTCAGTTTGCACCTGAGATGCCACTGGTCCAGTAGACAACTGCATAAAATATGGTTGTTGCCACCACAGAGTCATTGAATGTCTGGCGTTCAATGCGTTACATTAACGCATAGCTCTTAGACTATTATCTTTGTACACTGCATACTGTGAACTTTTGCACACCCCTCAGTAAATATTTTGCACATCCTGCACAAAATGTACAGCTCTTCATTTTCATATTATTGTACAGTTTATTCTTATTCTATTTAATTTATATTTCTTCACATTTCTTATTGCTAATTCCTCAATTTTATATTGTATTCTTGACTTGCTTTTTTACAGTACTTGCTTTTTAGTGGCTTTATTTTATATATCTGTATATATTTTTATTTTTCTCTACTATGCTTATTTATGCACCAATACACCAAAGCAAATTCCTTGTATGTGAAAACCTACTTGGCAGTAAATCCGATTCTGATTCTCCACAGACTCCAAAGTCCTCCTCTCTAGATGAAGTTCCTTCCTGTGGAGAGCATCTGTTTTGTCAGACTGCTCGTGCTTGTTGTTGAGTTGGACAACTGGTTATTTGTACTAATTGACAATCTCTATATCAACTCAGAGGAAGCTCACTCACTGTTGGTCAGTTGGGTAATGTTTTGTCCTATAAAGTTGTCGTCCTACTCAGTTGTCTTCAAACCAGTATCTAGTTGCAATTAGAGGAAAAGCATCTTTGGACACTTCCTATGGCCTGAGCATACATCCATGATAGTTGACATGGGGTCAGACACACATTGATCTATTGGCTGCTTTTGCATTGCTAATATATACTGTCCTTGCCCTCAAGCTAAGCATTATAATAAAACTTTACTCCTTTCTGCTTTTTTCTCTTGGTCTCTCCTAGTACAACTCTGTGTACTGTAAATGCCACAACGGCAGTCTCTATTGGCTGAGGCCATACTGAATTTACTCCCCCAATGCGTCTTGGTGTGTAGCCTAACCCATGGCACCAGGGCATCCATAGATGTATTAATATATTACAATGTATTATTCTCATGGCACCCTGGATGATGCGCGCTGACTGCGTCTTCCTGACAGTTGTGAATACACGTCTGACCCCAAAACAAAGTCTCGCGTGAACCAGCAATACGAGATTACAGTGTAGGGAGGGCTGCATGGAGAGCTGGAAAGACAAAACAAAAGCCACACATTTCAACCAACAGGCGCTGGTCGCTTTTTATTTTTTTGTAAGCCAAAACTAATTTGATTCATTATTCGTATCGATTACCGTTTAACGGTAATATTATAAAAGTTTTGCATCATGCCTAGTAGCACGTCTTTGCTGGAGGCCGACGAGGGAGAGTCCGAGGTTCCACCGCCGCTAATGCACGCTTTCGCCGGTATGGGCCTTGAGGAGCACCACGGCACCCAGAGCCAGACCACCGAACAAGCAGACGAGAGCCTCTCCTTTCACCACCACCACCAGCTCCCCTCGGTTTCTCATTTCAACCTCCTCGGTACGGTCCTAGACTTGAAGCCACTGCCTCTGCACCGGCCGCCCTCGGGAGATGAAGTGAACATAACGGCAGCGCCCGAGGACGAAGAGCCAGAAGTTGCGGACTTCTCGGGCTGCACCGGTAGCTCGTTGCTAGCGCAGGCCCACCGCCACCACCACCTTCCATCGGGGCCGGGTGGCTCCGTGATGCCGTCCGGGATGGAGCCGCCGCACGTCGAGACGGTCTTGTTATACAATGGAGACGAGCGGGATGATACTGGGGTTGGCGGCAGCGCCCTACCACCGGCTAGCAGCATGGCAATGCTACCGCCCGGCGTGTACGGGGAGTCGGGCTACGAGGCCGAGCCTTTGCTGTTGAGTCGGCGAAAGAGCGTCAACACGACCGAGTGTGTGGCCGTGCCGAGCTCCGAGCACGTCGCGGAGATTGTGGGCAGGCAGGGTGAGTCTTTGTTGTCTTTCTGATGGTTTTGGTTGGATTCATTAGCTAACGTTAAGTTGCTAATAGGAGTTCGGACGAAACTTGGTGGGAAGATAGTTCAGGCAGCAGTAAAGTAAGCAAAATAAGATTAAGAAAAACAGGGCAATACATGTAGTAAACTAATTAAATGATTACAACGTAATGTTATAATATAAAGAAAATGCAGAGTTACGATAGAACATGGCTAAATTAAAGTTTATTTTGTCGAAAGTGAGAACCAACGTCAGCTAGTGAGTGAACTTGTCACCCACACTAGCATGAACAAGTACACGCTATTTTACATAATTAGTAAACATTTTTATAAGTTAGTTTTTTTTATATGTGACATCTGACTAGTTCTGTATAGTTTAAACATTAAGAAATATCTATAATTAAACCAAACTGTCATTTAAATCTTCAGCTATAACAGTTAACGTTAGCTAGAAACCAGTTAGCTTAGCACTGCTCCTAACTGGGTCAACAACACCCTCGCCCAACACCCTCAACAAAAGTTTACATCACAAGTTTTATCAACCAGCAGGTCCCTCTGTGTCTTCTCGCTTTGACAGCTCGTCTGTATTAAGAATGCTTTGTCTGTGCTTCGCTGACAGTAAGCCTGTCCTCAGCCGTGTCTTGTCTTGCTAAACCAGGCTTGGCTTTGTCTTGGAGGAGAACATGCAGAGCACCGTGTCGGTCACCATTGCTTTGCCACATCAGCTGTAGGTTATAGTTAGCTCCGTGACATAACATAAGACTTTTGAGTTCCACTAAACACGATTGGCTTTTCTTTGATATCCAACGCCTTTATCTGGTCTTTTACATAAACTTTACATAGCTCAATGGTAGGGTTGAGAGAGTGTTATTATGTCGTATTTGAGACCGGTTGGGGGAGGGTGCACATACTGCAGTGTTGACAACAACAGGAAATGGCCCTGGTAATGATGCTGGACTCTCAACCACAGCTGAAAGGAATATTTAATTTATAAGCTGTGCAACTTTTAAATCGCATTAGTGAGTGGAAATTGAAATTGCTTGTGCCATGATCTTTTATTAGTTCAATTTGGAGATACTGATTGTCAGAGTTTAATGTTATGTGTATGTAATGTTATTGGAAATAATCCAACTCTCCCCTGTCTTTTTCTTTATAACCCCCCGACAGGCTGTAAGATTAAGGCACTTCGAGGCAAAACCAACACCTACATTAAGACACCAGTGAGGGGAGAGCAGCCTGTCTTTGTTGTGACGGGGCGCAAAGAAGATGTGGCCATGGCTAAGAGGGAGATCCTGTCTGCAGCCGAGCACTTCTCCCTCATCAGAGCCTCTCGAAACAAGACGGGCCCTCTGGCTACTGTAACTGGTCCAGGGACCCCCTCTCTACCTGGACAGACGACCATTCAGGTCAGCAAGCACGTGATTATGAGTCATAGTGTAATGTAATTCACTGCATAAGAATGTCTGTTTCATATCTTTAAGTGCCTTGGTTGCACATTTGTTTCATAGAGGCTCTCTTTGTTTTATGTTTTTGGTTGTCATTTAAAGTGTGTATAGATAAACTGTGCCATTTCAACCCTACAGGTGCGGGTACCATATCGTGTTGTAGGCCTGGTCGTGGGTCCCAAAGGTGGGTCTTTTTAATTTATCTATTCATCTATCTTATTCAGATAAATGTTGTTTTCTCCAGTTGTTTTCTCCAGTTGTTGGACTTAGACTAAGATTTCAGCTTTGGCATTTCTTTTCATAGTGATTTTGAGCATGAATGGAAAACAACAAGCTTGTACAAAGCTAGCAAACACAGGTATGGACAGGTGTGTACCAACACACAGCAACAAAGCCAAATTGTAATTTTAGACAAATGATGTTTCATAACAGCACAAGTAGTCTCATTTTCTCATCAGGCTCAGCATGCAGAGTAAAACTGTATTTTGGAATTACGTTTTTAGATTTGTTTTACACAATGGAAGGAACAGCATGAGTATTTACATAAAGGCAATATATTTGAAACGTGTTTATGATTGAGGTGGTGTAGGAAAAGTCAACTCCCAAAAGGTGATTTTGTTCATATTTAACTTTTACTATGAAAGTAATGCTCTGCTTTGTGTCTGACTAACATATGAGCCACATTGCTGTAATAGTCCATACATAACAAGTTTTGGTTTCATTGTGAGCAGCTTCTGAAAGAGTTTTAATATGCTCAGCTCTCCTCCAGAAGGTAACATTTTGCTCTCACTGTGTCTTTAACCCCGTGCCCTGTTGACATTACCATCTCAGTGTCAGAAAGCCCTGGGGTTGATTTGTAAATTGAACTGCAGCGGTTCTCAACCATGTGCCATTAGGCTGGAGAGGGTGAGGTAACAAGTCAAAATGACATCAAATTTGATTATAGTGAGGAAACGCTGTGCCACACACACAGACACAAGAGGCAGTGTGGAATTTTAATATTCAATATTTGGTGTTTACAAGCATTGAGATAAAAAGTGTCTGTTACTTACCCATTAATTGTGGCACATTCATTTTGTGAATGCACTCCAGGATTTGTTTCTGTGCTTCTCTGTTTTGAAATGGTTACCCTAGAGCCATATGTCAAAAGGAAATGTAAGACATTCTTTTCAAATAGATAGAATTAACATTTAAGAAGGTTCCTACTCTAGACTGAAACTCATGGTCTTGTGGTTGGGTGGTATGCGCCAGCTGAGTCACCAGGACAGCCTGCAGTTCAGTGCTATAATTATTGCACAACTGTGCTTCTTCTAATTTTAATGTCAGTTATCATTGTTAGAAAAAAAGTGTAATTACTGAAAATATATAATGCTGTTAATGTGATTGTGTAGTCTTTAGCATTACTCTGCTTGGGCTAAATTGTCTGTAAGCTGTATTTAAGAAGCGACAATAAAGCACACAGATCTGTTTTTTCTTTCAGATTTTCTCCAGCTAATGCATTCAGCACTATTAATACTTAACTATTCTTTGTTTTTGATACTTTTCTTCCTATTCTCTTCTTCCATGTTCCATTTGTTTATACTCAGATGAATATTTCTCAGGAATGGTCATGCATATCATGTGTGAAACTAAATTTAATGGTGCACTATTGACATTCATGTGGCCACGTGACCAGAGCAGTTATTTAAACTTGGTGTCTTGGTCTGGTCATATCTTTCAGGGGCAACCATCAAACGTATTCAACAACAGACCCACACCTACATTGTTACTCCGAGTCGTGACAAAGAGCCGGTGTTCGAGGTCACCGGGATGCCGGAGAATGTGGACCGGGCGAGGGATGAGATAGAGGCGCACATCGCCCTTCGCACAGGAACCTGTGGAGGCATTGAGGCTCCTGGTGCAGACAACAATGACTTTCAATTCAACGGGACAGACGTCAGCTTTGAGACTTCTGCAATACCAGTTGGGCTGGGGGAGGCTGGGTGGCTTCATGCTGGTGCATCATCACCGGGTGGTGGTGCTGGTGGTGGCTTGCTGCCAATGAGCATCAACGGTACTCAGCGAATCAATAGCAATATTAACAGTGGTGTCAGGATGTCTTCCACCTACCGCAATGACAGCTCCAGTTCCCTGGGCAGCGGCTCCAGCTCAGCTGATTCTTTCCATGGCAGCGGTAATGGTAACCGTATGGCAGATTTCAGCCCTACCTGTGCGTTTAATGCCAATGCTAACAACAACAACAACAGCAATGGCGGCAGTGCAAGTTTCTGGTTTGGTGACAGCCTTCTTCCTGTGGGGTCTGAGGAGCTGGTCAGCCTGGGAGGTGGAGGTTCCTCCTCAGGATTTGACCCATTAACCATCTCCACTGCCCAAGCCTCGCACCCTGCTACACAGCCACAAATCTGGAGCCCCTTTGTGGACCACCAACCCCCCCAGGCTTTCGATGCACGTCAATCTCAGGTAGGTGAAATTCAACAGGAGCATACAGTTTATGGCTTCCTGTGCAGACATTAAAGAACCATCCCACAGTTTAAAGCAATTCAAGTGTGAGCTTTTGCCTTTTTTATCCTTTATTGTAGACAACATGCAGTGGGTGTTTGGTATGTAAATTTAAGTATCATAACTGCGATTACCATTACAGTTATACATACACCAATTGATTGTCTCATGTACCAAATTTACCCGATTGGCTTGTGCCTCTATGTCACAGTTTACCGAAAAATGAAGGTCCTTTTAATATTCATGGTGACATGCCTGTCTGTGTTGCTGTACATAAATCTTGTGAGCTAGCTTATCACACTGAGTGACAGTAATGGCTTGTGGCAGTTGCCATTTGTATCTACTGATAACCTTTGACCCTTTCCTGAAAGGAACAAGGACAAAAAGTTTGTTCAGTGACACTGATAGCCCAGAAAATGCACCAATGATACATGTTGATGTTGAAATTTAAGAAATATTTGTTTTGAGTCTTTAAGATGTTATATGTTTTTATGATGATGGTCATCTAAAAACCTTTGTCATCATTGTCTCCAGACCAGTCAGCCTGGGACGCCCCGGCTCTCTCCAACCCTCTCTGGGACAGAAGCCTTGGAGCACCCTCAGGCCCAGCGTGTTCACCGGGGGCCTTTTGGCTCAGCTGGGACCCTCGATGCCCACAGGTTCCCCTCTTACAGCTCGGCCTTCTCCTCTTCCAGTGAAAGCACCGCCTCCTCTTCTTCCCCTCCCGAATCCTCCCTTTCCTATCGACCGGGGCTCGGATCAGCAGGGAGAGGACAGGAGATATGTATCCACTGCATGGATAACCAGGTGATCGCTGCCTTGGTTCCCTGCGGCCATAACCTCTTCTGTCTAGATTGTGCCACCCACATATGCCAGGGTCCAGATGCTGTTTGCCCTGTGTGCCTGTCCCCGGTTACACAGGCCATTCAGCTCCGCAACATGTGATTTTAATCCATTACCCTTGATGGCTGATGAGGGATCAGCCTCCCCAACACTTCCAACTCATAACATGTGTGGGGAAATTACAAAACTGACCCCAAATCAGTGTCTAGGTGTGTCCTCACCCTGGTTTTGTCCAAGCTGGTGTCTGGTTGACAAAGGTGAGGAAGAATAGGTGAATAAGGAATGATCTGTATTTAGGGCATGGGTTAGGGTGTTCAGCCCGTTCATGTGCCTGCTATTGTGAAGTCTTCTTCCTTGATTGATTGATCAATGGGAGGGTTGGAAACCCTCTGTGTAGCATTGGGTGGGGTGGGATATATATATATTATATATATATATATATATATATATATATATATATATATATATATATATATATATATATATTTTTTCTTTCTTTTTTTTTTGGTCATCATGATTTTTGATTTACATTTTCTTCTCCCTGAAACATCTAGTTATCAGTTTCTACCTACCTACATTTTATTAAAACATTTAATGTACTTTGAATTCTATTAGATACATGATATTGGCTTTTGGGTCAACGTTTTTTTTGTCTACATCTCAAAAGTTTTATCCATTTTTTAAAAATGTTTTGCTGCTACAGTTTTAATGTGCCGAAATATGGCCGAGCCCCTTTCCCTCTCAATTATTGTGCTCACGGCAGGAAACTTTGAGGAAAAAAGAAGAGGTGAGCATGTTTACATATAGTGAGTCCCACAGATGAATATATATATAAATTAATAGTATTGTCCTGGTTACCACATAATTTGAATGCCTACTGTGGTAAACTGGATATAATGTACAAATCCCACATTATGCTGGAAAATGCCACTCTATCCCAGATAGATACATTTGCGTAAATATTATGAGGCTAGCGAAGTGTATCTGTGCTACTTACATGCTCCAGATCATAAATCAGAATTTTTCAGAGCATCGCTGATATTAACAGCATATTGATACACATGCAAAAACACCAAGTGGGTCAAACCTGCATTTGCAAAGATGACACACTTCAATGGCAACCTCTTGTTGCCTCAGGTTTCCCTCTTTCCTAGATTAGAACCAACAAGTGGGTAACTCCTTTTTGTAGAGTACCAGGATGTTACACCAATTCAGTATAGCCACGTTGCTTTCCGTTTCTACTTTTTAAAAAAAATGTTTACGGTAAACTTGTGCCTAATTCCGTGCTGAGTAAACAAAAAGAAACAACTGGTTCAGCGGACACACAGTGTTGCTCTGTCTTAAAACAAACGTGTGGCCTTTTTGGAAAGCCTGTAATTAACTGACAACACTATCTACAAATCCAGATTTTGGCTTGAAAGAACACAAGCTGACAGACCGAGGTCTTAATGTATTTGTCGAACTTCAATCTCTTAAATGAATCCTGGTGGAACAAAGGTTATATCACAGGGATGTTTTCTTTTGCTTCCTATTTTGTTGAGCCTTTCTCAAGTATTTACCACCTATTGCTTTATCTTTCAAGCACCAAACACTCCCCATTTAGTTTATTTCTGTTTTCATATTTTCTTCCCTCTCGTTTTTTTTTTTTTGCCTTTTTCTTTATATCTCGACTACATCCTTGTTTGGGAAACCATGTGGTGGTTTTCAGCCAGAAAGATATGCACAGCTCGTACCTTTGGTAACATTCCTCCTCCCCTGTATCACAGTCACTTTAGTAGATGGTATAAGTATGGCTAATTAATAGTTCAACCTCACCTGGGAGTCAAAAGCGCTGATATTCTATGAAACTCTCCTATGTCGACAGCTGTAATCTGGAACAAATCCCAGTACTGTACAGACGGTTTGCTGACTTTTCAGCTATCTCAATAGTTTCCTCTTCTTTCACTTGAACTGCTCCACCCTGTGGCCATCTCGTCACAGCCATTTTGTGTCCTTGTTGGTAAGCAGTCAGCAAAATAATTCCATTGGGATGCAAAATTGAGACGAAGGCCACCCATGGCTTTACTTTGCTTTTGTTTAATCCCATGTCTTGTCTACCAGGCCTATGCAAAAATCGTCTCAGTTTGTTAACTACTCGAGGAAGCACTAGATAAATTAAACTCCTCGGGTTTTAATTACAGAGCTCAAACATTCTTGGGCTTAAACTTGTAGACAAGAAGTTAACCTTCATTACCTGCTTTAATGCAATGATGCGATGTTTCAATGGTACACACTTAGCTCTTCATGTTTCATCAGCTCATTTGCTGTTGTCCTGTGCCCTACTAAGCACAGACATCCCCCTATCTTATCACAGTATTGACTAGATGGGACTCCAAACACATTCAGATATTTTTCCCCCCTTCAACGTGTGCACCTGTCCGTTCCTCCGCCTGAAAAGTGAAGAAAAGGTACAAATTGGTGGAAATCATCTCAATTCTTAGCTTTAAACACCAGTGTCTCTAGACTTTGTTTTACAGGATTGAATGAGTTGATGGACATTTCGAAGGGGAAGCAGCTGGAATGATTTGATCTTGGACTGGGCTGACACTACATAAGGTCAATACTGTTGCTTTACCGTGTGGACATTGGACTGCAGTCCCTCTAGCATTCCAGCTGTAAACAGTATTTGGGAGTTATTCCATCGCTTAGCTCTGTTTCCTGAATATCGCCTCTTTTCATGGATTGAGTTTTCTTGAGGAAATGGAACCAAATGAATCCCGAAAGTGCAAAAAAACCCCATCTGTTTCTGCCCCCTCTGGTCTTCTCTCCGTCCTTTTTATTTGACTTCTCTCAGCTCTACGAAGGGTCGATCTCTCTTTGCTCTCTTTCTCTCTCCGAGGGAATGCAATACACTGTCGGCCCTCAGTTTATTGACATTTTTGTGTATGTATTATATAATATTACTGTTAATGACTGATATACAGAACTTATTTTTATTTTGTTACATTTCATATATATACATAAATATATCTATATTAAAATGTTTACAATAAGATTTTTAAATTTTTTTTCTTTTTTTTTAAAAACTTTTTCTGAGTGATTAAGTGAATGAAGAGTTGGAAACCCAGTTGTTGCAGGAGGGTGTCAATGCTATCGGCTTTGTAGTCTAGTTAAATTAGTTTACAGTATTGATGATAATAGTATTGATAGCTGCTGTTTAAAATAGTGGATAATGGAATGTGCATCACAAGCATGTCTTCATAATGTACCGCCAATGTAAAACGTCACACTGCAACTGTAAAAAGGCCAAGGATTCAAGCTGCCTGTCAATGTCTGTACGCCACCAAATTAAGAACGGTATACTGTAAAATGTATCTTAGATTATCTATATATAAATACATATATTGTTAAGCTGTACCAACAGTTCAAAGTATTTGCTAATTTTACTACACTTTTGTTATGTATATGTAGGGGGAGTCTTATGGCATATAACTTCTTCAAATTGAGTCAGGAGTTTAAAAGCAGACTATATTTTATAATGGCCTTTTAAGTTATTGCGGCCAAAGCACTGATATTATATATTTGCTGTAAAGAGAATTTAAGAGTTTTATTTTTCTGATATTAAAGTTACTTAATAAAGACGGTTTCATTTAAAGCCATGTCAGACTACTGTGATTCATTCATTATGTAAAGTGTTTTAATGTTTGTGCATCCATATTCTGTGGGAACCTTCTCGGGATGTCAGGAACCTGATGCTGCTTTTTGAGGAACCAGTTCACCACATTTGCAACACAAGATAATTTCCTCTCCCTCATTTTGACGTTTCACGAATAAAAAAAACGGCCCTGTGAGAGCCCTGTAGGGCTTGCAAATTGAAATCATTGGTGAATGTCATGCTGCCACCATTTTGATCTACTTGTAAAAATGCTTTTGTGAAACAGGCTCCTGGCTCTGATTGTGGTCGTAGTTCCTACCACAAGAAAAAGTCCCTGTAGCCAAGAAGTACCTTATTTGGCTGTGAATCATCGGGTTCAAGTTTGCAGTGGAAGAGAACAATACAAGGTGCAGCTCTCACCATGTTGTGGTTCTACATGTCATTGCTTCTCTAACATTAGTTCTTATATTTACACATCACATGGACAGCTACAGAAGCGCTGGTGTGAAGCTTGTAGCTGGGCAAATATTCAACAACATGAGGGTTTGAATCCAATTTGGCAGTGACAACTCTTTTAAAATATGGCAGATCACCGTGGGCAATCAGTACACGCTAACTTGCGGTTTGTGGGGTCAGGATTTAAATCATTTCACCTCCTTTTGAGCCTCAGACCAGTTGAAGCTGTAGTGATTCCATCAAACATGTTAAATACGTGCAGAAGTCTTTCGGACATGTCAAAATGACTGCTGTGAAAAACGTCTACTGGTACACTGAGTTCAGTGACTTATGGTATTCACAATATAGCTCCACCCAACTTCAACCTGAGCAGAGGTGTAATCAGAGTAACTGAAAAAAACGTGTGGGCCTTTAAAGTTAAATATTAAATACAACAGTTTCACCCTTGTAAACCTGTTAACTTGTTGAGAAAATAAAAAGGTCACCACTTAGAGAATATCACTCCATGTTTAATTACAGACTCTCACATAAGAAATACAGGTAAAATCTATATCTGCAACCTGTCATAGTAGTCAACATCAACTCATTTGAGCTGTGTCTGTAGGCTCCTATAATAACTGCAAGTAATATAAAAACATCTGTCCACCTTAAAGCACAACAGAATAAAACAGATTATCTCTCCAGACACGATTCTGCATCAGTTTCTTTCAGTAACACATAATCATAAAATATCCCGTTTCCTGCCATTCAATCAATCGGATGCATAATTATGTAAATAAATCCCAAAGTTGGACTCTTTTAATCCCTGATGTAGGACACTTGTTTTTTAAGAATGCTATTCAAATTATAGTGAAATAATCAAAGATGGGACAGAAAGGGGGCAAAGCAAGTGGATGGCAAAGTGGATAATTTCCTGTGACAAAAAGACCCAACTAAACCTTGAACAAATCCGATTTGTCTTTTTCCGTGTCACCTGTAACCCACCACGACAGCATTGCTCAAAAAATAACACACCTGTTTAGGGACATAAAGACAAATTCATTTAAAAATAAGTCTTGTCATATAGTTATGTTAAGAGATAACCAGAAAGAATATACTGTACGGCAGCTTGGTGTGGAAAAAAAATAACAAACATGAACAGATGTTTGTGAGTCTCAACATGAGGTGACTTAAAAGAAATTTGTATTCCTAATTAATATGTGTAATCTATAACAAATGCCCTTAAAAACAGAGAAACAGAATGTATCACATGCAGCGCGGGGGCTGAGGAGAGGAGGGGACTCGTGTTGAGATCAAATTATTTCTGTGCGTCACAATACCGTCACCTATTTCAACACCTGCGAGAGAGAAAATATGCTTGTACTTTCACTTCCAAAGAGAAGCTGCACACTAATAACTGATGGGAGTTACTGTATTTATACAAAATTGGGTTTTGGGAGATTAGTTGCCTTCTTTAGGAGCTTCACTGCTAAAAGAATGAGTTTATATAATTGAATTGGATCATTTACATCAGTTATGACTATATAGTTTCCCTCTGTGTGCCTTTAATGCTGTTCTCATAAACCAGCAACACACAACACACCAGTATGCAGCAGGTGCTGGTTTCTACTCTCCTCTGATAGTCCAGTTTCCCTGTGTAATGCACAACAAGTGATGTACTTTATTTTAAAAAGGGGTAGGGATAAAGGGGTCTCATTTGCCATTAAAATTCATGCAAACATTGACATGCATTTCAAAAACAAAGTTATTTACATGGATTAAAAGAAGAAGAAAAAAAACTGCAATCAAAAAGAAAAAGACTGCAACTCAGAACAGCCAAAAGAAACCCTACAGATGTGTAAATGCCTAAAGAGTGAAAGGGCAAAAACGTCTTTTAAAAGATGTCTTAGTGTTACATATGTTTTAAATACAAATGCATCACATTGTTGCCTCTGCTCACAATCCTACATAAAATATAAACCAACCTATTCACTCCCTTATTCATATTGCAGGACAACCACCTCAAAATAAGGGTTACTGAATTAAAAAAAAAAAAAAAAAAGTAAAGTGCTAAAAATAGAATACAAATCAATTAATAAAAGTAACAAAATAAAAACAAAAAAATATATCAATATTGCTGGGAAACTATCTTAAATTCTAAAATCTTTGTCAGTAAACTATAGACAGGAGACCTGGATCAAGTAGTATATAAGTGGGCTGCAAGTCATAAGATATTTAAGTACAATGATTCTCAACGAGAGTGGAAAGAGAGACTGTCGGGTATGCTTGGAGATAAAAATCCATAAAATCGAGATGAATACAAAAACATAATTACCTTTAAAATTCAAATAAAGAACCCTCCAAATTAACGTAACTGGGGCAAAGTCCAGCATCTGACTGGACCTCTTGCTCTCATGATCGTAGTAGACTTACAGTATGTTTCTGAGCAATTAGTACTTTGGTTTGCCAAAACATTGATAAACCCTGTTCCTTAGTACTCTGATTGAATCTCAGACATCTAACATCAACTCGCTGCCTCTTCTCTGCTTTCTTACTTCAGTCTTACTGAACCAAAAGCATCCCAGCTGTTTTCTTTTTTCTTGCTCTCGGCGTGAAAGTGAGAAAAGGAAAAGCAGTTCACAGAAGGCGTACGAAATTCATCCTTTGTGGCAGCATAAAAGAGGGCGTCTTCCAAAACAGTAACCATACCTGAAACAGATGGGAGGCGACCGTGGCGGAAAGTGACCAATGATGAATGATCACTTAAATGAGCATCTTGTGGTTATTTGAGTAAGTGAAGAAATGATATAATCACAGCAAGTCAGTGAAAACAGATATATTGTATCATCAATGGGCAATTCAACATTAACACCCCAGAAAACCTACATTAGTGTAGCTGTGATGTGTAGAGAAGGACATTATTGTCTTGTCCAAAACCTCAACCGGGGGGCTCTACCTTTAGTCCACAATCTTGTTTAATTGAGAAGGGGGGAAAAAGTATTTGTCATTGGACACCCACCAGGCCCGCAACCACTTTTTAAGGTCCAAACCCGTAGTTTGACAATACCTGACCTAGAGTAGTCCATAGACTTGACCTTGTTTCAGTTCAGAGGTTGAGAGTCGGCTTTAGGCGTGCTGCATGTCATTTCATTCTCTGTGATATTCGTGGATGGCTGTGAATGTCGTGATCCGGCTGGGTGGTCCTCAAAACTGTCGAGCAGTGACCCTCGCGGTTCAGAGTGCTGCTGCTTTTCTATTCAGCCTGACAGCTGACTGAACGTGCTCGTCATCCCAGGTGTAAAGCAGCCTGTAAACAGCTTGAATGAAAAGTGACACAATAGAAAACCAGCAGCACTCTGGTGCCCAGACACGGGATATGAGAGCCTCTGTGTACAGCACCTCATCCCACAGCTGTACAGCCCTCCGATGTTCTTGTATTGTTCAGTGAATCAGTGAGTCTGTCAGTAGTCGGTGGTTGTGGACTCCAGGGACGCTGAGTAGTCGGTGTACATTCCAGTTTCATGGGATCTGCAGGTCATCTATGTGCATGTTGTGGTGCTTTATAACTGTAATTATTTGTGACGTCCTTTTCTAGTCCTACAGTTCACCATTCCAGTCATCAAAAATCAAAGCCATCTATCAAAAATATAGATAAACATATCTTTAATATATGGCTTTGGCTCATTTTAGTGTCACTCTTACTTAAAAAGCAAAAGTAGGGGCCACAGTGCACAAAGGTGCATCAAACACACCTCAAAGTATTTTTTAGCTTCAGTGTCACAGCCGTTTCACTGGCTTCTCCACGCAAAACAGTTCACTGAGGAAGACTTTCCGTTGCCACTGTATGCTGCAGTTATGAAGATCTTAGTCCAGAGGTTGTGGGTCTGCTATAGGCATAGTGTGCAGAACCTCGTCCAGTAACTGTAGCGCTCTGTGCAGGTGGATCTCGATCCAGCAGGGGGTCTCCTTGATGCTCTGCCGGGGGTAGTCGGGCCCCCAGCCCTTAACAAAACTCATCCTGAGAATACACAGCCTCCGGAGGTCGTCTACCCCGATACCGGCTGCTGCTGACAGACCTGAGAGGACGGGAGGAGAGACGAAGAGTCGCAATTAGGTCAGTGTGATGCTGCATGTGTGACAAACTCAACACCAGATGTACTATTCATTCAAACCTGAAGAAATATTCAAGTAAATTATATTAACCTAAGATTTAAAAAACAAATTAAGTGATTTCAAGTGTTTTTTTTAACTTAACTGGAAATGTTTGATATATGTTTTGAGTTACACTGTTCTTATTCCTATTCATTTGATTTTATTCAGTTTGTTGAATAGCTTTACTTCATATGTGATCTGCCTTGTCTGGTTTTATTTCCTTTTGAAAAGCACTTTGTAACATTGTTAAGAAAAGTGCTATATAAATAAAGATTATTATTATTATTATTATTATTATTATTAGCACTTAACTAGGCATTTTTCACTGTTTTCTGAAATTTTAATCAAGAAAATTAGTGGCAGATTAATATATATATATATATATATATATATATATATATATATATAATGAAAAAAGTTGCAGCCCTACAATTAACCACTATATGCTAAAAATTAGGTTCAACATCTGTCTGAACATTTCTCTGTTCTTTCCATATGAAAGCACACAGCTCACACTTAATGCTCATTGGCAGTAAAATTTACACCATACGTGCATCATCAAGCCTGGAACCACTGCCACACTGCCTCTATGTGTGAATGTTCATATGTATTTGCAGTAACAGGTATCTTACTAATAGCTGGAGCTATCCCTCCTACTGATCCAGGTCCAGGTATATTTCCAGCCACAGCGGCTGCCTGGGCTGCAGCTGCTGCTTGAGCCGTGGCAGCCTGCTGTTGCATCTGTCTGTGGCACTGACGAAGGTCAAACACCTGGCAGGAGAGAAGAGACTTTACTGTACATTCAGCAGCAATTAGCCCCCTGCAAAGGAGAAATGTAACCACCACAGGCTGCCAATCAGGGAGAACATCAGTAAGAGCTGGGCTTTGTGAAGATGTACGATTACCTCTAATGAGAGACATGAGTGGAAAAAATGGGAAACTGTGGCAGCATGAGTGCTGTATAAAACCAGTGTTACTAAAGGGCAGAATGCATGCGGAGATGTTTGCAGTTTGCACTCAGCAGTTTCCCCAAGAGGAAGAAGAACATTTTATGAAATGTCAACCTTGAGTGATGTCCTCTGTTTACAGCCCAATGACCCGTGTCCCTACCTTGATGTAAGCGCTGGGGTAGATTTTGTGAACAGCGTCTCCAGGGGCTCGGCCCGCCTCTCTGTCCAGGTAGTAGCTCTGAACAAACACTGCGTGGTCACTGAGGCATCGCACCCACACATCTCCCTCGCCCTTACACTCCAGCTGAACGCCTTTGCCAATGTGAAGCCTGGGAGAGAGGAAAGAGGAAGAAAGGAAACGGGGAAAGAATGTGAGTGATAATAGTGCCATGTGGAGTTTTCATTGTAAACAAACCCCAATGTTGTTTACATTCAACGATTCTCACCTAAACAGTGTCTGTATTCCTAAGGCCCAGCAAAATATGCTGAATTTTAATGTGTTTCACGTCACAGTTGCCCTGAATGTTTTTCTGTTCTTATTACGTGCATGTGCACTCTTGTGAACATGCTGGGAGAATAAGAGATACAAACTATATGGGGGGCGGCTCATGAAACGTTGTTCTACAGCGCCACAAGTGGTAAAAAGAAAATCCACAGGGTATCTTTTAAATAAACAGGAAGGAATAAAAGGAACCGAGTGTACAGAAGGTGTGGTTGTGTGATTCGTGCAGCTGTTATCTTGGATCAACATGCGCTTTCAACTGATGTGTTGATGGTACTGATATTGTGGTAAGGCTGTCAAGTCTCAAATGTGTAGCTATACAGTGCATACTCCAACCAAACCAGACAGATATGGAAATGCATTTTCACCTAATATTTATATCTGCATCAACACACATCTAAAGATACCACCAATGACAAAGATGTCACATGTTATCTGTTGTTATTATAGAAGCTTGTTTCTGGTTCAAGTGTAAAAAAGAAAAGCTCTCTTTCCATAATTTAGAATGCTATGTTATTTGTTAAAGTACATTAGCAGTAAGGTTTTAACTGTTTTGTGCCGAATATTGAGGGCAACTGGGCCACCTACCTTGCTCTCTCAATAGCCTCAGTGCGATGTACGTTGCTCAGCTGGCCCAAACAGAACCTGTCCCCTCCTGAGGGGTCGACATAGCCGTCCACTGTCACGATGGGGCAAGAGGAGGGCACTTTAAACGTCTCCCCGACTTGAACGTCCATTTCAAAATAGGCAATGGAGCACCAGTAGTCAGGAGCTGAAACAGAGGAAAGAACCAGATGTCAGTGATTGTTGTGTGACTTTTCTTTTCAAGTTATAGATATAGAAAATCAAACAACATTTCACATTTATGAAAGTCTAATGACTAAATGTTATTTTCATTTGATAAGTGACTAAAACCATTAATCAGCAATAATATTTTGAATCAATTTGTTTAATTTAAATAACTTCATCATTAAAACTAAATACTAAAAACAGTATTTTTGATTAACTGACTAACTGTTTCAGCACTTCATGCTATAACATAAAGGTAACTTGTAAATTTGCCATTATGCCAATCTGAATTCGACACAAGAGGCAATCAAACTGAGCATATTAAAACGGCTTTATATCTAACTGAGTCTCAAACCTTCAGAGGCAGTTGATAGGGACAACACTGCCTTTAGCAAGGATGAATGACAGCCAACAAGGGCAGGAAGTGTGGATAAAAATGTGCAAAGAAAGATGTAGACAAGTTTTCTAACATACCAGTCCAGAAAATTCTGTCCAATGTTTATGTACTTGTGTACTTGGTTGTGTGTTCTCACCTGGATGATTGGATATAGGAGGCTGAAAGGCGAGCTCATTATGCACTGGCCCTGAGAGAAACAGAGAGAGTATTATGGCAGCGATCACTCACTTTGCAAAACCTTTAATTCAAGTGTGTGATTCTGTCCGTGGACTGACTTACAGTTAGTAACAGTGTGTACTTACAGTAGTGTGTTGGATGTGGCATAGGAGGGTGGTGCTGTAGATGACCGTTGGTGTGGTGGGGTATGTTGGGGGTGAAGCTGCTGTTCCTGGACCAGGTTGAGCTGGCACCTGAAGAGAAAAGGAGAACAGAAATCAGAGATCCACAGAGCGCAAACTCACAGATGTAGTGCTGTCGTCTTCACAAACGCTCACCGCAACAATTCACAAAACAGAAGCAGAAAATGCCTTAAATATTAATGATTTAATAGTGAACATGTCCAAAACCATTCTCTTCATGAAGTCCAAATTTTAAAATGAGACAATAAAGTCTTCAGCTGTCAATTACAGACACATATTGCATGTGCAAACACACACAGACAAGGACAAACAGACTGACAAACAAGCACACACATAGGAATATTTTACAACTGTATCTTACTGCCTGATCCAGCAGCAATGGCAGGGAAGGATGCTGTTGAGGCAGAGGTGGAGGCCTCAGCAGGTGGAAGCAGGGTTGGGGTCGCAAATGGTTCAGAAGGGGCCGGGCGGCTGCCCGACGGGGGGTGCTGGATGGTCTGGATGGAGTGCCCTCCCTCGATGGAAGGCAGACTCTGTGGTCCATCAAAATCGTACTCATCCTTAACCATCAGTGCTGAGCTGGGTCCAGAACTGGTCAGTGTCAGTCCTGATAAGTCTGTGGACCAAGGAAAGGGATAAAGAGGTGGAACTGGTCACTGAAAATGCCAACTTCTTATCTGCATTGCTAATACATATCCTCTGTGATGCAGACTGTGGGTTATAAAAGTCTAACTAAAAGAAATGGCACCTGGAACAATTACTAAAACAGTGTTTACATTAATTTCCTCCTTTAAAGGCAGCCTTTGGCCTCAGTTCACTTTAGTATGCTATAACAAACAGAACTGAAACTATGACACTGAATCTTGTATTGAACCCACCCAGTGACCCTCCTGTTCCTCACCTATGCCAGGAGACACCACTCTCTCATAGTGATAGGGGTTGACACACACATTGTCACACTTGAGGTCAAAGGCAAACTGGCAGTATTTGACGTGCTTCAGTTCGTTCTTATGCAGGTCGGGCCACCGCCAGAGCCGGGCATAGATTACATGAGGGAACCCTTTACGTCCAGCCACCTGGGAACAACAACAACACAGAGAAAGAATACAGGAAAACAGAGTTAATTTATTTGTAAACTCGCTGTCCTTACAGCTGAGGTCAAACATAGTTTTAAGTCAATTATTGGAATACAGCTTGTTTACCACTGTTGTGGTGAACAGCATGTTCCGACTAGACAAATACATACTAGTCAAAATACTTTTAGAAATGGATCCAGCACAACTTTGGTCTACTGCAGAGAGATTTCCTGAAATGTCTCACCTTTTTTATTTTTTTACTTAAATCATGAAAAAAATTTGTGCTAAATGAATTGCATTAATTTCACAGCTTGCAGTGTTTATATTGGGAGGTTTCTCGTCTCACATGTTGGATGTTGTTAGAGCTGAAACAATGAGTCAATTGCCAGAGAACTACTTTGATAACTAATTGTTTTTGTCATTTTGCAACCAAAAATGCTAAATGTTTAGTGATTCCAGCTTCTCAAATCTTTGCCATATGTGATAGCAAACCGAATATCTTTGGGTTTTGGACTGTTAGTCGAATAAATCAAGCAATATGAAGATGTCTCCTCGGGCTCTGGGGAATAAAAATGGGAATTCTTCACTATTTTCTGACGTTTTATGACAAAATGAATATGCAGATGAATCTATAATGACAATTGTCATTAGTTGCAAACCTAGATGTTATGCTGAATAACTGATTGGCATATGTTTTGTTTTAATTCATCAAACAAAAAAATTTGTAATGACGCTAAATGTTATTTGATGTTAAAATGTAACTTAACTGATAAGCAATTGAATCTGATGCCTGGATATTTTACTGTAGGTGAAAAAGACATTAACAGATGTATTATGTACCTGAGCTTGTCAAACCTAATCAATACTAATGTTAAAAATAGAAACAGCCTTCATATTTATGTATCTGTGTGCATTTAATGAATGATCCAGATATCTGTATCGTCCCACCTGCAGCCGTCCATCAAGCGTCCTCTGAATGGTCACACACTTGCTGGGATGGGCCCCATTGGTGGTGATCGCTGTGATGAGGGAGTCCAGCTCGTCTTTTTTCTCCTTCAGCTTTTTCACTAGGCTCTCGATGGCCCGCTTGGCAAACGTCTCGCTCTCACCACCCTGTCGGTGACACATCAGGCTGTGCACAATGCTCAGGCAGGCATCGTTGCTGGTAGGTGTGTTGGTGATGGACATCTTGACTTCGGTCTCTGACTGCACTTTCTGAGAATATGTATGTTGTTGACACAATTTCACATAATCAGGAAGCCGGAGCTGAGACGATCTTCACAGGGTTGATGAAAAGCAATTCAGCTGTAGTTGAGGCAGATCAGTGACCACGAACCTCTTGGCATAAGGCGGAAAGATGACAAGATCTGAAAAGAGAGAATAACATGCAAGTTTTTGATGAAAATGTTTTAGAGAGATTTTAATTCAACTTTAGGTCGTTTTGGAGGCTGTAGTTTGTAGTGCTGTTATACTGAGAGGTCTTTGAAATATTCTGTCCACCACAATGAATATATATATTAGAAACACCTCTCAGTATAACACAACACAATTCAACAGTACCACAAACTACAGCCTCCAAAATTACCACAAAGTTGACCTCTCTAAAACTGAACATTTTAACATACATGAAAGATTGCAATAATTTAGGTATTTATTGCAGGGCTGTCGTATTAGATGACATAAGTTTTAGTTAGGTGTATCTAATGAACTGGCAACTCAGTGTAGAATTGACCAAGAAGAAACAGGATGTATAACGTAACCTCTGTTTTTTTAAGTTTTATTTTGAATATAGGCTGTCAGTTACTGCCATGTTACTATTGTGCTTTAATGAGCAAATCCGGGTGACAGATTATTTTCCCAGCGAAAACGGAAAAACACACGTTTCTGTTTTGAGTCTTGGTGGCTGGCAGAAGGAACCAGAAAATATAACGTTCTAGTTAACGAAGTTGTAAACTGCATAATGATAACTCTAGCTAACCGGCGAGCTAATGGCATGACGAAGCAGCTATTTTTACATTTGCAAGTAAGTTCGGAAAAAAAGGAACGGTTTATTCTAGGTTAAAAATAAAGTTCAAGTAGTTACGGTCGCTTTTAGCTAGCTAGCGGCGCCACTCTGGCTGCCGTTAGTTCAGGGAAGCTACATGAAATTACTGCAGTTGGACGAAGCTAATCGGAAGTAGACCTTCTTGTCTTCAAAATAAAGGTGAAACTGTAAAGACAAAAGCCCTTACATCGTGTATTAAGAATATGAAACTGACTGCTGACAATCTAAAGTTCTGTGTAAGACAGGAGGGCTATTAGGATTATCACTTGTGCGTCACAAACTGTGCAATATCAATATTCCTATGTGCAATAATGTCAATTTTAAGTCTGTTTACTTATTTGTTATATCTTGCTTTTTCTTTACTGATGACTGTTGCTGCTGTATCACTATAAATTTCCCCGCTGTGCGATTGATAAAGGATTATCTTATCTTATCTGATATCAACAGCAACGTTGTTCATACAAGTCACAGGATGTGCTTCTTACATACTGCATTATTAAGTATCTAAAACAGGCTGTCGGAGCTCTCAAAGTATCTTACACCAAACCACCATGACATCAGATAACTTGTGGGAATAGTTACTGCCTTTTGAGCGAATTTCAGTCTGATAGTAAATCATGACTGTTTAAATATTCATAAATGTATTTGAATTCATAGTTTATACATCTAAATTTAAGGTGCATTACTCACAATGTATTTCAGAAGAGGATTTGCCAGCCACTAATATTTATTGTATAATAATTTACTGATTGTGGTTTTATTTTGAAGAGCTTAACCGGAAATAGTTTTATTAAAAATGACTTGACATCGGATTTGCTAGCTACCTGCTACTAAAAACATCAGCTAGCACTGATTGTTGATAGCAAACTAGCTAACATAGCATGCTACTATGAGGTTAGCAAGCGTGTTTGTTTATTATGGCCAGTTCCACAGCACAAGAATTTGTTGACCGCTGTGTTTGATAACTAGCAACAAAATAATGTTATACAACTGTGAGAAAACATTGGCTGGTAAGTTATCGCTATGTAGTTTGAAATTGCAAACTAATTACAGCTATGTAAATAGCTAGCACTTTACGCTACCTGGAGTTAGCTGCTAGCAGGAGAGCCCTGCCTCTGTACCAAGTTACCGTGCCGACGGGGCCAGCGGTGGGCTGTGCAGATCCTGTAACGTTATGCCTCCTGGATTATCCTCATAAATTTCACCAGCTGTTTACAAAAAACATGGTGAAAAACCGTCTTTGTCCGCAAGCTGTAGCCTTACATCATCAGAACTAGAGCGCGGATCAAGTCAGAGTCAAATCTCAGATTTCGTGTCGAGCCCCGACCATGGCCCCGACCCACTTCACTCGCTTCTCACACTATTTCCTTCAATGGCGCTTTGCGCATGCGTAAAATGAGACAGAGGTTTGTCAAGCGTTCATACGGTTCATGATTATTACATACTTGAATAGTACTTGTACTATTCCAGCCACTAAAATAATATATTACTATTATTACTGCAGGTGCTTGTATTACTATTACCACTAGCACTAAGTATATTGCTTCTACTGTATCTACTACTACTGCTGCTACTATAGTTATGTCAAAAAAAAACTTATAACTGCTACAAATCTACATCTATTGCCACTATCGTACTACCTATCTGACCTTTCTGGACTGCTGATAATGTTTTCTTTCCTTCAGCTGACATAGTTCAAATGCCCTTTTGCCTCCTAGTTCAGCCATTGGTGTAGTACTGGGAATCTCCCAGTGGCAAAAAGCAATTAAGTAGCCTACATTTACACAGGTACTGTACTTAAGTAGCCTACAATTCTGAAGCACATGTATTTTACTTGAGGATTATATTTGATGCTACTTTATACTTCTACTCTAACTCCGGTACATTTCAGAAGCACACTTTTTGCACCAAACTTAAAAGTTATTCATTGGAGTCCTCTGGAGTAGAGTTTGTTCTCAGCGAGGAGTCCACTAGTTTATAGACTGATACACAAATCTGATTATGGACAGAAATGTTTCATATGATTTAATTTAAAAGCATAACATTAGTGTCTGGTTTGTGAATGATGCCGCTGCCAAAACTGAAGTCAAAACTACTTGATAAAATACAGCATCACACTTATCAGATCCCATGAAAGTTTCATTGTTGTTGCAAGATGGTCCATGTATGGAAGTAAATCTGTCCCACCAAAATTTGAAATTTTAAAGCCAATGAATTTCTTGCATTGAAAGTAATTTTCTATAAAAAAAGGAAATACTCAGTAATCGATATTTGTTTATTTGTGTCAGTCTTTATACAGAATCTGTCAAGGATTTTTATCCATGCTTTGTATTATTCTGTGAATAGGAGTCAGCTAATGTACAACTGTATTTCAGCTGGTCCCCTAGGCCAAAAGTGAATATTTCATACTCTATTGCCAGTGAGAATCTGTTCATTAACATATGATGTTGTAAGAACATGACATAAAGAGCAAGACAATCACAAAGAAAGGGTGACCATTGAGAAAATAACAATTAGGAACATTAGTAATACACTGGTTCACATGGAGCACTATGTAACATACACAATGTAACCTACAGGCTGTTACATAAAGAAGTCCTTATAACGACATGCCTACATATTATCTATGCATGTCCACATTTACCATTAATCCATATATTGTATGTGTATCTATCAGTAAGCATACTGTTATTCAGGCAACATCAAAGTTTGAGAAGATTACAATACAAATACCATGCAGCGACTGTAGCACAAAATTATACCACAAAAATTATATTCTAATGGCATTTAAGCAACTGTAAACATGTGACTCTCAGCAGGAAATGTTTCCAGATTCAGCTCAACTTACATAGTATAAAATGATAGATTTTAGCTGCGACACGCACAGCTGCTCATCTCACAGATTATTTTCTCCTCTCTGGTTAACGAGGTGCTAATTAGTGAAGTGAAATCAGCTGCTGTGATGTTTAGTTGGAAGGAAAAAGTAAGAGGACTGTTTATTTTCGATTTTCCACTTTCATTTTACCCTCTCTAGATTCATGAGAATATAAAAGCATACACACACACACTGACGTTTAAATGCCCCACTGGTTACCAATTTGTCCCAATTACAGATGTGAATATTACCCGCTGACAAGCCACACAATGATGATTAATTATCAGCTTTGGTAGCTAATGTTCTTGGCATGCTCCCATAATTTGACTTTAATTGTCTATCATCTCTCTTGCTCTTTGTTTCCCTTTCTTATCCCTCCCTCTTTTAGCTCTCTCTTCTCTGTCTTTCTTTCAAATACAGTAAATAACCTTATTTGAGGAAGTTGAGAAGGCAGTAATTTTCTTTCGATTCTCAGTGTCTTGCTTTCCTTTTCACTTGTCAGTTGTCCTGTACTCCCATTTCTCTCGCTCAAGTATTACTCATCTCTTTCTCCCTCTCTCTATGACCAAAATAACCACTTATTTTGTGGTCTTATTCTTTTTTCTTAAATTTCAATTCAGCATGTGACAGAAAGAGCAGCTCAGAGAGATGAATAAGATAGATGCAGAATTGACGAATCACATGAAAGAGGGGGGTCAGAATAAGAGGAATGGCAATTTATCTTTGTCACTTTCTTTTGTGTGTAAACATATTGCTAAAATACATTGTGGGACAAGAGGAAGATAAAAATCTCTACTCTCTAGATATATATACACAAAAATACTTGCCCGCCATCCACTTGCAGTATAATTCCCTATACTGACCAGCAGAGTGCAGTAACCACCAGCCTATAAACTCTGCTCTGCACTGGTGTCCTCTGAGCAGGGCTGGCGGAGATCAAAAATCAGCAGGTGTGATAATTTTCTGATGAGTTTTATGCTTAATTTAGTGAGAAAAATATTAGAATTAATGTTCTGTCTTCATCAAATTCAGATCTTAAGTTGTTACAGAAGTGAATCAACTCAACAGGCAAGAGAAAACAAAAGGAAAACAAGCAAACACAAGTTAAGGTACTGTTTCCATACTGTGTGTGTCAAAACATAGTATATCAGTTATAAACTTAACAAATCAAACATACAGTACTAATGCGTTGATAATAAGCCTTTTATACAGAGCAAATGCAAACCCCCTATATGTAAACGTGCTGTAATCTACTATATCTATACAAAAACAGACTGAGATGTCCGGCAGACATTTTCAGGAAAAGCTTAACTTGAAGATCATAATAAAATGGAAAGTAAAATATAAAATGCATTTCACTCTCAACCTCATCCAAATCACAATTTCTGCCCTCCTCTGGGACTGAATGAATCTGTCTGTAGGCTACTAGCAATATTACATTGCTTAAAAAGTAATAAGCAACCATTTTTTACTCCAATAAAAACTTACAAGAGGTTGCAAAGGTTGACTGGTGTTTTGCAGTCTTTCCTCCCAGATAATACTCAACTGTTACACTTCCATATGATATTTAGTTAATGTTTTTACCTTGAGGTACTTTAAAATCCATGTAAAACTGGAATGAATGGCTCTACTTTCTGGTAATAGCCCTACAAATTGAATTTCACTAATTTAAGCTCCCGGCATGCTTAAAGAATGAGAGTCATAGGAGCAACCGTGACATGTTTCACATTTTGGACAAAATCTAAACAGTTGCTGCAAAACCTTATTTAGCGTGAACTGATCATGAAGCGAAATGCGTCTGCTGTCCTCATGACTGTCATTCATTCTGCATTAGATGTAGTGGATGTACTTTTGCAGATGTTTGTCTGGCAGTAACCGTAGCTTTAATTAGCACAGAGGCCATCTGAATATCACATGAAAAAACAGGGAATTACACTTTAAATATGAAGTTTGCCTCATGTCTCACACGGCTGACAGAAATTACAAATTAAGTATCGGCTGTTGCCAGGTGATACTGACACTTTCAAAGCAGTTTATGGTTGAAGTGCAGTTTAATGATTGTGGAGCAGCTGGCGGCTAAGTGATTAGGACTTGCCTACAGCAGCACATACTTAAAAACACACAGGACAAAAATTTTCACCACATAACAGCGCAAAGTGAGATGCTGTGATTGGCTGAAGCTGGTTTTCTTTAGGGTGTCCACAGTGATGATGCTGAGGTTGATCAGACCATTATACATCACCTTGACAACCATCCCTCAGAGGCAAGACACATGACTGCTCTGTGTGTGTGTGTGTGTGTGTGTGTGTGCGTGTGTGTGTGTGGGTGGGTGTTAACGAGTGTATGGGCCTTACACTGTACATCCATCAACAGAGTCACAAATGTAAATACAAAGGGACAAGCAAGTCAGACTCTGCTGAGGGGGAAAAAAACACAGGATAAAGTGACAGCAGCTTTCCAGCTTAACACACCGGGGGTCACTCGGTTATAACCTCCTCACTGCTCCGTCCCCTCCGCCTTTTTCTATATCCTCCCGATTCTCAACTCTTCCTCCCCCATCTCTTCTCCTCTCCACCCATTACCTCCTTTTTGTCTTACTTTTCATCTGTTCTTCCCTTCTGCAAATAAAAGTCCTCGTAATCTCAAAATGAGAATACTGAGATTTGATGTATTTGTAGATTTTCCCCCTTACTTACCTTTGCAATGCCTGTCAAGCTTTCTGTCTCACACAGCATATATGCGGTTTACACTGATAACGGGACATTTTTTTTTGTAATTTTTGAAAACAATGGGTCCTTGATTTCAGACAAAGCAGGACAAAAGCAAGCTTCTCATTTCTAGCCGGCGACTGTTGATTTTGTTGGCAGAAATGAAGTTTTGCTGGCAGCTGTATCTAGCTAGCTAATTAGGCTAATGTTAGCTTCATGAGTTGGTTGAAAATGCAGTCTCCGGCTGACTTTTTATGTTTCAAGCTGACTTTCAAACAAGTTTTTAAGACGTAAAAGGCGTCTTAAAGAGTAACTGCATCTAAGTCTGTTTACATGTCTCGAGGGAGTATTACCTCATATGTGAAAAGTTGTAATAAGTGTTTTATAGGCTACAGTAGCTCCAGAGGGAGCTGTGCAAACATAACCCAGTTTGGCTGCTGAACTTACATTACAAGCTAGCGGCTCTAGGGATGGTTGGTTGGTCCAGCACTTTGGTCCAGACAAAACAACTATTGGACTGATTGGGATGAAATTTTCCACAGACGTTCATGGTCCCCAGAAGATGGACCCTTTCACTGTTTGACTTCTGTGATCACCTGACTTTTCCTCTAGCGCCACTAGCAGGTCAAAGTTTTCAATTAGCCTGTAAAATATCTTAACATAGATGGATTGGCACAACATTTTGTACAGACAGTCATGGTCCCCAGAGGATGAATCCTAATCCTAGACTGAAATGTAGCAGACATTTTCAGGAATATCTTAACTTGAAGATCATAATAAAATGGAGAGTAAAATATAAAATGCATTTCACTCTTGATCTCATCCAAATCACAATTTTGGTCCTCCTCTGGGACTGAATGAATCTGTCGAAATCTTAAAATTGGAGAACTAAAGGACGTCACCCAACATTTATGGCGTGTTAATATTTAGCCATTTAGCAACTCCAATACAAACATTTCCTCCCAGATAATACTCAATTGTTGCACTTCCATATGATATTTAATTAATGTTTTATCCTTGAGGTAGTTTTAAATCCATGTAAAACTGGAATGAATGGCTCTACTTTCTGGTAATAGCCCTACAAATTCAATTTCACTCATTTCAGCTTCCGGCTTAAAGAATGAGAGTCATAGGAGCAACCGTGACATGTTTCACATTTTAGACAAAATAAACATCAAAGCTGCTGCAAAACCTTATTTAGCGTGAACTGATCATAAAGCAGAATGACAGACAGTCATGGTCCCCAGAGGATGAATCCTAATCCTTGGACTAATTTGTCCAATGCTTTGGTTTGCTAATGACTAATGACATTCCTATCAGCTGTACTTTATGTTTAGTGCTAATTAGCACATTTTAGCATGCTAACACACCAAACTAGCATTAGTGTTTAGCTCAAAGCAAAGAGCTGCTAGCATGGCTGTAGACTCAATAGTCTTGCTGAACAGTATGTTTAACTTTTTACGTTACCAGAGAAAGGGCTTTTAGGATAAAGACTATATGTGTTTGATTAACTAAAGGCTATACCTCAGGTTTAAATCCAAAAACTTTCCTCACACCTTCTGCTCCTTCTCCTTTCCTCTCCTCCTTTGAACCCCTCACCCCTTTCTCTGAAGCCTGAGCACATCACATGAGTGGGGGATGTATTAAATCTGAAATCTTTCCACTTCAGTGGGATTCAGGAAATTGTCTACCCAGCGGGAAGTAAATGCAGATGGAGGGATGGATAGATGGCTGGAGGAGTAAAATGGGTGAAGGGAGAGGTGCATTTAGGGAAGGGAGTGTTAGTTTGAGAGAGGGAAGGTATTTGGAAGATGGATGGATTGGTGGTGAGCATCAGAGAGACAGAGAGTGAAGGGAGGGAGGGATGGAGAAAGGAGGAGAGAGACAGGTGTGGGAGAGGAGATGGTGAGCTGTCTGTTTAAGATAAATCAGAGAGGCAGTGTAGTGAGGAGGTCTATATCCATAAACGCACACATACACACACACACACACACACACACACACACACAAACAGATGTGGGTGCGCACTCACGCTTGAACTCACACACATGCAAACACACACAAACACAAATACACTCACTTACTCAGCTCGCGCACACTCTGCCCCGCGGCGAGGTGGTAAAAGGCCACGGCTGATTGGGTGCTGCAGGCTGATTTCGCCCCGAGTGGCAGAGCAGTGCATGTTGGGATGTTTGGCTACAAATGCAGTCATCCATGAAGGCATGAGGTAGGTCACCCCTCTTCCCTCTGTCTCTCTCATCCCTCCTTTTTAACGTCTCCTTCTTACTCTTTCCTTCCTTACATCAACCTTTTCTCATTTTTTTCCCCGCCTTCTCTATTGTCTTTCTTTTTCAATCCTGGCTCTATACTCCACACATTTCCCCACAGGGCGTTTGACTAATACACCTCCAAATCTGCCCTTCTCTCTGTTCCTATCAATCCATCTTTCATACAGAAAGCGTATTCTCTCTGGGTATTAACAGTAGCTCTCAGTTCTCCTCTCTTTCTCCCTCTCTTTTGTCTGGCTTGATTCATTTCCATCTGTCTTCCATCTCTCCCATCTCTCTCTTTATCTTTTTCTAGCTTTATTTTCCCTCCATCTTTCCCTGCCTGCAGCCCCCTTTGCTAACACACACACACACACACACACACACACACACACACACACACTGTATCCCTCCATCCCTGCAGTGTAGTGTGCTAACAGAATAATTAGTCGTGCTTGATGTCTCTGACAGTTCTAATCCTTCTAAATGGCCACCACATGCCTCCCCTCATCAGCCCAGGGCTAGGCACACACACACACAAACCACACACGCTCATGTTCGTACACACACACACACACACACACACACACATACACTTGCACCACTTGCAAATAGGTGTAGTTACAAATGAGATGCTTCCATCTGTGTTCAGAGTAGTTTTGAGTAGCTTGTGTGCTAAAACATTAAAACCAATAAATAAGGTAACTGGCCCTGTATGGCTACAGAAAGCCTGCATCCTCACCAATTTTAGGTTTTAAAACTAGAATAAAAAAAACAAATTATATTCAAAAATAGGAGTTGGAAAGATGGCTATGTGGCACTTAGAAAACTCCCCAGAGGTAGTATTAAATAGACACTCTCTGTGTTCGGGGACACGGAGATAAATGCAACACAAAAAACACAAAAAGATATACTTGCTTGGCTAGCCCGTGTATCCTGCGTTCCTTCTGAAAATTGGTTGTGCACATCCTCAGAAATTAATACTATGCAAGATGCAATTAAGCTCATGACTAGTGGGGGCAGTATATCACGATATGAACAAAGGTCAGCAGCAGCAGACGCTGAACAAACAGCAGCACCGGCAGAGAAGGTAACCCACGATGGCACTGCTACTGCTTTGTCTGCCATGATCTCAACATGAACTATACAGTAATCTCCTTGAGTTTTTGCTATTTTTTAGTTATGTTTGTGTTGTGCAAAATCTGAAGTTCTCGAGAAAACTATACTTTCTAATTCTCCAGGACCGTGAAGGAAGTGTGTGAACAATGCTGATCGTGTTGCAGCTGCTTGTCTATGCATCCACATTGGTAAAAGGCAAGTATTGGACAAGCCATAGACTGCACCAATTTTCAGTGGGAGTGTCTCATTTTTCTAAAAAACAAAAATGCCATCAGAGTAATTTGAAAGAAGCCATAATCACATAAAAAATCTACACAAAGTGGCTTTAAAGATCAGGAGATGAACTAAAAAAAGAAAATCTAAGTGTTGACTTGTACTTTATACTTTCCTAAAGAGAGCATCATTGATAAGAGTAGAAATTCAACTCGGAAACAGGAAAGAATCTCACCTCATCTGCTTTAAGAGGGTTTACCTGCATGTTGTTTGAAGCCACTGGATTTAATTCAGGACTTGAATAAAGATACATATGTGTGTGTTTGTTTGTTTGTTGGCTTGAACATTTCTGTTGGTTTGGATATCCAATTTCCCATATCTTTTTTTGTGTCTGTGAGATATCTGTCTGTGTGGTTTTGACTCTGTGTAAGCCCGAGTGTGTGTGTGTGTGTGTGTGTGTGTGTGTGTAAGCTCATTTTTCCCAACGGAACATGACAAGCATCATTACAGTGTTGCTCCGAGTCAACATGGAATAAATACAAACAGATAGGTGTGTTCTCTCTGTTTCGCTCTATTACACACACACATAAACACGCTGCTGTGATGTGTGAGTGTGTATGTGTGTGTGTTGTCTGTGTCTTTGTGTTATTGTGTGTTTGCATGGCTGTGTACTGTGTGTGTGTGTGCTCTATGTGAATCCTGTATGGATGTGATAGGAAACAGAGACAGAGTCACAGGGGGTTTACAGCTTTGTACTGCTCTTCTGTGAGATTTCCCCTGAGAAAAGGCTATCGGCACAAGAGAACCACTGGTGAGAAACAGAGAGAAAACATGAGAAGGAGTAGAGAGGGAAGGAGAGACCGAGACTGAGAGATATCTCAGGAGGAGAGAGGGAGAAACAGATACGGAAAAGCTGCAAGAAGAGGCATGCCAGGTAGATTGTAAAGGAGAGAAAAAGAAAAAGGAGTGAGGAAGAAGGGTGAGTGAATATGAAGTGAGAATGAATTCTAAAAAAAGAAAGTGAATGGGAGAAAGCTAAAGCAAAATACAGGAAGTTCAAAAAATGGAAAGGCTGAGTGGTGGAAAGAGACAAAAAGGTGAAGGAGAACCAAATCAAAGAGTGAAAGGGGCTCTAAAGGTGGTTCAACATTTTGGGTAGTACCCTTATTTGCTTCCTTTTTGAGAATGAGATGAGAAGATAGATACCACTCTCATGTCTTTGTGTTACTGTAATTAAAGACATGGTTGGCTTAGATTAGCATAAAGCCTGGAGGCAAGAGGAGGAAACACCTAGCCTGGCGCTGTCCAAAGGGAAAAAAATTGGATGAGGCTGTGTCGAGTTCAAGTCGCACCACAGCTCCGTCAAATCTCCATCGCGATTCCAATGTCCACTGGAAGAGTTTCAGAAGAGGAGCGTCCTCCAGCAGTCTGTTCTTCAGCGGCCACATTTCAATATTGTTTAGAGCTGTTATTTCTATTTCCTTAATAGTGTATCTTAGCAGAAAGAAAGCACAGATAGCATTCCTTCTCCTGCTTCACAGACTTCAGATGATAAAACAAAGAAGAAAAAAAAGTAGCTTTGCTGTATTTACGTACAGCCAAAGACAATAAGAACTGAAAGAATCATTAGATATTAAGTTCATGTCAATTGTCAGTTAATATAGGTGTTTATATAGAACAGGATTTGGTCTCTGATCCGACTCAGTGGTACTCGACCTGGCAACCCCACTATGATGACGAGAGTTTGGGATGCTGAGATAGCTGCCAAGAGATAGTTACAGCATGCAACTCCTCCTACAGTGTTGTTGTTTTTATAGTTCTATGTATGCACGAATTGAACAAATGTAATATATATTTTTGCAGGTGCTATATTCACTTTGGACAGAACCAGGCTAGCTGTTTGCCGCCACTTCGTCTTTATGCTAAGCTAGGCTTCACATGCCTGATTCCAGCTCCATACTTAACACAGAGACATGAGAGTGTTTGTCTCACTCTCAGAGAGAACGCATATAAGGGTATTTCTCACAATGTCGATCTGTTCTTCAGGAGGATGTGGTATGTATGAGTGTCAGTAGTGGCAATGGGTGTAGTTGTTTTCTTAATTTTGGAAACACTCAAAACAAACAGAGGAAAAGAGAAGAGCGGCCACATGGTGCACATGTGCAAAGTAGGTTAAAGAGTTTACAAGACAAACATTCCCACGGCTAAACACCAACAGCCATCTTCAAATACACGTGTTTTGTTTAGGACACACAAAGACTGTCACATGTCTCTAGCCATTTTCAGAAACATTTGAACAGATGGTATCACTGTTACCAACTTATTTTGGAAAGAAAGGCCTTGTACCTTTTATTATTTCGATCGATGTTCCTCTTGTCAGTGTTGATGGTGTGAAGCTCAGACTTGCACAGGTGCTTGTTGATTCACACGGATGAGTCTTTTCATACTGTATATCCAGTATGAAAATATAAATTCACATATAAAAATATTTTCTACGTATACATTTATATGTAATGTGATGTAATTACACGTCACAATATTTGTTGTTTTTCACATGCAAAGATAGTTCACAGATTTTTGGAAAATTCCATATTTGGTTTTTGTTATCTGTTTTCTATTGTTTGTCTTCTGGGTTTGATTTTGCAACATCGGGGCTTACAAACACTTTTTTTGCAGTCAATTCTTAAATGTTGAATGTCCAGACTTCTGAACTGCTCTTTAATTTGCACCAAACCCGATCAGTCTGTGTTTTTAGAAAGTGTACTCCCATGCAATGATAATGCAAACTATAGGTTTGAAGAGATTTTTATAGTGCGGTGAAATTACTGTAAAGTTTACTGTACACATTTTCTAAATGGGCTAAAATGTGCAAAAACAACAGCAGGGTCCTTTGAGTCGATCCATGTTTCCATGTTATGAATTCAACTGCAGGCTAATGTCCTTGGATTGGTAGTTGTAAAGTACTTTGCTCAAACACTTCTTCACTTGTATTTCTCTGTCGTTCTATCTTGTGTGTGTGAGTGTGTCTGTGTGTGTGTGAGTGTGAGTGTGTGTGTGTGTGTGTTAACCATTAACCCATCACATGTGTAAAGTGAACGTGTGACCACACACACCGTGAGCCCCTCTGTGACTCAGAGCACTTGTGGAGATCAAACACTGGTGCCGTCATATGGTTTGAATTAGGGTCAGTCTTCATGTTTCATCATAAAACTTCAATAAAGCAAGGCTCATTCAATACACACACACACACACACGTGCGTGCGCGCTCACACAGGGTGTTTGGTTTATGTGAGCAATGTTTGTTATGATGTGTGTCACACGATCGGGGTGTTTTTTCAGTGTGTGTGTGTCTGTATATATAGTTTGGCACGATGGTGTGGTTATGTGTGTTGTGGTTAGTCTGTGTGTGTGTGTGTGTGTGCGTGTGCGTGTGTGTGTGTGTGTGTGTGTGCGGTTGTGGTTCGGAACATTTTTTCCTAAACCACTGACCCATAAGCTATGAGAGGTTGTGGGCTAATGGGCCCACCCACAATCAGGAAACATATACACACACACACACACACACACACACACACACACACACACATACAACCGCACACACACACAAGTGCACACACGCACACACACCTGCATGAACTCATCTGATGATGTTTTACAAAGAGACATTATTTAAACTTTTTCACAAGCGAGTGTTTCATTTATCTTCTTTTATTTTTTGTTTCTTTGCAGCTTTGTTTTAGTGTTTAATAAGTTACATTTGGGTTTCTGCAATAAGAAAAACTGATATTGAGGAGGATCAAATACCTGGATAAAGAAGGCAAGAAAACCATTGTGTTAATAATCAGAAATTATTATCTGTTATCTGTTTAATGTTTTCAACAAAACTGGGTCATCCCCATATTATAAAATGCAAATTTTCTTTTACCGTATTCTTTTGTGGTGTTGAATTCGATCTTACTGAGGTTCTGTTTTCTGTCTTCAGAGATAAAAGGTTAACAAAGATATCATGCCCTCCTTGGCCTCTGATCTCATCCTTTTCTGTCTTTGTTTGTTGCCAGGAAGATCATGATTCACTTTTTTAAATATATATATATATGCACAGCCTGGATGACACAGAAATATCTTCATTGAAAACTGCTCATTTTGCACAACATCAATATAACTAAACATGGCAACACTTAACACGAATATTTCCAAGTATTGTTTATGTTAGGATCATGGGAACAAGCTTCCTTAAAAACTTTCTGCCATTGTTACTGTCATTTGTACTGCTGCTAACTTTACTTCTCATCCTAACATACTTCTACCACCTCATTGATTTCCGAGGACATGCACACTTAAGCTCCAAAAGAAGCCAGGACATGTGAGTATCCCCAGCTTAACAATCACACTTGTGGCAAATGTTTTAATACAAAGATGTGCACAGCTGGACAGGTTTTCATGTCAAATCTTAAATTTCATCTGCATGTCTGTATTTTTGTTTGTTTGAATGTTCCCTGACATAAACTGCTGACTGGACCTGCTTACTAGTGAAAAAAACAAGTGGCGTCTGTTTTTCTCATTGTGAAAAGAAAGGTTTAGAGGTAGAGGTCATCATCAATATCATTATCAACACCTCTTCTTTAGGCTGCAGGTTGCTTTTTAGCTGCACTTTTATCAACAGAATCAGCTGCAGAATAAATGAAAGCCATTTGCTTCTTGTTTTCCTCCTGATTTGGATGAATGTGTTTAATTTCTGCTGTGGACATTTTTATATAAAGCTCTGCTGTCAAATACACGATTACCTTGAAATGTACGTTGCAGGTGTCGACTGATAGTTGACTGTTGTCTGAGGGGAATCATGGATGAATAAAATACAACCTACAGTTGCCTAGATGTAAAATCTGCCTCCTTTTCTAATTCAATAACTAACCTCAGTTCGAGTGTGAAAATTCATTTTTACTTTGATGTGAGCTAACTTTGAAGCTTCAGTAAGAATCAGTCAAACTCTCCTTTCAGCCACATTTTGAATATGAAGGTTACATGAGTGCTAACGTCCGCTAAGACAGAATATCTATGTTTGCTTTGGGCCCTCTTACAGAAACAAAATTGTGTGAGTGTTTTGATAGCATTTTGCTTTGTACAACTGGAGCGCTGGCCTTGTTGAGTTATAAAGATAGATTTCACTACATAAAAGTTTAGCCGGCTGGGATGTCAAAATGTTGATTCTCAATACTCCACAGAAACAGCTCCAACCTTATAATTTTAAGCTCACAATTTGTCAACGTTAGGATGGTGATTTCTGTCATGCTCGGACATTCGGTTGTCTGAGCAACAGCTTTCTTCTTTGAACGCTTTTGGTTGTGGAAAAGCAATTTCACTGATGTGGGGTTTAAACTCAGCACCACTGGTGTCACATGCATCGTTGCTAACCACTCGACCATCCAACCCCTCCAAAGTGCTTTTAGGTATCAGATTGTGGGCTGAGAATTGTGGGTTTTACCCCTCACAATTTTATCAGGATTTTTTACAAAAGAAGAAAAAGAGTTGCTTTTTTCTGTGCAGTGCATGTGTTCATGTGAGTTCAGGATAAAGTTAAAAAAAAAATCTGCGTTTTAAGGGTAACAAAAGTCATTAGCACGTTGTCACGCTACCTCACAGTCTGACTGGGACTTTAGTCTGTCTGCCTTTCATTAGGCCCTAATTCCCCCAGGAGTGTTTAACACACACACAGCCAGAGCCACTTAATGCGTCAGCAGTGTTTGCTGCCGTTCTCTCGGCCACTGTACTGCTTTGTTCTCAACATGGAAAATCTCCTTTTAACTACCGCAAGTGCAACAGTCTCTCTCTCTCACACACACACACACACTTACCACTGTACAGCTACTGCTCCAGCTGCTGCTTCAGAGGATGATTAGGCAGCAGTAGGGCACAAATACAATATGATATGCACATATGCTGCCTGCATGCATGTTAGCACACATGCGTTTTATTATCCTTCTTATGACACTCATTTTGCTTGCATTAATTCCCTAACCAGTAACTCTGACCAACAAAGGCATATGCCTAACTGTGAGCCCTAACGCTAACCAGCCCTTCTTCAAAGCTGGGACTAACTTGAAGACTTTCCCCTAAAATCTGCATAATATGACAGAAGCTTCATCCTCAGAAAGACCATATTTAAACCTGCAATAACAGTTTTTCTTTGGACACTTGGCGGCAGCGGAAACAAATTGTGAACACAACTTTGACATATCATCACCTTTTAAGTTGATGTGGTGGACTTGACACAGCTGTGAAGCTTTTATTAAGCTTCTATTCCAGGCTGCAGAAAACAACGATTGATTGCTTAATAATTGTGGAAATGGTGTGATTTAATACTGGTATTTACTTGGGTGAAGTACAGCGCTCCAAACCATGTGGAAATTGTTGCATACAGACACACATACACACACAAACACGCATTGTGCTTTGTCATTTTGATCCTCACAGCTTGTCATCGGTTGACCACACTGATACAGCTACTTATTTTATTTAATTTAATTTATATATTTTATTTGGAAAGGGACCATGTACAATATTAAACATAAATGTTGATGTATTGTACCAGAGTTAGCTTAAAGCTCATTTTCACCTGCAGTCTCTTGGCAGGTCACAATTAAAACATCCACACAGTGATAGAACAGCATTAAACAAACTAGACAAACAAGACAAGACACACACACACTAAGATCTGTTCTTGTGTGTGTTTGTGTTAATGTCATTGTTGAGCACTGGACAGTTTGGACGTAGCACTTCAACACACTCTCCTTCACCCAGCATGAAGGAGACTTGACAGAGGGTGAAATTCACCTCAGAGTCCTTGGCTTTTCCTTAGAAAACTGTCTTTGACTGCTCTGTTTCCAGCGTTGATCCTCAGAAATAAAACCCACCTTCAACTTTTAGTTAAGAACTGAATCTGGGAGCCGAGTCAAACTGTTTTGATGCGCCACTTAACAGCTGTACTTTGCCTCCAGCCAGAGAACAATAGTGGTGTTTGTTGGTGGTAGCATCTGATGCTCTTCTACCTCCACGACGTTGGAAATGGGTATTCCCAGTATTACTGCCAGAAGAAAATATCAAGTCATCAGTAACTGATCAGTAACAGCAGACACACCGAGACCCTTCGTGTTCTTGTAATGTCATGCTGATAACACAGCGTGAATACTCGCTGTTAGGCATTAACAATCATCTTTTTCCGCTTTCTGCGAGTCCTTCCCCTATTTTTTGTTGCTTCCATACGACAACGTACATAATACTGTAAACATCAGGTCAGGGGGATGTTTTTATGAAGCTAGATTTAGTGTATATGAATGCGTATGAGAGGTTGTTTATTCGATTTAGTAGTATAATTAAGCCATGCATATTGACAGCTGATAACAATTACCATTTTATAAGACATCAAAAAATAATTTAAAGATATCTGATAGCTACTAATGATAGAAATTTATATTTAAAAAAAATCAAAGTAATCTGAATAACTTGCTCATCTTGTTTTGTTAAGTACCTCCCAGGTTTCAGGGGCTGTAACTGAATCTCCGTCCTCCTCAGCGTGCCGCGTGAAGCCCGGTCACACTTAATGATTTTTACACAGATTGTGAGCCCGATTTGACCATTTCAGCCTGTGAATCAAATTATGTAGTGTGAAAGAGCTCCACATTTGACACATTTGCCCTTGATGACTTCACGCCTCCTGGAGTTTGATGGGGCATTTGGGGTTGACATAAAACATTAGATTACACTCATTCGGTATTGACGTTTTTTGACCAACGTGACTAACATTTTTCCACACGCTCATAGATTGAGATGGTTGTCACTTTGCATTTCACTGTACATCCTGTGTTGTGGTAGTGTGACAAATAAAAAATCCTTGAATTATTGAGAAGATTTTGTGGTTCAGTGTCTTGCTAAAGTACACAGGTGAAAATCATGTAAGTCATAAACCAAAATATTGGACAAAGTGACCTGATGGTGGCACTACATGAAAAGTTGAGTTCTGAATGTTGTGAATGACATGAATGTCGGTACCATGTGACATGGCAATACATACAATAATTGTTGAAACATTTCACTCAAAGCCACAGACGTGCTGCTAATTCAGAAAAGGTTTGTCTTCTGCTTTTAAGTCTTACACCTTGATGGCTCAATATCCTGGAGGAGTGTGTTCAGGGAAGTGTGTGTGAGTTCTCAGTCATAGGTCTGATCTTGTCTTTGAATGTATGTTTTCTTTCATACAAGCATGTGTTCCTGTGTGTGTCACCTTTGACCTACATGTTTATCGTCCAGTCAGTTTCACTCCTTTTGAGCCGATGATAGCACTAGATGAAAAATTAAGGGATTACCAGAGTTCTTAGAGTTCATCCTGACAGTCTACCAAATGTCATGGCAATCTATCCAATAGCTGTTGAAACATTTCACTCAAAACCACTCAAAATGTCAACCTCTTGGTGGTGGTGGAAAGGTCAGGGGATCACCAAAGTTAATTAGGATACATCCTCTGGGAACCATGAATGTCCGTACAAACTTTGGTGCCAATACATCCAGGAGATGTAGAGATATGTCACTGGATAAGGGAAAACTTCGACCTCCTGGTGGCGCTAGAGGAAAAGTCATCAGGCATCATCCATCTGTCGATAGTTGTTGAGATATTTCAGTCAGGACCAAAGTGGTGGACCAACTGACCCATTGACACTGCCATCCCTAGAGCCATGCTGCAAGTGTGGCTAAAAACATCGAAATAACCAAAACCTTCATATTCAGAAAGTGAAATTTACTTTGCATGTTGATAGAAACAAAAAGAGATGTCAAGTAATTGTTTCAGGATGGTACAACCCTATTAAAAATAGTTTAAAAAATGTATTTAAAATGACAGGCATCACTGGTAATGACACTGGACATTCTTGTTTATGAGACTCTGTGACTACCTTCATGTGATGGACTTGGATTAACTCACCAAAATACTACCAGGATGTGTATGGCATGTGTAAACTTGTAAAGAAACCCCTCTTTTTCCTTTCCAAACTCTCCCTGTGGCTGTTACTGTAAATACAAATATGCTGTCAGTTAACTGCTCTGGTTAAAAAACGGGCTGAAAATTTGGACTGTGGTTTTCCATTCAAAAACCACAAAGCTGCTGAATTCTCCCCTTCATCTCTTTTCTTCCCCTCTCTCGTCTCTTCTTCCCCGTCCATCTCTCGCTCCTCCACATTAAAGACATGCTGCTAATTCAGAAAAGGTTTGTCTTCTGCTTTAAAGTCTTACAGCTCGATGGCTCAATATCCTGTTTGAGCGAGACGCAGGCCAGGAAAAGGAGTGTGTTCAGGGGAAGAGTGTGTGAGTGAAAAGAATAATCAATTGTCAATCACAGGTCTGATCTTGTCTTTGAATGTGTTTTTTCTTTCATACAAGCGTTTCTTCCTGTGTCACCTTTGACCTACACGCCATGTTTATCGTCCAGTCAGTTTTACTCCTCTCACGTCCTTTCTCTCAGCCTTTGTCATGTGACCAAGCCTCCTAATTGGCCCACATGCGCTGACCTTGTTAAAGCTGCCTCGGTTTTATAATGGCTTTTAGCACTAGCCATGGCTGGTCTGATGCCAGTAGTGGCATTAGCACTAGTCTGTATTTACACCTGAGATCCTAATAGAGACAGGACTAGCCATTACACACTGCCTTAATGCTAATCTGTCCTAATAGATTTAGCATTGATCTGTGAGGCTGTAAAGTGGTTAGCAAGGTTCATAAAATGTCAAAGAAAAGAGCTGCTACTATGACCAAGTGGAAAGCTAAGGCCATTGCGTTACTGTTAAACATGACCTCATATACATAAGCTCTGTGGAGACCATTGGCATAATGTGCTTTCATAAGAACAGACTGGATTCCAGAGAGGGTGGAGTTTTTGCTTGTTTCCTGCACTGTCTTTGGTGTTATGTCACTGTGTGTTTGTTATTTAATCCATCCTCCTGTTTTGTGGTGTTGAATGGAGAGCTCTGGTAAAGTGAAGTTATATATATCTTTCAATTTGCTGCAGTGTTCTTTAGTGCTGTAACCAAAGTGTTTTCATTGTATTAACTATGACTTAGGACAGACCGAAGTTGTCTGATCACTCGCTGTTTCTCTCTTTGTCTCTTACTGTTTTACTCTTTGTTACATTTTACTGGCAGAAAACCTGTGTGGCCCTTTAGTAAATGTGGACAAACACAATTTGTCTGTTTAATGCCAAAAGAAGGGTTGCAGGCCCTTAGTAAACATGCCTCAAAGTCATTGGAGGACATGTAAAATAAAAGAAATGATCCCTCCTACAGTATTATTACATGAGAAATGTGTATGTTTGTGAAAACTTACAGTAAGATGTAATTGGTATTCTTGTTATGTCTAAGTCAAAAAGCTTATAAATGCAGTGTGTGTGTGTGTGTGTGTGGTTGCATAGGTGGGAGCGATGCTGGAATCATAAGCCTCTTTAACATCAGTGTTGAATAACTCAGTTACAGTAAATCTTCTTAGTCTGCTCTCTCATCCACAGCCTCCATCTCTCTCCATCAGTTCGCCGTCTCGTCAACCTCCATCCCTCCTTCACCTCTCCACTGTCACTCTCTTTTTGACACTGTTTCCCCCCAGATCTTTGTCTCTCCCACAGTCTTTTTCTTTACCTTTCAGTGCTTCACCAACATACACAACCTACACACATGTACGCACAATCACTTTAACAAACACAACCACCAGAAATGAAGCTCTATTCCACGTAGAAATATTTTAAAGTGAAGAAAAAATATCATCCTTTTGGTTCTCAGAGAAAACAGAGAGAGGAGGTGTGTGAAGACAAATAATTCAATTTTGATTCTGTCATTACTGTAGTGGGTTTTGTTCAGGGTGATATTCACTTGGTATGAAACCACTGGAATGAATTCATTATTATTACTGTAAGCTCCAGTTGACATTTTAACTCGGATTAATTGTGCGTTTTTATCTCTCGCTAATGTGGTGGTATTGGCCTTAGCAAAATATCTCTTAATCTGCATTTAATGATAATAATAAAGTCATATTTTCTTAATCCTGCATGGGAATAAGCTTGCCTCCTAAATTGTTTTCTGCTGCATAATATTTTTGTTTTTTCATTATGTGCTAATAGAAATCCAACAGTGCTGACGTAACCTGTGGGGGCTCCGTATCTTGATCAAGGACACATAAGCAGGGTGGATGCCTGTGTCATGAGGGCTTTAACCCTCTTTGTTCTTACTGCCCCACCTGATTGGTCTTTGCCGTAGAGGTCCTTAAAGTACACATGTTCAAAACCAACACCGCCACAACTGAAAGGGCATGGTTTGCTAAATACGTAAGAGGTTGATTAGAGGTTCATACAGTATATGTGCACGTCTGTGTGCGTGTGTGTGTGTGTGTGTGAGGGAGAGTGCACACGCTGAAGCTTCTTCTATCTTTATCTGCTCTCTCAATGTGTGTAAGAGCTCAGTTGTGGTTTAACAGTATTAGTGCTTACTTAAAGGGTCGCAAGAGTCTCAGTGTCTAAGCCCGTCTCTTGGATTAGCACGACAGCCGAGGAGAGCACACACACACACACACACACACACACACACACACTTGTATTTGCATTACTTTGTACACACAGATCATTGTGTGTCTAAAGAACACACACACACACACACACACACACACACACACACTTCCATTTGCATTCCCATGACCATAACAAGCCTTTGATTATCACTCGTGGTGGGTATTTCCCCCAAGCCTGTTTGCATGGCTGTTAAGCAAACTGGATGTTGGTGTATCTAGAGAGGCATCTTTGTTCCTTTCTTACACAAAGGGCAAGCCATGAATAGCTCGCATCCACACGTAATTGTCTGATAGCGCTCGGTAAGAAAACACACACCTGATGACCATGAATGCACTCCTTCCTGACACCCACCTACGAGCAGGCAGCCTTGCATAAACAAAACACACAAATGCGGAGGATGCACTCAACAGCAATGGAGAAAATACAATGTATGTGCAAGTGCATACACAGGACCATGCAGGCACGCACACACACACACACACACACACACACACACACACACACACACACACACACACACAACAACAACAACAAAGAGAATGCATTTAAACAGGCAATATTGTCTCAAATTCAGAGGCCACAGAAGTGGATCAACTTTATCTTTCATTCTGCACTCGACATAAAAGACTTCATGTTTTGGCTGAGCGACTTGGCAGCTACAATTCTGCTTTCTGTTTTATCCTTGTTAAAGTGAGGAGGAAAACTAGAGGAGAGCGCTTCAAAAAGAATAGACAGATCAAACACGCAGATCAAAAAGACAGATCAGAATACCCTAGTGGAATAAAGTTTGACTCTCTGCTTTAGACTTTGAACATTCCTCGCTGCTGTAAAATCATGAGATACTGTATGGAATAACATTAAGTGAACATAGATGTGTAAGACCGTACAAAGCAGCCAGAGAACATTTCAAGACAAAAGGAGAGCCTTGGCTTTTGATCTCACATGTTCTCAAGATCTTACACAACGGAGGGCGCTTGGTGGAGTACTTTATCTTAAGCACTTAACACGACAATGGATGTACACATTTTAATTACAAACTGTTCCCGTATGATTTAAAGCCTCAACAGCCTTAATACTGAGCTACACAGGAGGACATTTTAGCTGCACTTCTCACACAGGCACAAGACGAGGTTATTTGGAATTTCCTGCAGTAATAGAGCGTGTTAGGTGAAGAGTATGACAAAGTATTACTTATTTATAATTGTACAGACAGATGTCTCTCTAGGTGGGGCTCTGTTGGGGATATAAAGCAGAGCTGTTACTGTAACTGTAGCAGCCCTTGGCAATATAACACAGCAGAGAGTCTCTATGGGTGCAATACTTTATTCCTCTGACGTCAAGATGAACAGTAGTATCACTTCCGAGCACCGTGAAAACTAAAATAAACACAAAGATGACTGCTTATTTCTTATTACACAAGATTGTGAACAAGTCCTTATACTTTACAGTGTAACACTTTCATTTGCACACCTTAACTGTATATTAAATTACTCCTTAAACTCAAAATAATGCAGCACATCTGTACAGACAATAGTTAATAATTCAGTGCTGCTCAATTAGCATACATTTTCTAGTATCATAAAATATTAACAGTGACCTTAAACAACACTATATGCAAACATGTTACAGCTTACAGAGTTTCTTTATAGCTTACACATAGAGCTACATACCTCGCTCCGCTTACCAAGGGTGCAAACTTGAGGAAACTTTACAGACAGGGCTGTCTTCACGCACAGTGCTGCTAGCTTGATCGTCACGCTGTTCGTCTGAGCTAAAAATAGCACATACATGCGCCGAACATAAGACGAAGGAGTTCACAAACTGTTCGTATGAACATTAATACAAACCCACGCAGTTTTAAAGCATGCATGACACTAAAGTTCTACAACATATCATGCTAACTTACATGTACAACAGGGGTTTCGTTAGGCGAGTGAAATATGGCGCGTGATATTCTGCACTCTAGCTATACAGCTTCCCGGGTTCACAGCGTCAAAACCCAAACCCACGTCAGCCACTGACCATGAATGATAATTGACGTAGCAGTCATTTACAGTAACAGTCTCCTCTCCTGGTCAACTTCATTCCACTGCAAGTTTTCCTTCACCTTGGAGCATCTTTAGTGCTCAAGTATGTGAAATAATAAAAATAAAAAAAGACAGTTTCTGGTCCATTTCTCTCAAGTTTTCTTTTTCTTTTCCATAACTGTAACATTTTCTGCGCTGTGCTCATCAAAAGAGGACCCTTATTTGCTACGGAGGACAGCGTCAGCATTGAAAATAAGTGTTTTTCAGTAAAAATGTGTAAAAACCTAAAACTATATAAATCTTAAGACCAGATATTAAGATCTTCAGCTTGGTGAAACATGTTTATCTGTTTATCATAGACCAGTGGATTTCACTCTGGTTACTCTGAGGCTGTGTTCAGACACACAAACAGCACTGGGTAAAAAAGTGCAGGGTCCTCCGGCCAAAAAGTTGAACGTGGCTCAACTTTTGCTGCAATTCAATGCAACGTCATCCAGCAAGATAGTATGTTGGCCAATCAAATATGTGCACATATTTCGTGGTATTTCTACCTGTTGTGACAAAAGATAAAATAATTGCAGCCGCAATAACTTTACAGAGTTGCAAATTCCTTTCTCATAGTTATTAATCCATTGTGCAGTGTTTTGGCGTCTGATAACGCTTCAAACTCATGGAACTCAAACTCAATATGTTTGCATATATTGCATTTTATCATCCCACTGATACCTGAAACAACACACCCACTTGGTGTTGTTTTATGCAGGGATGATTTTGGTCTGAATGTCGGTCATGCCACATTTGAGATGATGAGGGGACATTTAATAGGTTGGTTAAGGTCAGTATCCAAAGCAAACACTCTTCACATCATTTCATTCACTCACTCAATCTCTTTGTTTTTACTGAGGAACAAGAAACCTCTTTCACAAGTTAGCAGAGTTTACACCATAAACACGAAAATAAAGACATAAAGCCATTTCAAAACATACCTTTTGTTTCATCTGAGAAAATCCACAATTCACTACTTTGTTACGGCAGCACAATCATGTCACCATTACAAATTGAGAGCATATTTGTCCATTTCACTGACATACATTCATAGTGTTTCATGCTAATGGTAACCTCAGAGTCTCTTCCTGTCTTTAGAATCAAGCACTATGAATGTGACCAGATGTGGTTTGTGCTAATCGCTGTATAATGGCTACAGAGTTACATGATGTCTTCATTAGAATTAATTTTTCAGCATTTAAAGTGATTTGTTATGTTTTATCCACTGTGATATATACCATAAGCCATGCTCTCCCCACACAACTCTTTGAACTTGTGTCTCTCTCTCTCCCTCCCTCTCTCTCTCTCTCTCTCTCTCTCTCTCTCTCTCTCTCTGTGTGTGTGTGTTTGCGTCTTGATTAACCAGCCTTTTGCTCAACCATCTGCTGTAGATCATGGCTTTGACTGCCACTACACATGTTAGGACACACAGAGTAACCGCCAAAACCTCTTACAAAAAACATCCACGCAGTTCTACACTCTTTATTCTCTCCTAGCAATATATAGTCCTGGTCTGGCTTGTTGTCTTTGCGATCAGAAACACAGACGGACGTCCTGGTGGCTCTGAGCCAAGGTACACACACACACACACACACACACACACACACACATTGTGGGTTTGCAACCGGCTCATCTCCTTTGTTGCATGTCACCTCTGTTGCTCCCATTTGACTTCACTAAAACAGGAAAGCCATAAAGTAAAACAAAAGGACAGAGCAGGAGAGAAAAGATCAGCGTAGAGGCTAGAGCAATATATAACGAAACAAAGCAGGATAAAACAGAGCAGCAGGTCTGTCTGACAGACTGGAACCCATCTGGACCTGATCTTCTCTGCGGCACCACAGCTCTGCTCCACATGCAGCCTTTGATATGACTCCGCTCACAGCTGGACTTGATAAAACTGGAGGTTTTGTGGTACGTAGGTTTATGTGTGTGTCTGTGTGCATGCGTGCGTTTATATGTGTTTGCAAGTTTTTATGTGTGCGTTTTCGCCTCACACTGTGTCACTTCCACATCGTCTAGTTCACACACACACACACACACACACCTACCCAAACACACACACAGTCGCACATGTTTTCCATTTAGGTTTTAATTTCCCTCCTTCTCCCCTTTTCCTTTCGTCTGTTTAAACAGCCGGCAAGCTGCCTGTAAAAGCCCTGATCTGTTTACATGATGGGCTGCCTGGTGCTAGGCTGTTTAATGCACAGTCATAAATTATACAAGAACTCGGCAAACTGGGAATGAACACCATACTGCGGCTTCAACAAATGCCAAAAACCTGTTTCACATAGCTTGGATCCGGGACACCCTCAAACTATACAATAAGTGGATTCTTTGCTGTTTTTTCCCCCACAGATTAGAAGAAAACCCTTACAGTCACAATGAAGAAAAAATCCCCTACATGTAATATACAGATTTAGTAATACATTTATCATATATTATTGATTTTTTTCTCTATAATGTAATTAAAATAAAGCACATTCCTTTTACTTCCTGGAAAATAAGATCTTGTCTGTGAGCACTTCACGGTGCTCTAGTCACTGTGCATAAAATAAAATACTACCATTGCAGATTATAATCAATGAATCGCTTTCTATGGTTGTTATCAGCCCAGCACACAAACTCTTAAACAGTCCCTCAAAGCATTAGAGTCTGTTTTACATGGAAATACAGTGAATTATGGGCATGACACACAATCAAAATGCTGATTCCTTCAGACTTTCTCTGTCCCTTCAGGGATCAAGAGAGGAAACTGGGGCTAAATTAGCCCGGGGTTAAAATCAAAACCTACAGTGCAAAGATAAAGCATGGCTAATAACAAGGAAAAAGCACTGACTGTGAATAAAGTAAAGCACAATAACTACATGACAGGATCATTAACAGCGGTTGAGGATTTGTACATATTCTGACCTACATGAAGGTGAAACAGACTCCTAAAAAATGTCATTAAAATGTCTCCCTGACAGTCAGCAGCTTCAGTTTCTATCTGCTTTTGATACAATTTGCATCCCATATTCACATACAGTAGGTGTTTCCTCTTTCTTGATAGCATGAACTAATTGATGATTGATAATTGATAATTGGTGTCCAGCCTTTCACATATGTTATCCCCATCATCTGTGATGCTTCCGTTTTAGTCAGCGATCACAACATCAGTCTTTAAAGGCTTGAAACCAGAGACTGTGGAGGTGATGTCATCTGTAGACCAACGCAGAGCATGGGAGACTCTGTGCACATATGACAAGCAGTGATTTACTGAAGCTATGGGATGAGAAAGGTTCATACCTGTAGGCAGCACAATAAATTCCATCAAGGTTGCAGTGAGTTCACAGCCACTGAAGTTGCACTTCATGAACACTTTCGTAAGGTGAACAGTTTACTGTATGTCAAAAATCAAAATGGCTAGATTAGGATATGTTACAAAGCTCAAGGTGGACTAGAAAAAGGTTGGCTGTTATGCACATGAGCTCAGTGAACGTTAGCATCACACGTTGAATGGCATGATCTGATCACATACAGATCCCCTTCAGACATGCATGCTACAAAACATTTAAAAAAAAACTCTGCTTTGAGTAATAATTTGTGTCTGATAGGTTTGTTTTTCTACAAAAAAGCTAAATTCTCTTGTTAAAAATTCTTAAAATTACATCTACTCCTTCTCCCTCATTGAAATCCAGAATCCATGAATATGCAAATACTCAGAACTTTTAGACACAAGATGTCTCCCACTTGAATGAACAGTCCATTCTCAGTGTGTCTGCACTGGAGGTTTAAAGTTCTCACATCACACTTGTGTGAGTTGCATATTGGATCACGAAGTTGCGATGTCACAAAACTGTACTCTTACATGCACGTCTTGATCTGAGATTGAAGGTGAGCACAGAGAAACTTTCAGCAGACGCTTTGGCCCAAAGACATGACATCAACTGAAATGGTCACAAGAGCAAAGTTTTGACAGAGCAAAGTGAAGCAAGGAAAGTAAACAACACTTGGTCTGTTCACATCATCAGTCCTCACTGGCAACAGCTTGTGTTGACACTACAGAGTAGTGCCTTTGTCCCCCTGCTTGGTATTGATCTTTGGGTGAAAGCTGATCCTGCCAAATATTGAAATATGACATGTGCTTCTTCACAGGACAGGACTTCTACAGGACAGCGCCCTCCCACCTATGTTGAAATATATTATATCCTTTGCTCCTCTTCTCCTCCTCTCATGCAGAACCCCAGTCCAGACTGGGCACAAGAAGACTGGATTTGGCACAAAGGGACTCAAATTCTTCCAAAGAGGAAACAAACCAGCGCCCCCATCTCCCTCAACCAAAACACAGAGAAAGTGGCAGACAGGCGGGGTTGATGGTATTCAAATTATGTCCTTGGTTGTCCATTAAAAACAGAAGAGTCAAAACAAAACAAAAGGGCTCCATGGGACAGCTCGGCTAGAACCCTCACGCAAATCATCTGCTGTTGACACACACACCACCTCATGACCATGAATACACTCTTTAACACCCTCTCCTGACACACACACACATGCACAACAGCACACACATTCAGACTAACCAAACTAACCAAATGTGCATATACACACATTCAAATCCAACAAAACACGTATGTTTGCATATAAGCTCACACACACAAAGACAGACACACATCACACCAACGCTCTTCTTGTGGTAAGTGGGCCGAGAGTGGGATCACTCCATTTGTCGGCCCACACAAAGCTGCTTGTTCAGTCATTATCTGGGAAAGCCTCTTCTCTCCTCTACAGGCAAGATGACCGGGTCACTGCTAAAATAGCCTCTTCTCCCTCATGTCACTCCTCTCTCGCTCTCCACCACTCTCTCTCTCCCTCCTCTTTTATAAACAAAGCTCAATCATTTGTTTTAGCCACTAAAATCAGAAAGAAATGGTACATTTGCAAACCAAATGAGGCCTATATGGCAGGTTCTTGTACCCCATCCAAAGCAGAGGCTAATTGTGTGCTTCTCCACTCTAAACAAATGACTGGGAGAGAGAGAGAGAGGGAGAGAGAGTGAATGATGGGATGGCCTATTTGTTAAGGAAATCAGGAGGCCAGTGAGCTCATGTGCGATTACCTATTTGCCTGGTGACTGTTGCCGTCTGATCACTAAAGCAGAACACAAAGTGTCGCTGACAACGTTTGGACCACGCAGCGTGGAAACACCTCCTGGAACACTTTCTTTAAGTGGGCCTATGTTCTCTAGCTATGTAAGCCATTAATGGCTACCTTGAAGTCTTAATCCTGTAATCGTATTGCACTCACTGCACAGTCTGAGTTAACAAAATGTGCTGCCAACCTGACCTTTAGCAAAGACATTCACAGTGCCCTGATCTACGTAACGTCACTATTCATTAAACTGAAGGTCCTTTGTACAGTATGCTGTTGATATAAGAAACAATAAACCCTCTAAAAATACATTACATTGTCTCTTTGCATTACTGTATCGACAGTTTGAATAGTATGTTAAAAACTCTCAGCATTATTATTTTTATTGTCTTTTTTCTTTCTCAGCTCCCAGGAAATAAATAAGTTGGTGCTCAGTATTAAAACATCAACCTTTCCACTGAATGCACTGATCAAAGTATGGATTAGACTGGTAATAACACTGACACATAAGACTGAACACCTTTTCCCTATCTATAAGCAAACGTATGTATATAACATTTTGTATGTGTGCAGTAACAATTTGTTTTACAATTTGCAATATCTTATTTCTATAAGCCTCAAAAGTAAGTTTTGAAACTGGGAGAAAATGCAGAGAGCATTTTGTGACTTTTGTGTCGTTACATTTTAATGATTATACATACTGTATATATGTATCACTCCATATACTTTAAGGAAACCCTGATCTTTTGCTCTGCTCATAAAAAGTAGTTTTAATAGCTTTTACTCTTGTGTTTACATATCTTGTTGTTCTTTGGGGCAAGGAAATATGATGTTACACTGTGTTGCACTCCTGGGCAAGTAGCCATATTTGAAAGGAATATTTTTGAGTGATGTGCGATCGGTCCACAGCAAATTTAGTTATCTTGATGTGTGACAAACTGCAGTCTGGTGATGTGGCATCAGAAGATCTTTGTTTTGATAGGAAGGTTTGAGGACTGATGTATGCTGAGGTGAGGAAAAGACGTTACTAGGTGGATGTAGATGACGTGTAGTAGAGATGACTAACTGAACAGCTGATATCCAAATGTGCAGATGCTTCCCTGTGTGGGTGAGGAGGAGACAGTATTTTTGTTGTTGCCAAAGTTTTGGTTAGACAAGTGAGAAAGCACTGAACCAAAAATGTTAACGATTACCTCTTTTTATAGGAACTTAGGGAAATGTAATGTAACATGTAGCCATTGTCTCAGGTTCTGCTTTTATTTCCATTTCCACACTCGAGGGAGAAGTTCTTTGACTAAATTATGTCTGAGCTCACGAGGGATTAAGTTTCAGGTGCATTCAGGTGGTACTGGATCCTGAGCAAATCACTTGGACTACTACAACACAGTTTTAAAACACCCCTTTCTACTGACTCTGAAATGATGGGAAAAAAAACCCAAAAGAACTACGCCAAATGAATTATGGACAAACGATGACATCCAAGAAATATTTGGGGAGAACATGAGAATATGAGGGAACTGGAATCAGCTGGAAGAAACAAAAAGGTGCAGCCGAGGATATTACAGCGTTTTGGGGATAACTCAGGATACATCACATAGTGCAGTGCAGAGAAACAATTAAGAAAATGAAAATTATACCAAATCAAGAACCATAATACAGACAATGAGCAAGTGGATCCATGCACTGTATGCCGTTCTGGACCATCGACTGCCTTGTTTTTCCTAGATTGTAAAAATACAACGGAAATGTGAGAACTAACCTATAAGCCTCACAAGTTCTCAAACGTTCAGCTTCTGGAAAGTCTACGGGTTCTTTCTTTAATGGAAATCCACTATATGTTCACACATCTGTGCTTATGTGTGACTCCTGTATCCATTTGGCAATTGAAGATCATCTTTAACATGCATATTTTATATCATTGTAATAAATAGTTGAAGTATCAAAGTACCAAGGGAGAGAGATGAATACTTTCCCTGTGTTGGTGTTTTAAAAAATCTAATACATGTCTCTTTCATAAGCTGTAGGAACTTTCTAAAGTGTCTAAACACTCTGGATGCAGCACAGGATTTCTGTTTTGTTCTGTTTAGGCTGTGAATGCAGCAAATAGCTAAACAAGATGATTGGCTTATATTACAAGACAATCTGATTGGTTTAGCTGAGGGAGGAAGGGTGACAGAGGGAAGGTCAAGACAAGTGTTAACAAACAGAAGAAAGACAACATGGGATCAAACACGCATGCACATACACACACAAATGTGTAGTTGCATGTGCACGCCACTGTGATTAACAGTACCACCCACTGAATAGCACCTGTGTGTGTGTGTGTGTGTGTGTGTGTGTGTGTGTGTGTGTGTGTGCATGTATGTGAGTGTTTGTGAGAGCTGGGAAAAAGGTCATGGCCGGTCACAGTCAGGAGTCTCTCATATGGACTGGATCAGCCGCTGCAGAGGTCAGAGGTCACAGGGTCAGAGGTTGAGCTCCCTAAGCCAATCACAGGTCAGCTTGGAGCTGAGGGGCTTTCCGTGTGAAGTGAGCGTTGCTTAGACGGGATAAGTGGAGCACAGAAAACCCCGAACCTGCTTTACGACCCAGTTTCAACCACCTCACCAATCATGATGTGGTCACTTTATCACATCTGTTGTTAGTCAGTCACTTAGTATTTCATCAGTTAATTAGCTGATCGGGTTTGTCAGATCTTAGTTACACAACAATACATGATGTCAAGTCCAGGACGAGTGGTGCAAGTTACTCATATGTCGTTATTCTGGCTGTAGCTGTGTCTTGCATGTGGTTGTTGTGGTGTTGAGTAGTGTAGCTGTAGGCAAATCAAAGGAGATTAATAAATGGGGACGTCTTTTATCTTATCATAAATAACATTATTTATGAATGTTATGTGGGAGGAATCCTGACCATGCCCGCTGAAACAAACAACATACAGTCGCTATCTGCTTTGATTGTATTACAGTGACGTATGGAAGTTACAGTGGAAAAAAAGTTACATTTTTGTAATGTAAAAAAAGGTATTTCAATAAACACTTTTCTTGTGAAAGGAGTCACTTTAAATATTGTAAATAGACAATTTTAATAAAAGCCTCCTTATCAACTCATTTGAACTCATCAACTCATTTTGCTAGTATGTACCAGCAAAGTGTATATATATATTCTCAGCATAAGAAAGACGTCTGTGGAGATAATAACAGAAAAAGAGAGACGTTCAGTACTGGGTAACATGCATATACTGCATATGTAGTATATTTGTATATAGTTCTGTGTATACAGTATGTATTGTGTACTGTGTACTGGTTGGTGGTGGACTTTACTCACTTGTGATGTCTGCACTCTTTCTGGTTGATTGATATGCAGTCATTTAATTGTAGTAATTAGTTTGCTACCTCTGGATGTTTATGTCTATCTTTACCTATAGTATAATCACCAGTATTGTTTTGTGTTTATGTCTGTTTGGCTATGATGAAGTTGGGATGCCACTTCCTTCTTATTTTTTATTTCTAGAGATACTTCAGCAAAAGCATCTTGATGCTGCCTGAAGCGTGTTGCAGCTCAAAGTAGCTGCTAGTCCTTTCTGTGTTCCTTTTGCCTCTTAGTGTCTGTTTTGTGCACAAACTGAGCATATTAAAATTATTTTTTTTCTCTTCTCTGTACCTAACTACTTCTCTCATCTTTTCTATGTGTAGGCTACTGCTGAGCTGTTTGGGAACCCTTTTTTCAACTGTTTCTGTCTGGATTTGTGTGCTTGGGTGATAACATAGGCCACTATTCTGTGAACGTTATTACTACAAATCAGGATTTCCCCTGGCAAGTTCCCCTGCCTTCTTTGCTTGGAAGTATAGTATTCACACTAAGACCAATATACATTTTTGAAGTGACATAACTGGTACCAGGAATATTCCATTAAAGTTGAGGTTTTGGGTTTGTCCCTGGACTCCTATCCCTTTGAGTTATCTCTGTGGCTCACCCTATAGTCTGAATGTAGGATGAGAACAGCAATAAAGTGCTTGAACATGTAGTGAGCAACAGAAGTGCAGCATAAATAGATTATTTTTTCTTTTAAGAGAAGTGGAACACAAAGTGAGTTCAAGTTCTACTAAATAAACGTGCACACTGTATTATATTACATAGACAGAGAGAAGAGGAAGAGAAAGAGAGTTGATTTGCCATGACACTTGTTAGGAAGGTTCATGCAGCTACTAAGAAAGACTGTATTTGTGTTTCTGCTTGTGTGTGTGAGGCCTGATTCGTTTTTGCATCTGCGTACATGTGCGTGCCCGTGTGTGTGTGTGTGTGTGTGTGTGTGTTCACGCACACATCTTCAAGCCTGCGCCTGCTGAGCCCACGTTACTTTGATTGACAGGTAAGACTTGCCTTCACTCACCGCACTGCCCGCCCAGCGCGCCTCCGGAATGGCAGCTCCTTGCTACGCTCTGATTGGCCAGAACCCGCGTAGCTCAACCAGGTCAACAGACTCGGGGCAGTTTACAGAATGGCTATTGGTCAGCTGTATAATCTACATTAGTATCCCCACGTGGAGCGGCGGCTCTGATTGGTCCGCGGCCGTTTTGTGGGCCGGCCTACAGTTTCGGTTAGCTGGGGAGCGTGAAACCGCGTGAGAAAGTTGCCATTGAGGTAAAGCAGAGCTAGACGGTGGACTGTCGCCGCAACTGTGGGAGTTGTTGCTATCAAAACTAACAACATATTTCCTCTTTTTTTTCGTGAAATATATTTTGGACGCAGGTTTGCATCCAAACTCAGCGGGGAAGTAAATATTTCTGTTTTTGTTGACCGTTCAACTGCCAACTAGCGACCGCGGCGAGTCAAGTGGGAACTCTTCACTGCAATTAACTTGTGTGGATTTGTTTCTGATGCTCTGACTGAGAGCCGACAGTTTGCGGCTGTCTGTCGAGGGTCTACTGGCTTGAATCTTTTTCTTGTTTGTTTGTTTGTTTGGTCGCCTCTCCGTACTCGGAATACATCGGATCCTACACAAAACAAACGCTGGAGTGATTGAGGTGGCTCCAGCCTTTTCGTTTCTCACCTGGTTCTTACCCCCCTCCCCCCATTTTAGCTGCCTCCAGCTAATGAGCCGTTTCCCGTGTTTTTCCGGTTGATTTACGGCCGCACTGCCGGTGGAGCGGATGAGAGACAACAGCCGAAAGACAGCAAGAGACACAGAGGAGCAGGGATTCACATTAAACGGTCGGTGAACTCGGACGGAGCGGCGGGGCGGTCGGTTTTGTTTGAAATTAACGACAGTTGGTCCTAATAAATAACGGCGGATGGATCCGTCTCGGTGATCCGGAGCACCCCACATCCTCACTGTACCCTCATTTGATCCCTCGAAACGGTTGCATCCTCTCGGAGATAACAATGTTTCCCCAGGGGCGACACCCGGTAAGACTCTTCCCTTCCTGCTTAAACAGTTGTTCACCTGGCTGTAACCGGGTGCCCGTAACCGGGTGCCCACAGCCAGGGAGATAACATTACCTCTTTGTCTGACCCGCGCCTCTTGTTGTCTTTTTTGTTTTAACAGCCTTCAGGCAGGCTAAGCACATGGGTAAATCAAGCGCTTTCTTCTTGCTAATTGTGCTCTGCTTCTGCCTCGAGACACAGAGTGGGATTGATAATATTGTTTGTTTAATAACGGCTAATAATTAAAAGTTGTTGACATTACATGTGAGCCTGGAGAGGAATCAGATGCATATTGTAGAGCACATAATGAGGCACTATGATGTTAATAATCCTGTGTGTGTGTGTGTGTGTGTGTGTGTGTCAGACGCCCCACCAGGCTCCAGGCCAGCCCTTCAAGTTCACCATCCCAGAGTCACTGGACCGCATCAAGGAGGAGTTCCAGTTTCTTCAGGCACAGTACCACAGGTGGATAATACAAACACACGCATTCACATGGAAGGGCTCCTCTGTCTTTATGGGCTGCATGGTGGCCAATTTTCTCATTGTCATCTGCCCTCTAACACTAAACCTCACCCTAACCACAGTCATCCCCCTTACCATAATGAACAAAACCCCAGCTCTGGCCTCATACTAACCCATAAACCTGGATTAGGTTCACATACACACACGCACACATATGCAGCAGACCCAAGCATCACTGTTAGTGCTTACACTGCGGTAGGTCTAAGTCTTGGTGATGGGTGAGAGCCAGAGGGTGGCGTGTGGGCTCAGGGTTTCATAAATCACTCCTTATTTTCCCCTGTGTGTGTGTGTATGTGTGTGTGTGTGTGTAGTTGTGTGTGGGGAAAAGACTGCATGAGTATGTGCGCAGTTGTGTTTTTCTTTGCTTTGTGTGTATGTACTTTAACTTATGTGTGTTGTCGGGGACGGTTGACCTCAACAGGTGAAAATCTACTGACCTACAAATAGGCTGCTTTGTTTCTAATACACGTCCTGATTCACGCATACAAAGAGCAGGGTTAAACCAAACATCCTACAGCCAACAAACACTGGTTATCCATAGTTTGACAGGAAGAATCATCTTTTCCATTTCACTCTCATTCTCTAGAAAACCAGCTCTGTGCCCTGCACTATTTAGGTTTGTCTTTGCATTGTGCATTGCTTTTGTGAGTGCTTTAATCAGCGAGCAAAGGGAAAGAGGGATCAGAGGAGACTTTAACCTGTCCACCAAGTTGTATGCTTTACTATTGTTAATTAGCTTTTGTAGGAAAACAGCTGGAGGACTGTTTATTCTTAGTTTGACTAGATGTTTTAGACAAAAGAGAGACAGTCACACATCTGTTTATGTCCAAAATACTTACTGATATTCACTGATCAGCAATGACACTTGTTTGTAATGTTAAACCAAGGTCAGAACAACTGAATAACCATCCACAGGGGCGGACGATTATATATATATATAAATTATCAATGTGAGGAATCTGAGGTGCTAGGTTACACCGACGGGCTTGAGTTGAATGAGATCAATTTGAGATATTTTGAGTTTCTCTCAAAAGTAAATGGTGTATTGTTGTGTTTTTCAGTCTCAAGCTGGAGTGTGAGAAGCTGGCCAGTGAAAAGACGGAGATGCAGAGACACTATGTCATGGTGAGAGACACTCAATTCATTTGCCCCACAACGTGACACACATCACATAGTGAGGCTTTTGCCCTGCTGAAGTGTCCTTGAGGAAGTCACTACCAGCTCCATGTGTTTCTGGAGCTGAACCTTCATCTTTCCAAAATCTTATTCCGAAGATTAAGTAAATGCTGTCTGAACGAAGACAGAAGACAGAAACATGAAAGTAACACCTGTTTTTATTGTGCACAGTTGTAAAGAAATCCTACTCAGACATGCTAATGAAGATGATTAGAGTATCAGATTAGACTGTGTTACGACTTTGCAATTTGTGAGTAGGCAGGCTTTTCATTTCGATTTAACTGAGCTCCAGTATTTCAGCAAACCCAACATTTCACTAGGTTGAATGGATGAGGTTCTGCATTTCTTTCTTCTTTCTAAAGTAAAATACCATTTTACTTTAATAGCCACTTAACCTGAAACAATGTGATGTCAAAGGAGGCTTAGTGTGTGTCTAACGCTTTTAGTCTGACAGAAACAAACAGTAGACAGGAAGGCCATTCTGAATTGTTTGCGAACATACGTATAGTGACGCTCCTGCAGGCAAAAAATCATTTGATTTGATTTGAATGTTGTGTCTTTTTAAAGTAGTTGGATTGCTCTGTGAGAATGACCTGGTGTGACACTCTGTTCACAAAAGATCTGCAGATCTTGGTTGTTCCAATAAAACACCGTCATATTTAAGGTCACGCATATTCTCTTAGTTGTTTAGGCTTTTTATTTCAGAGTTTCATAATTCTTTTCACTAATCTAACCATCTCTCTGTCCTCCTCAGTACTATGAGATGTCTTATGGTCTCAACATCGAAATGCACAAACAGGTATGGATGCTTATCTTTCTACTCTGCGTCTTCCTGTTTGTCTCTCTCTCTTCCTCTCTCTCTCATGGCAGGGCTTTGATGTATTTGGTGTGTGTGCCTGTTGACGTGTCCTTGTGTGTGCGCAAATGCATTTGTGCGTTCATTCATTTGTGTGTTTTTTTTTTTCGTTTTTTTTTTTCTTCACTGTATGCCTGTGTGTGTGGATGTGTGTTTATTCGTGATCGATGGGGCTCTGTCTCCATTTCCCCAGTTAGGGCCGGCCGCCTGAGCCCAGAGGCAGGATGAATGGCTCTGTAGATTGATTGGTGCTGTCTAGGGCAGCGGCCTGCTTTATTACATTAGAGGGGCAGGGCTGGGGAGGGCAGAGGAATCGATCACGGTGAAGCCGACAGAGGAGAGGCAGTGGAGCTCCCCCTTTTAAAAGCAGGGAGGCAAAAACACACCAGCACACACTTTAGTAGGGCAGACACACAAGTGTGCAAACACGAAATACAAAAAGGACACTTACCTTTTGTAATGGAAGGCAAGGACATTTGTCTACAGCCATAAGTAATGTATGCAAACACATGAGGACAGATACACGGTAATGTACACACAAACACAGAAAGTCAAATTTGTTTATGCATGAGTACATGCATCACAGACGCATTGAAAGGCAAACATACTGTATAGACACATGGATGAGAACGGAAAACTGTCACTCTTTTTCTCATGCACACAAACACATTTCCCCACAGGAGTGGTGCATGGCTCAGAGCGTTTACCAGTAATTACCACAACTATCGACCGGTCAGAAAAGAGGAAATTGGAGGTGGATTGGCCTGGCTGCTTCACTGAGGAGTGGGGATGCTTCTCTGGCTCTCTCACGCCCCCTCCCATTTGTCTTTTTTTCTCATGTTCTCCTTCTCCTCCTGGGTTATTCTGCCCTTTTTATACCCCAAGTTTTCTTCCTTTCTTTCTGCCTTTCTCAGTCTTCGTTTAAAAGTATGGGATGTCTTCTTCCTTGTGCTACACCCCCACCCTCTTATGTTTTATGTCCACGTGAAGCTACTGTTCTTTCATTGTGAGGGAGATGCATCTCTTCCTATTGTCCACACACACTAACACACACACACACACTAAAGCTCCAGGGGAGGTCATTAGCTTGGGGCTGCAGTTGTCAGAGCAACAAGCTTCTGTGAGCGGGGGGTACGGAGCATACAGAAACAACCCACCTCCTGCTGGGGAGGTACGGATGTGTGTGTGTGTGTGTGTAGTGTGGCAGTAATGCTACAATTATATTTGTAATGGGAGGCCTGTTCTCTGTTAGCACATTGTGTGTGTGTGTGTTCACTTGCATCTTCTCTCTGTATCCTCAACTTTTGTTTACCCACTCTCTGTTATCCACAATCTGGACGGTGCACCATAGCAATTCTCCAATGTTGTTACTCAGTAGAGTCATGATTCGTAATGATGCCTCACTTAGGGATTGCAGCTTCAGGTATTTGTGGCCCCGTCTGCTTAATCCTTGTTAGTTTTGTCAGTTAGCTTAGTTAGATTAGCTGAGCTGCCCTGATAGTAGTTGGTTAGACTATTCTCAGATGGCCTAATCAGTGAGCCTTCATACAAGGCTAAGTATAGGCTAGTTACAACTCGGGATTCTGAGAATGGTACTTGCAGGTATAGTCTAGCCTGAAATAGCTCTTTATTTAGAGCTTTCTAGGGATTCAGTAAGTTGGACATTATGAGATTGAGTTACAGCATGCGGAAGACAGCAACTCACGAGCTGGCCAGGGTGCAGGTTTCTGCAGGGCTAAAAGTATGTTGTTATGGTCCCTCATTCTCATTCATTGTTGAAAGGCTGTAATAATGGTTACATCAGGTGCACATACATCTAGACAACACTGGGAACAAGACGTATCACATAAATGCTGCTAAGACTGGTAATGCAAACATCAGACTAACCAACTGTATTCCACCTGTTGTGTGGCTCCGTATAGAAATCTAGCTCTCCAAAATAAACACTGTAAATCACATGTGCAAGTGTCCATTGATAGCTCTTCACATTGTGCAGATAGAATAGTCCCCAATGTACCCAGATGTGTAAATGAAATGTTATATTGCACATCATGTACACTCACACATGCAGTTATAAATGACAAACAGAACTACGAGCGCTCTGAAGGCTTATAACTCCTTTTGATTCCATATTCTCTTTGATTCTGGATCATTTATTTATAGTGTTCAGTGTTCACGGGGTTAAGCTGTTCCATATTTACTTACTTCTATTTGGTACTTCTATCTTAACTTACTTTTACTTGGCATATTTAGTTAACCGCCTTATTTCCATTCTTCTGGGAAGTGTCGTTTGTAATTTGAATCTTTCCAAAAAATCTTCTGTTTTTAGTTTCAGTTTAGTTTCAAGTCAGTTTTATTTATATAGCCCAATATCACAAATCACATTTTACCTCAAGGGGCTTTATAATATGTACATATAACATACAACACCCTCTGTCCTTAGAACCTTGATTTGAATGAGGAAAAACTCCCCTCCCAAAAACAACATTTTAACAGGGGAAAAAATGGAAGAAACCTCAGGAAGAGCAACAGAGGAGGGATCCCTCTCCCAGGATGGACAGACATGCAATAGATGTTGTGTGTATAGAATAGATTCACAACAGAAACTCATACAATTGTGATGACAAAATGTAGATTGCAAAACATAAGTGAAGAGAATGGATCCAGGAGGACAATTGAGCAGCTTCAAGTGTCGCCCACTAAGTAGGATCTCGGCCACACCACCTCCTCTCCACCATATCTGCACTATGAAGATTTCCCTGGCAGGACATATTTGCTAAGCTAGTGGACTCCAAATACGCACTAACTGTAAACACAGCAGGCTTTCTAATCACCTGCAACCTGCCGAGTGCTAAGTCACTCAATTTCAGTCATACTCCAAGTTATATTATAGGCGAAGCAGTTACTTGTTTTGTTCAAGACTCATTCCAAATAGGCTAGTACTTTATTTAGCTCATCCAAGTACATAATTGGCTGAACTATGGCAGGGTCAGTTATTTGGCGAGCTGATAGGTTGTGTGTGTGTGTGTGTGTGTGTGTGTGTGTGTGTGTGAGTGTGAGTGACAGAGAGGTCCAATAAGAGCAAGTATGCTACAGCTAAAGAGGGCATCTCCACAATGTCAGCTTTTCAGGAATTATCACACCTGTTAAATAATACATAGTCCTAGCGGCATGGCTTTAGGGATGGCAATGTCCATCTGTCCCTCACTTTAGTCCAGAGTGAAATATCTCCGCAACTGCTGGACAGATTGCAATGAAATTTGGGACAGACATTCATGTCCCCCTCAGGATGAATTGTAATAACTTGGATCCCTTGATGTTTTTTCTAATCTAATCATCATCAGGTCAAAATTTTCAAAATTGACACCAAGTTATGCAGGTAGGAAACTGGAACACAATGTATGCCTCGAAAGTCTCTTGGAAAGAGGAGGTACTTTATATTACTGTATTAGGGGGAAACTTGCCATAGTAACCAGTTATTTCTCCACCAGGTGAAGTCATTGTTGGGTCAGTTAAACCCCCACAGATGGCCGCTTTGTGCTGTGGGCATACCAAATGTCTTTTTAACTTGATGTTTGAGTTTTGAAAAGTTTCCATAAGCCCAAGTGACATTACTTTTCAACACATAATAATGAAAATCCTCCAACTTTTCCTAGGTTTTCACATAACAACAACACATAGCCCTTTGGAGCTTTCACATCCCGCGTGTGTGTCTATGTATCTATTTATGTGGGATGTGTGTGTCTGATGAGCCATTACTACGTTTCATGGCTCCTCCAATTCCCTCTTCACCCTGGCCTTCTTCGTATCAATTTGATTGGATGATATGTAATATGAGTCCCCTTATCTGATTTGGTGCCACTGTGGGGGTATCTGGTTTCAGCCAATTGTTGCCACCTCCGGGGGTTTGGGGGGCAGGCGGATGTGTTGGCATGGATACTGGGGCAGAGCAAATGAAGTTAGTAGCTGATGAGATTATGTTGAAGTGCTGATGGGAAGAGGGACAAGAGCATAGAGGAGAGAAAGAGAGCAAAAGAAATACAACAGGCAAGAGAGAAACTTGAGCTCTCACTGATGATTAGACAGGAAAATCTCATTGTACTGTGTGTGTTAGTGATGCTGAAAATGGCACACACTGGATTTGTGTGTAGAGGGAAGTGGATGGGTGTCGTTATGGTATGGGTTTTAGTGCGTTTGTGTGTGTGCTTGTATTACTTTATTGGTGTAACTGAACAGCTGTCTTTTCTAAATGAATGTAATTATGTTATTAATAATTACGTCTCTTTCTGTCTCTTCCTCCATCAGACTGAGATTGCCAAGAGACTAAACACCATCTGTGCACAAGTCATTCCCTTCCTCTCACAGGAGGTAAGCATGTGTGACTTTGAGCTGCAGACTGTTATACGCTCTAGTTGTCTCTGCTAGCTTTACTGATAACTTTTGGTCTTTAGCAACAATATGTTTGTCTGTGTGTTTTGCAGCATCAGCAGCAGGTGGTCCAAGCTGTGGAGCGAGCCAAACAGGTGACCATGGCAGAGCTCAATGCGGTCATCGGGGTACGTGGACTGCCAGGGCTTCCACCTACAGTGTGTATTCCTCTACTTACTCTCAAAAATCAAATTTATTCCATAAGAAATACATACAGAGATGGAAAACTTTTCATATTTTGAATTGCAATAGCTTCACTGTGGAGCTGGTGTTATATGTTTTACATCTGCACAAATAAGTTAACATTGATTTTAGGCATATAGTTGACACTGTTTTAAAGGAAATTCAATTATTTCAATACCTTGATCACCAAGCTAATCTCAAGGTCACAGTCATATGTAGGACATATGAAAGAGTTGGTAGGAAAATGAAACGAAGAAGTAAAAAAAAAAGGAAATTAAATAAAATTAAACCCAAGGACGCAGATAGTTTCTCTTTTTTATAGACTATGGGTATGGAAATAAAATGGATTGATTTGATTGATTGATAGAACTAATCTTTTTCACGGTGAGCAAGAGGAGAATAGAGTATGAGTCAGTGGGAGAGGTGTGATGAGAGGTGTTTTTTGAAAAGATGTCGTCAGCCTATGATGAATGACGGGGCGTGACCAGCTATTCAAATTCAGTTGAAAAGGGATTGGCACGGTGAGTGTGAAAAGAAGTTACAGAAACCTTTTGCTTTTTGGTTGCGCTGTGATGTGTAGGTAAAAAAGAGAGAGTCGAGCTGTTGGTGGTGACTTTTTGGGTGGGATAGGAGTTGAGAATACTTTTCTATGTAGGAGCTATAGGGGCTTGACTGGCGGGAGGTGAGGCCAGGGGGTTGAGTTGAAGGGGAACGTGAGAAGGGGGAGGGGGGTCGTCATCGCTTTAGCTTAGCAAAGAGTGGGCAGTGGGTTTGGAGAGTTAAATGTGAGGTGGGCTTGTTAGTTGGCGTGGACTGATGGGGGTCTGTGTGTGTGTGATGGGGGTGGGGTGTGGATTTGGCAGTTGCTGTTTGAGTCTTAATTGCAGGATTCAGTGTTTGTAAAAAGGGGGGGGGGGGTCACGGCGTTGCCCTTACACTCCTCTCTTCCCCTCTCCTCCCATCTCCCACGCCAGCCTGTCATTCACCCTGTTTGTGAGTTAAATGAGTGTAATGAAGCATGTTGCCCCAACCTCCACCCACACGCACACGCACACGCACACGCACACACACACACACACACACACAGCACATACATGCACACACACCAGCTCACACTAACGTCCCACGACAAACTGGGTTCCCCTCGCCTCCACCAATACTTCCCCTCCATTTACTCCCATCAGGGGTCCTGTTTGTGTATCCATGTGTGTGTGTTTTTGCATCTGTTTGTGTGTGCGTCTGGGTGTAGCAGAGCATGCATTTCTGTTATCCCCAGAAAACAACAGGCAGGGGTGGGATGGTTGAGTGAGGGTGTGTGTGCCTGCCTTGTTTATCTAGACTGTGTGTATGCATGTTGGTGTGATCAAGTGTGACGTGTGGGTGTGTTTATGTTTGATTGTTTGGCAGGCGAGCCAACTCGGGAAATTGAGTGTGTGTGTGTGTGTGTGCAGGAAGGCATGGGGGTTGAGGCTAAAAGACTGTTTCGTTGTTTTGCTTTCATTCATCGGGGCAGGACGCAGAGAGTGAAGGGTGGATAGAGAGGAAAAGAGAAGGTGGGGGCTCAGGAGAGAGGGAGTGGGTTAGTCAATTAGGTGAGATAAAAGTCGGTTTGACCTTCAGCACTCCTTCCACCCCTGCCGAGTTGCCTCCTGTGCCCCCCCTTCTCCTCTCCTCTCCCTCCTTCCTCCTCCCCTCCCGGTGGCGAATCAGTGAGCTTGGATTCCCGCGGCTACTGTCTGAGGAGGCAATAATGATGTTTTGGAACACAAAGGCATTTCACGCTCAGACGAGCGCCTGATTTGGTGTGAAAGAGAGAGCAGGGCTGCCAGCCAAACTCTCTCTCCCTCTCTCCCTGACCCTCTTCTCTCCTTCTCCCCTCAGCCGCCTCACTCCCTCACAAGACCTGACAGTGCAGGCAGCAGCTGGGGCTCTCGGCTCTCTCCCCCCACTTCTCCGTCATTCCTCCTTTTCCTCCCTGTCTCCCTCCCTCCCCCCTCTTCAACCACCACATCCTCAGGCTCTGGGCTGTGATCCCAGCTGTCAGTATTGTTCAGTGTTTGACCCTAGAGGGAGGAGGGGGTGTGTGTGTGTGTGTGTGTGTGTCTCTCGTTGTGTGTGTGTGTGTGTGTGTGTGTGTGTGTGTGTGTGTGAGGCAGTGTGTAGGTGGAGAGGATGTGTTCACCGCCTTGTGGACTGCAGCAGCTTGTTGAGGTGGTGTAAACCCAGACACTGAAGAAACTGTCCCATCTGTTGAAGACTTGAATAGGGCCAGAAATCTCTATTGATTAGGTTACACAGTGCTATTGATTTTTTACCTATTGATGGCTCAGTTTCATTCACTGATACTTGACTTTTCGGTGTCAGGCTACAATGTTTTGCACATTTAAGGCAGCTATAATACAGCATTTTTGGCTACATCCAGTGAGCTCAACATCTCATCTTTTTAGAACTTGCCAACATTTTGCACTGCATCACAGGTGTGATAAATTAGGCTAGCAGCACGCTCCAAACGAAACTAACTTAGGTGTGTTTTCCATGGCTAAACTGCTGGTGGATATGTCAGCCTGTGTACACTGAGGACTGAATCAAAAATGCACTGCTCCGTTTAGTGGCAATTCACCAATTTATTTTTTGTTTCGGTTGTGCCAGGTGTGCCAGCTTTAGGCCTACAAGACCTCAAGACTGCTCAACCGTGTGTTGCAGCATCCCTGAATGTTCCAGGTCTTTTCTCTCAACTAACTAACCACCTCTTCCTCTTTCTGTCTTCTCTCTCTGTCTCCTAGCAGCAGCATCTATCCCATAACCATGGTGGTGCCCCTGTACCCCTCACCCCTCACCCTGCCGGCCTCCACCCCTCTCAGCTGGGTGGTTCGGCTGGTCTCCTGGCTCTATCAGGAGCACTTGGTGCTATTCCTCCCCATCTGATGGGAAAAGATGGTGGTGACAAAAAGCCCCACCTGTCCGGACCAGACTCGCACCCTGCAGGACCCGAGCACCTGAGAGGTGAACAAACACACCCTCCAACTTCAAGAAACCTAAAATAGAAAGAGGAATCTTTATCTATTAGTTGGCTGGTCCGGAAGTTTGTGAATAAAAACATTTTCAAATACTTTTAAGCCAACATCCATATCATTTAATGTGCAGGCTGTTTTGTCTGAAAGATACTGATATTTATTTTCTCTGTGTTCATTATTATTATTTTTCCCCCTTTTTAAAAAAAAAAAATGATGACCAAAATACTTTGGGCTGCTTCCGAGTCAGTTTTCTGTGTCTCATTTATAAATACAATTAAACGTAGACTTCACATTTCTAACTCATTCTCCTTTCTTTCTTTTTTTTCTTTTTCTTTTTATTTTCTGCTCTGCTGAACACCCAACCCTATGACCTCAACCGCATGTACGCATTTCCAATGGAAATAGAGCGAGAACCCAGCACAGTAAGTACTTCCTCTTTCTGCAGCAATGTTTACTGTTGTGACAAACCACTCAGTTTATTTTCTTGTCTATCTTAAAGGGATAGTTTGGTTTTGGGGAATTTGACTTTGTTCTTAGATGCAGTTTGACTTCAGCTCTACAGTGAGATTAGTCTGTCTTGGCTCAGTTTATAGATGTCTTTGGGATCAGTAAGCTTTACTCAAGCTGAAGGAAAAACAAAATTAAACTGTCTGTAAAACTACTTTTTAGTTTACATATAGCAGTTCCAAGTAATGATCTAATTGTTTGGAATTGTACTTAACTGATTTGTACTGTACATTTTCTGCTGCTGGTTGTGTGGGAAGAACAGTAAAGACCCAAAGAACAAAATATCACAAGGTCATCTTGGGCCAACCATTCAATTATCTCACATGTAATATTATTTTATTGAAAATACAGCATCTAAAGAGTCACAGCACATTTTTCCTAAGTCACATGAAAACTCAGGCTTGGAACTTATATCCCAGGTAAACTGCAGCTGTTGCTGAGGAAGGCTCATTTTTTTTATTTTAATAGTATTGCTTTTGTTATACATTTTCTGCTGCTTCAGTGACCCAATTTCCCCCCAGGGATCAATGAAGTTCACCTCACCATGTCATTATGCATTACAGCACCTTGCTGTTTTTTTTACCTCTGTTTCACACCCAAATAGCTTTCATCCTTAAGTTGTATATTTTTGACTGTCAGTTTCAAAGTGTGTGTGTGTGTGTGTGTGTGTGTTTATGTGTGTTTGGGGATCTCTTGGGTAGAGCTTTGGCCTGCCTGTTTAGTTCTGCCCTAGATCTGCTCTGAACTGTTGGGTTTCTTTTCTCCTCCAAATGAGCTTTTTAGCATGGTCACACACGCACACACACACTCACGCACACACACACACACACACACACATACACACACACACTCCTCCAGCCTAGCCTGCATTGTTGTGCCTATTTAACACCTCAGTGAGCAGATTACCCCCCCCCTGATCCCGCGCTTAAAGACTCTCATTGTGTTTAATATCACCACCACTGAGAGGGGAGGGCTTGGGAAAGGGAAGGGAGGGGGGCAGCAGTCATATGACACTGAGCCTGTGTGTGTGTGTGTGTGTGTGTGTGTGTGTGAGAGAGAGACCATGCTAAAAGCGAACAGGGGAGAGATGGAGGGGGGAAATTGCTTATGTTTTGCGGGTCAGTGCTCCTGTGCTCAGCTCACTAAAACCTTTCAATAAAGGGGGAGGAGGTGGGTGGGAGGGAGGGAGGGAGGAAGAGGGGAGGGCGTGAAGGAAGGGGCCTTTGGCAGAATACAGATTTTCTCCCCTCTCCTTCCCTCCCTCGTCTCTTGTCACCCTTTCTTCTCCTCCACACTCTCACACCCTCCCTCCATCCTTTCTGTCCTCTAATCTCATCCCCTCCCTTTCCCCTTTTTTCTCACCCCCCCCCTCCTCCTCCTCTCTTAGCTATTCCTCCTTCATTTACCCTTTCCCCCCTCAAAGCCCAAGCGCTCACTCGCTAGAGGTGTGTGCACGCGCATGTGTGTTTGTGTATGTTGGATGCACATTTCATTGACAGGCTGAGACTATAATGGACTCAACATGAAGCTTTAATCCATTAACAATGGGATCCGTTGGTCAGGAGGCCAGAGGGGGGCAGCTGTGTGTGTGTGTGTGTGTGTGTGTGTGTGTGTGTGTGTGTGTGTGTGTGTGTGTGTGTGTGTGTGTGTGTGTGTGTGTGTGTGTGTGTGTGTGTGTGTGTGTGTAGTCTTAGGACACAGAGGGACACACAAGCGTTATGCAAGTAACACACACACACACAGTCTGTTACACACTTGATCATACACACAGGCTTTTACAGTCAATTACACATTGTGCACGCACACACACAGATACACACACACACACGCACACACACACAAACTGCAGCCAGTGCAGCCTGGCAGAGCCAGGAGAGGGAGCACTGATAGATTTTGAGAGCCACTTGATGTAATCATCAACTTCAGAGGCGTGTGTTTGTGTGTGTGGCTTTGGTCAAGTGAGAAAAGAGGTTGCTGTTTAAGTGTTAGTGCTGCAATTCATGCTTCTGTGAACTATTAACCTATTTGCAAGTAAGAGTCTGTTTTTCTAACCTGCTCTACACATAGCTGAATAGCTGTTGTAATTAGTGGTAGATGGATCAGACGCTTTAGTGAGCTCATGCAGAATGCACACACAACAAAGTGCAACTTGAACTGTAAATGGCAAAAGTGTCTGACCTCTGCAAATCCTTTTTCTTTTCTTCTTTGTCCTCCAAACTCTCCTTTCTCTTTTTTTTTGTATTCTTTCTACGCTACCCGTCTTTTCTTTAATCTCTCTTCCTTCTGCTCTCCTATCCTTCTACTCCTCCTCTCTACTTTCATCTGCAGAGTAACTCATTGCTGCCAGAAAGTCTTAGGAACTCAGATAAGCGACGCAACGGACCTGAGTTTCAAAATGACACCAAGAAACGCAAGGTGGATGACAAGGACTCCAGCCACTATGTAAGAAATTGTTCTTCTGACTGTGTGTTTGTTTGTGCAATACCGTGTATTCATTTGCACATACATTTTTAGTGTTTGTACTACAGATGTACCATAGTGACACATTGAATGTTAAGAGTGATGTTTCACTTTGGCATTTCGACTTGAATATTCACTTGTAACAGCCTGTTTTTGAGTTAATCAGAGGGCAAGGACATTTGTGACAATCTTCTGTTAAAGAAAATTACCAGATGGAGGTGCAGAATATTTAATGGCGTGCTCACTGATTGCCTTTATTTTTTATTTTTATTTTTTTTGCAGGATAGCGACGGGGAGAAAAGTGATGATAATTTAGTGGTGGATGTCTCGAATGAGGTCAGTATGTTTTGATATTTTTCATTGTTTGTTAATAGTTATGATGATTGTGGTTGTTTCCTGTGAGATGGATGCAGTCCCTTTTTAAAATGAACTGCAATATATCTTCTATCCAGGAACATCACTTTTGTGCAGTCATTTTGCTCTCATGTAGTTAACTGAATCCTTGTCCCTCCACCAGGATCCTGCCTCCCCCCGTGGCACGCCGCTCCCCTCCCCTAGAGAAAATGGTCTGGATAAAGCACGTCTTCTCAAAAAAGACCCCTGTAGTCCGGCCTCTACTGCATCATCAGCTAGCTCCTCCTCCCTCAAGTCCAAAGAGATGTCAATGGTAGGAATGGACAAGACAAAGTTGTTTCACTTGTTTTAGCATATAGTTGGATAGACCAGGTAACAGATCATTGATGGATGAATACTTATGTCAGTAGTTCCATATTTCTTGGATATTTCTAAACTCTCTCACTCACTCACTCACTCACTCACTCACTCACTGTGTGTGTGTGTGGCAGCGAGACAAGGCAGATACACCGGGGCTGAAGTCAAGCACACCCACACCAAGAGGTGACTCCACCCCTGGTCCAAGCTCCACTCCTGGAATCCGGCCCAGTCTATCAAAACCCCCCTCCATGGAGATACCACATCCACCCAGTAAGTCCAGTATAAACGTTTGTAACTGAATTATATGATAGGTTGTGTCATTTTAATGTGCTATTTTTTGCTAGAGGGCATGGAGTTGTGCTTTCTAAATTGCCTCCAGGAAAATTCAACCTCACATTTAAGGGTCAAAGAGCTTTGGACAAATGATGTAAGACTTTTTGCCTGCTTCCAAAAGAACTGTTGTTGTAACTGTTGTTGCTAATGTTTCACGGCACGCCTTTACTTTGGAAAAACCTCATGCATGTGCGGAGGTCCCCAGAGTCTGCTTTATATGAAAGATAAATCTGATTGCCAGCAAATCACCGTTTCGGTTAGATATCTCTGTTTGCTTATGCTTAACTTGACTTTGCATCACAGCCAAAGAAAGAATTCTAATCAACGGTTACTAGTACTGTCAGATGGTTGTGTGGTAATTATGAGTCTGTAGGATCAAGGCTTGCATTCTTTTCATGTGTCGTACTCTTTCCTTCCCTCTCCTCCTCAGCTGCAGGTTTGCGGACCCCCTTGGCTGTACCAGGCCCATACCCGGGTGCATTTGGTATGTTGCCCCACGCAGCAGGGATGAACGGGGAGCTGGCTGGTGCTGCCGGGGCTGCTGCCTACGCTGCCGGACTGCACAACATGTCACCTCAGATGAGTGTTGCTGCTGCGGCCGCTGTGGCTGCGTATGGCCGTTCACCCATGGTGAGTGGAAAAGGGTGACTTATGTGACATTTCATATCTGTGTGCGTCTATCCCAAAATTAAAGAAAGCCTCTGCAAAATATCAAATCAACATAAGCAGTTAACTGTATTGTGTAATGTTATACAATGCACATAAAAGGTTTTAACCACTGTTTGACTTTTTCACATTTTATTGTGTTACAATATTGAATCACAGTGGATGTAATTAGAGGTTTTTGACCCTGATCAACACAAATATCAAAGTGAAAAGAAATCTCTACAAATTTTTCTAAACTAAGTACAAATATGAAACACAAAATGATTCATTACATAAGTATTCACCTCCTTCAAGACAATATTTATTTGAGGCTCCTTCGGCAGGAATTCCAGCTCCTTGACTTTATGTAAATGGAGTGGTATCAGGTTTGCACATCCGGACGCTTCAGTTTTTATCCCACTCTTCTTTGTAAAACTTCTCGAGCTCTGTGAAGTTGCACGGTGAATGTAAGGGAACAGAATAGAGTGAATTTTCAAGTCATGCCTTCTACTTCTGCTGAGTTTTTCAACAGCAGCTTCCTCTTCACCGTTTTCCCTGAAGCACTCAGGCAACTGTTGTTGTATGCTCAGTGCTCACAACTCAGCCATGAAACCCTGTAACCTGCTCCAGGCAGATTTACAGCTGTACTACAGTATATTCTTTCCATTTTATTTATGATTGACCTTATGCTACTCCTAGGAAATATTCAGTGTTTTGGAGATTTTCTTGCATCTTTACCCTGATTTGTACTTTTCAGTAACAGTACATTGGTTCATCTTTTGTCTTCATAATGTAGATTTTGCCGGGAAAGTGACAGTAACAGTTGCACCAGTTGCACTTTCCAGAAATCAAAATTAAAAATCATTTGTCACACCTTGATTAAACACACGTGATCTATCTTCCAACTTAATAAGGAACTTCTGAAAACAATGAATTCTTATGAAGTCAATAATTTTACATTTGACTTATTTTAGATCTATTTGTAGAATCTTGGCTTCTTTTTCTCTGTTGATCAGTGTTGAAAAGTCATAATTACATCCACCGTAATTCAATGTTTTAAAAGAATAAAAGATCAGGAAGTGGTGTGAATACTTTTCATAATGTGTGGAAAGTGTCAATAGTTGTACAGCTGTATTTCTCTTGTCTGTGTGATAGTATTTATACAGTGGGTATGTTGGTGTGCATTACGTTCAATCACCTCATCACTCTTGTCTGTATTTGCATAGGGTTCATTACACTGTTTAAATAGGTTTAGTAGACTCACAGCTGTGTCTGGGCAACACTTGATAGAAACTCAGGTTGTGTACTTAACCAGCTGTGCGTGCGTGCGTGCTGGATTGGGGATAACACAAGTACTGACAGCTCTGCCTCTGTGTGTTTGCTGACTCTTAAACTGTCATTCAGATGCAGAGGGTGTGTGTGCTCGAGAGTGTCTGTTTGCTTTGTGCTCATGAATGTTTGTGTTCTGTTCCACAGGTTAGTATTGACCTGTGTGCATTTTGCCAATGCCCATGGGTGTGTGTTTGCACTGTGCTCATAAAACGCCTGTGTTCTCTCCTCAAGGTCGGTTTTGATCCTCATCCTCATATGCGAGTTCCTGGAATGCCTCTGACAGGAATCCCTGGTGGCAAACCGTAAGTGTGTTGGCGGCTGCTTGTAATGTGAATTGCCCTGTGGAACATCTGATGTGTCCTAGAAAAACCTCCTCTAGAAATAATGACCCTTTTCTCTTCTAATTTTTACCTCTCTCTTCTTGTCTGCACATTTTTCCACTTTCTTTCTGTATTCTCTGTCTTTGCCTTCACGCTTAACCTCCTCTCATCCTCCTTTGTATCATCAGTGCTTACTCTTTTCACGTGGCGGCCGATGGACAGATGCAGCCGGTGCCATTCCCCCCGGATGCTTTGGTGGGCCCAGGGATTCCTCGCCATGCCCGTCAGATCAACACACTGAACCATGGAGAGGTGGTGTGCGCCGTTACCATCAGTAACCCCACCCGACACGTTTACACAGGAGGGAAGGGTTGCGTCAAGGTCTGGGACATTAGTCACCCAGGAAACAAGAGCCCAGTGTCACAGCTCGACTGTCTGGTGAGTGAGGTGATGGGGTTTGTGGGGCGGGTACAAATGTCTTTTTTTGAGTGAGAGAGGTGTGTGTTGTATTAACTGTTTATCAAGACTATTAAAACCAGAATTTCTGTCATCATGGTGCATATCTGAAATGAGACTAGAAAGATATTTGTGTGGTATTAGTCTATCTATACAAAATATTGTATGTATGCAAAACATTAAATCTATTTTTTGTGTCTGCCACATCAGAACCGAGACAACTACATCCGCTCCTGTCGTCTCCTCCCTGATGGTCGGACGCTGATTGTGGGAGGTGAGGCGAGCACGCTGTCAATCTGGGATTTGGCCACGCCCACTCCCAGGATTAAGGCGGAGTTAACATCATCAGCACCAGCATGTTACGCTCTGGCCATCAGCCCGGACTCCAAGGTCTGCTTCTCTTGCTGCAGCGATGGAAACATCGCAGTCTGGGATTTACACAACCAGACACTCGTTAGGTAAGAGATACCTTGTTGTATGTAGATTAGTACAAATACATGTGTGGCTCAGGTGAATTTTAAGAGCATCTACATTTACTGCCTGGCTTCTCTAACCACCTGTCAACCACAGTATTGACCAGTATTGACTTCCTTAATTAGCAGACTCTCATTACTGATTACAAGTTGTAGCACCAAGAGGCTATATATAAGAGGCAATATTTAGCAAGAGTGGCTGCTGATGAGAAATACTTTAAACTCTTCACTTGGTAGTCTGATGCATACCAACTGCCCGGGCAACCTGATGCCTGGTGTGTCTTTGTTTAAACATTTCTGTCTTTATTTAACTCAGAATGTATGTGTGTATCCTGCAGGCAGTTCCAGGGCCACACAGATGGAGCCAGCTGTATTGACATCTCCAACGATGGCACCAAGCTGTGGACCGGAGGCCTCGATAACACTGTCCGCTCCTGGGATCTGAGAGAGGGACGCCAGCTGCAGCAGCATGACTTTACATCACAGGTACACACTCATATCAGCGTTTCATTGACTAACCTTGAAAAACTGTATGGCATTTCATAACTTTTTCACAACATTTGTATTAAATGTAGTATCCCCAGTAAGACTGAATTAAATTTTAGCAGCTGGTCAAATGATCAATGCAGCATCTCAAGTAATATTTCCTGTCTCTTCTGTCCAGATCTTCTCTCTTGGCTACTGTCCGACAGGAGAGTGGCTTGCTGTGGGAATGGAGAGCAGCAACGTTGAGGTTCTTCATGTCACCAAGCCTGACAAATACCAGCTTCATCTTCATGAGAGCTGCGTACTCTCCCTGCAGTTTGCCTACTGTGGTAAGCTACTGTGGCTGTCTTGACCTCTGTCTATTTAGTCCTCCTTTCACTCATTTTCCACTGCCTGTTTTGTAGTCTACCTTAAAACCACTCCCTTTAAAATTAGTGATTTAAATGTGTTGTGAAGGTTCTAGGACTTAGTTCTTCTACCTTAGGGTTTTTTGGGGGATTTTTTTTTCCTTCATTAGATAGGACAGCATAGATGTAGACAAGAAACAAGGGGAGAGAGAGAGTGGTATGACATGCAACACTGGTCCTTGTTCCTTAAATTTTGCCTTTCAGTTGGCTTTGTCTACTTTACAAAGCGTTTTCCTTTGTTCACTGTTTAACCATATCTTGTTAATGATGTCATTGTGCACCTATGTGTTTCACACTGAGATTGCTCATTGTGGGTGTGTTTGTGTGTGTTTCTCTACACAGGTAAATGGTTTGTGAGCACGGGAAAGGATAACTTACTGAATGCATGGAGAACACCGTATGGAGCCAGCATATTCCAGGTTGGGACAACAGATCACTACATTCATTAGATCATATATTAACATAGATAATATATAAAACTGCCGTCTCTGAAGTTGCTGCTTCAGCTTTAACAGGCCAAACTGCATTTCCACCAGCACATCATTGCATCAACGACTCGATACCATTAAAACTGTCATGGTGTTGACCTCAAAAAGAGAATTCTCTACTGTCCATTTACAGTTTGAATAGCACATGAAAGTGGAATATGCAGTGAAATATTGCTTGTAGTGTGGTAACGCATCCTGTCTCATGTGCTGCATCAGCATGTTTCTCTGTGACAAGATTATCAAAGATGTTATGATAGCAACTGTATCTTATTAACCATTCAGCAATATTGATTGGATTGAGAGCACCATACGTAATTGTTTTCTAAGAGCATAGTTTTAAAACTTTTAAAAACACACAGAAGCAGTGACGTGTTCTTTTTCTAGGTTAGAAATTGCTCTTTATTTGTGACTGACTTTCCTATTCTATTATCTCTTTCTTTCTCTTCAGTCTAAAGAGTCTTCCTCAGTGCTAAGCTGTGACATATCTGTGGATGACAAGTACATCGTCACCGGTTCAGGGGACAAGAAGGCCACTGTTTACGAGGTCATCTACTAAAAATATGGAAAGAAAGCAAAGACATTTGTTCTTTCCCCACACACCCGATATGTTTCTAGAAATGTTCACGTGGAGCCAGAAATCGCAGACAAGAGTTACCTTGATGGCACCTTCGTTTTTTCTGTTACATCTGCCGAGGAGACAAACATTTTACTCGCACACATCTATTGTGCCTGTATACATGACTGGAATTAACTGGAGCAGCTGGATGTTACTGGAAGGAGAGGAACGATTTGGATGTTCTTGTCTCTACTGCTTTCTGCTATGGACTGCACTGGGATCAGTTACAGGGACCAGACAATGACTGAACCAAAGGGGGGCACTGCACCGTTTTGACTGGCACCAGCTCTTCTGGAGAACATTGTACTGAGCATCAGACTTTATAACACACTTGATTCAGTGTCACGACCGGGGGCAGAGACCCTAGAAGGAACACTCAACCCAGATGGTTGAATGTGTAAACAAGTGGCAGATGGAAAGAGGAAAGTGTGGACAGAAACTGACAAAATAATGGAGAGACGGAGGAGGAGAAGCAACATTTTACAGACAGTGAATGCAGAACATGTTGGTTTGTATTTCGTTCCAGACAGACATTGCTCACAGCCTGTTGATCTCTCAGCTGTGACTCTCTGACCTTAGAACCTCAGCTTGCTGTTCTGATACGCCTACACTGTCTGAAAAGTACCTTTTCTGTCTTAACAGTAAGTCCTATCTTCACTAACTGCACTGTAGTGGTAGCTGTCCACCTACACGCTTAGTACACACACACAATGACAGTTTTAAACATACTGAAGGCCATGTTGACTTGTCTAGCATCACGCTATTGTTGATGGGTTAGTTGGATCCTCATGAGGTACCCATTTCGGATGCCACCAAAAAGCATTAACATACATTGGAGAATAATTAGCTTACCACATCAGATAAGCTTCCAGAACAGGAGAATATACTCTAAATGATGTTACAGACAGCTGAACTCTGCTTGTTGTCTTTTTTTTTTTCTTGGTTGAAAGACCAATTAGTGGAAACCTAAAGGGAAAAAAATGTTTTAAATTCCATTGATCCTCCTCCTCTAGTGTACCTGCTTCAGCAGATTATTTCCTTACTTATATTTTTTCACATAGCTGTACTCCACAAGTAACATAAGCCTTCATACTGGAATTTCTTTTAGCTCCTTACGCTCTATACTTGAGCCGCAGTGTGTCATCAACTGCACATGTTAATGGGGTTTCCATTAGCAGAGTGAGAGAGCCCCACCTTTACTCACACTATTACTGAATTGACCTGAAAACATTTCAGAGACTCAGTATTGATAACTGGTCAGCTAGGTAGAGCTTCAGATTTACAAATCTGTTCACGTCAAGACATGGCCCCTGCTGTTAATTTTAATGCAGTTCATTTGCTTGTGGTCTCTTTCACAATACGTTCATTGGTTGAGGTCATAATGATTAAAATGGCCTCGAATTAATTTTTTCCACTTTAATTTGAAATAAAAAAACAACCCTTTGGTTGCTGTATTTGCTGTTGTAAATTCACCCCGACCCTGCCTTTATCACTCTTTGAAACACATGATGTCTTACTGTATGGATGGTTAATCACGCTTCATAAACAGGGACCAACTATACTTTTAAAAAGGCCATCTTGACAAGTAAATTAACTTTGTGTTTAAAAAGTGAAAAGTCCTTTTTACCATACAACAAACGCCATCCGTAAAAACAGAATTGCCTTTTTTTTAAAAAAAAATACTGTCACTTGTTTCTGCTAATATTCTTGAATGTGGGACATCTTTGAAATGACCTTGAAAAGTACAACTGCCATGTTGTCTTTTCACTTTACAAAGATTTAACACTACAAGCAAGATTAAATTATTTGTCTTCTAGAGAAGGGTAGCGAAGGTGCAGTTGTATTTCAGCTTCAGGAAGGAGTCAGTCAGTTTCAGCCATTTTAAACTCATTATTTTCATGACCTTGTGCTTAGTTTTTTTTTTTTTTTTTAATCTATTTTTGTCTGTTGAATGTTTGTTTGTAAAAATGTATATATCTGTTTTTTTTTCTTACAGGACATGCTTTAGAAATAACAAACTCTTTTTGTACGTCTTTTACATGGAAAAGAAACATCTAATCAGGAGAAATACTAAATGGTCTTAATGCTAGCTAATCTAAAATGATTGAAATATCTAGACAATAAATGTTTTTTTTTTGTAACTGGAGTGGTCTTTGACTTTCTGGGTTGGTACAAGAACGCATTAGGACCTCACTGATGAAATCTTTTGGATCCATTATAGATAATTGCGATGGAAGCTCAGAGCTTAGAGAATCACCCTTTTAAACTGAAGGTAGTTTAGATTCCAGACTTGTAAATAAAACATGGGTCGTGAAAGTTAACTAGTGCGTAATCCATCCTTATAGTTCCCTTGTGCAATGTATATTTTACGGAAACTCTAAACTGCTCATTGACCAGCGGAGGATAATGGTTGCCCTCATTTGGCTTTTTGTGGTAAATGTACTTATTACAGCATAAAATCATCATACATCACAGTGTCAGGTTTTTTTGTGGACATCTTTGGTACATTATTGATGTTTTCAATTAAAGCCTGAATCAGAAAAATGCAAATAAGTCACCTGGGGTCTATTACTTATTTATGTGCATTGATGGAGTAAAGATTAATGAAACAACTTGCAGTACAATGGAAACATCAGTGCTTTTTTTTTTTTTTTATCAAGCAACATTAATTCCTGGCCTGGCTTTCTCTGCATGTTCTCCCAATATTTGCTTGGGTTTCCTTTTGTTTCTTCACACAGCTCTTCTCCAGTACACCACGCTTTATTTACTACTGGAGAAGAGTTTTAGAGTTACACTGAAGCTCACACGGGTCTGCAACTCGCCGCGTGTGCGTTCTCAAAGTAAGAAATTCCTTTGTTTTTTTTCTGAAGACGTATAGACATGTCCCTGAATCCTGTTTGCTTTTTAAAACGTCTGCAGCCTTCGTCATTGAGAAGGTGATTTTGGTGCGAGTGTATTTGGGGTGGTGGCACAAACTGAGGTGAGTTGGACTAAAACGTTCCCGCAACATTACGTGACTCATGTAGTCACGTTCTGCAAGTTACAAGATGAAAAGATAAAGCACAATGTCCACTTTAGTCGTCGGGTTGTCTTTTTTTTGTGTTCACTGTAACTCAAACACAATGCCTTAGTACGAATTTTGGTAGCTAAAACCTTACATATTAGCTCTTTCCTTTTGCCATCTTGTCTCTGTGGTTTGAAGTGAACAGATTTGCTTGTTCGGAGGGTGCTCTGTATGATGCATAATGTCTGTATGAATGGATTAACACTTTGACAGCATCCAGTAAAGATAGGAATTCAGTTAGGGCTGAAATTGACCTGAATGGGATCAAGTCTTTGTAGGTATTAATGTGAGTTTGACTCCACTTGACACAGCAAGCAACTTGACTGTGAATGATTTCTGCTTGAGTGTGGGCAGCTTGAAAGGCTCCAGCTGCACGTTCAGTGGTTTGCTGCTGCTGCTATAACATTGTCTTAATGAATTAACTTAGCTAGACTGCAAGTGCTACAGCCTGTATATTATTAAGCATGATATTTGTGCATTTATTCTTGCAGTTTCTCTCCCATGTTGCAGCTGACATGAAGCAAAATCTCATCAGTTGGTCAAATGAGGATGAGATACAAATCTGATTTCCTCAGCATACGAGCTTGTTTACTTTCCACGAATCGGCTGTTTCCTGGTTCCTAAATTCAGAAGAAAATGATGGTCTTACGGTGACTTCTTGAGGATGCTGAGTTTTCACTCATGGATATAACACTTTTACATGTGACAACTCTAAAATGCAGTTGTTTCACCTGCAAATCCCAATCTTAACAACTACTGGTATTGCAGTTATTGCCAAAGGAAAGACAGTATTAACACCCTACTGAGGTGTTAACAAGGCACACACAAACATGAAAGAAGGCAGCAGAAGAATACATGGCAATCAGGTTTCTCCAGCAGAAATCAAACCTAATCTCAGAAGGGTTTTTAAACTCCTCAGACTGAAAAAGGAAACCTGGTTTTGCATTTCTACTGACTTTTCTGGAACCAGCAGACTTCTGCTTGCTCCTACAGGTCCTGTAGTAAGACTACATCTTTGTTTTTTAACACATGGCCTGTCTACATTGTTTCCCTGCTTTCTCTCCACTGCTTTTAGGTTCTGCTCCAGCCTCTTGTGGTCCTGAATAGCATTAAGTGGGTAAAGGCGAAGAATGAAGAAGCTGGGTGGCCCACTCAACCAACCAGGGATGTTTCAGACTGCAGAAAAGAGAAGTTACTCGTGTGCAGGGTTTGTGTTTAGCCTATGTGGTGATGATATGGAGTTATAGATAGTAGCAGAACAGAGCAGCTGTTCAAATCAACTGTGTGTTAAATAACCAGGTCCAATCCCCTGCTTAATACTAACACCCACAACAAACAGACTAGCTCTCTCTCTCCCCTGATGTAAACTGTAAATCTGATTAATTACTGTGAATATATAATTATCTGTCTATCCCCGGCTCTCGTACACAGACACTTGCGCACACACACACACACACACACACACACACACACACAGCGTTGTACAGTATGAGGTGATTATGTGGCAATTACAACAGTCACAGTGACCAAATGAAAGCTGATCCTTGGAGAAAAAAATGGAGAAAATGTCGCTCCAAGTTTTCGGAGATTTCTGAGCTCTGAATCACAGCGTTCTCTTTTGATCATCACCGCTACTGCCTCTCTCCGATACACAGGCGGATTATTCCCCCTAAATCTCCCAAATCCCTAATCCTATTTATCTCAACGCCACACAAAAAAGGTGCTCTCTTCCCACTGCTCAGCTTATGTGTACAGTACAGATGTGAGTATACTTGCATTTCTACATTTATGAGGACCAGTTCAGGACATGAGGTAGTGACATTTCAGGCAGTGCTCACTTTGAAAGTGCTCTGTTTTAGGATTTAAGGCTATGTTTTAAGAGTTATATATAGTTATATATATTATATAGATTGTGTGATGGAGTGGATATGTATGGTATATTGTTAGGGCAATCATTCATCTAATTTTCATTCATTATTATTTGTTTAATTTGCTCCAAATGTTCTTCCTCAAGGTTGCCTGAGTCTGGGAAAACCTACATATTAAAGACGGACATAAATACAAAATACTGTGAAACCGACGTGAAACCGAAATTAATAAGTACGTTCAGGTGAAGTGGAAAAAAGTTATAAATAACTAATAAAATACATGCTCTCAACATTAAGGATTGTTGAAGAATATTAAGTGTTTTTAAACTTTATGTTGTTTTTAAGCAGAATTCATTGATTCTTTGGCCACCTGGGGCAGCAGAACAAGCTGTAAACACATATTATACTTTATAAAGTTATGGCGAACTTGTTAGTTCACATCCAGCCGACACAGATCAACATTATCATTAATTTCTGTCGTGTTTCTGGACACCTGGTGAATGCAAGTCCAATATTCACTCTTCTTTCAACTCTGTTTTTGGTCTCCAGCAACTCTTGAGTGAAATATTTGGCTCTTTAGCTGCTAAATGCTCCACTGTGTTCACCAGCTAGTTGCTAACTTTGTGTCTGTGCTGTTTGGTGCTGCCAGGTGTGTACAGTGGGGTTATGAATTGATTGATTTTTGCTCGTTTATTCAACCTTGAGATGTGTCGTAGTTTTTCATCTATCCAAACAAAATTCAGGCGTAACCGTTATAGTAATGCTCTTTACATTTTCTTCATTGAGTTTGTGGACGTCACATAGACAGTAGGAACAGTAGAGGGAAGACAAGCTACAATTAATTCACACAAATACGAGCAGGGGATAACGAGAGTGCAGCTGCTGCCAGCATGAATAAAACCAGGCCTTTAAAACCATTACATCCTGTTATCATCTTCGAGCCTCCTCCTCCTCTTTTCCTTTCTCCTCCTTTCTCTACTCCTCCTCTCGGTCTCATTTATGTTTCCCTCCTCTCTCTGTTCTACCTTCTTCGTCTACCAAGATGTTTTTTACTTTTCTCATTTATTTTCTCTTTTTGTCCCTCCAGGCCCAGCACTCCCTCCTTCCCTCATCTTTCTCTTTGTTTTCCACAGGTACCTGGTTATCTCTCATTTGGTAAACCGATTTTTTCTCTTCTCCTCTCAGGAAATATATTCCCTTTTCCTCTCCTCTCTCTCCCTTGAGCTTATTTGCCTTTTTCCTCACGTTTTTTTTTTTGCCCCAACCTCCCCAGGTATCCCACTGGGCTTTGCACCTGTGTGTGTGTGTGTGTGTGTGTGTGTGTGTGTGTGTGTGTGTGTGTGCTAATGAGCTTAGAGCTGTCTCCCTCCCAAGGTGAGGTGCCATGCTGAGGAAATCAGCACTGCTGGAGCTGCAGGTATCAACCACAAACACCTGCCGGGTTGAGCACTACCACACACACACACACACACACACACACACACAAAGTAATTTCCTCTGGCTCTCGCTCACATGCACACACACAAAAGAAGAAAATCATTTCCTCTCTCACACTCGTACACATATAAATGCAGAATAAATCTTTACTTTCCTCTCTCACATACAAACAGTATACAAACACACACACACATTAAATACAGTATGTTTTTTCTCTCTCTCTCTCTCACGCACACGCACGCACACACACACACACACACACACACACACACACACACACACAGCTGACTGCTGCACAAGGGCGATAGCACAACTCTGTCCTGTCAACATGCAGACTAATCAGCTGCTGGGGATTGTGGGTAAGCTGTAATAATCCCTCGCATGGAATATGGAAAGCATCAGAGAGTTATTCAATAGGACAGAGATAAAGGTGTGTGTGCCTGTTTGTGTGTCTCTGTGTGAGTGATGCTTTTCCATCTTTAATATGCATCTATACCTGAAGCTGACTCTCAGTTGGAGACACATCAGTCTACACCAGCAGCTAAACATCTGCCCAGCCCCCTCCCAGAGAAGCTGCAGCTGTCTGAGATGTTCCCTGCCAGAGCCACCAAGTCTTAATTAAGAACTACATCCTGAACAAGCCTCATTTAGTCAGAGAAACACCAGAGAATACTGCATCGTATTTACCTATCAAGAGGCAAACGCTTTCCAGAACAGAGCCTCCAACTCACATCTTAATCAACGCGGTGTCACAGTCAAATTAGGATGTAGTTAATGGGGAAATCTGCCTGCTGTCTAATCCTTTTTGTATCTGCAAGAGACTACAGTGTGCAGTTTGTCCTCTTTTGATCTGTCAAAGGTTCAGTGAAGAGTTATTTTTGTTGACACGCATTTACAGTGAAAGGGTTTTTAATATAATGTCATTGTTTGTAATGCCTTTCCACAGGCTTGTCGGCAAAAGAAGGGTTTCTCAGTGGTCGGTGATTGTAGGTAGAGCTCTGTCTCTCTGTAGAGGAGCCTTTTGGAACCATTGTTTCTGAAAAATAATCCCATTTTTCCATAGGGTATTATACAGCTAGTTCTTTGTGAGTACAATGAAGATCCAGGAGGATTCAGGTTAAACTGCACTGGATTATTTGTCATTCTGGTAACCACTATGTGCACATCTGCGACTCTCTAACTCGCTTTTGGTGTATGGGCTGTATACAATAATGAGATGTACTCAAATTAAAAAGTTCCCTGTATTGTAAATGAACCTGCGTCAGAATGAGTATCCCAGTATAGACTCGTTTCGAGGCAGACATTTTGACTTGTCAAAGCAGGAAAAGCACAGGTGTAAATAATAACACTAACGATGGCTCCATTCCATTAAGTGTCCCAGTAAGCCCTGTCATTGAGTGAGCATACACTGCTTTGACAAGTCAAAATGTCTGCTGTGAAAAGGGTCTATTGCACAGTGAAGTCTTATTTTTAACACCCTAAACTATTAATATGAACTATTATCCTTGTAATTAGAACTAAATAAAATGTATTGACACTCATATTTACTGTGTCTGTTTAAGTTTAAATAATCAGAATATCTTCTCCATTCAAACTAATATCATAACTAACATTAGTGGCTGGGGGTGTTCTCATCCAGCATATCTGCTGATATTCACAGTATGTAAACACACGTCTTCCTCGGCCTATACTTTCAATATTTTCTAATTTGTATGTGTGCACTGAAATCCCATCTTGTCTATTGTTTATTTTTTTGTGTTTATCTTACAGCATGTACCAACACAAGTTCCTTCAATCATCGTGATTTATGAGTCTGAACTGAGCTTGTTTTTTTGTGAGTAGCACAACTTCAAACACTCTCTCACCCAGCTGTGGTGGAATTGATCAGAAAATTGGTGAGCGGTTTTCAGACACACAGCTCCAGGACTGTTTTCCCCCGAGGACTGAAAACTCATCATCTATTGATCCCCCAATAGATAGCTATAAACTAGGGTCTGCTGATCAGAGACACTGATTACCTATACCATGAATCATTCCAACTAATGCCAACCGCAAGCGTTTGAACACACACAAGCGTTTCTGTCTTTGACTGTCTCACTTTTGATCCCAAATTCTACATTTATCGTCCACAATTACATTGAAACAAAGGAATAAGAAACTTTCTCATCAACAATCAGGATGCAAAGGAAATTAAAACTCCTTTGTCACCCTCTGGGTCATGCTAATCCCCTATCTTTATTCTTTTAGCCTTGGCTCTGCGACTACGCACACACTCAGAGGACAACACACAAAATGTTCCATAATTATGCCGGAGGAAATAGCTAACAGCGGATACAGATCCTAAACGGTGTGGGTCCTCCCCAGAGTCCGGATTTTCAAGGGTTTTAATCAGTTAAATATGTGCGTGGCTACGTGGCTAATCTGCTGGTTAATCACACTAACACTTTTTATGGGATTGCTCGCTGCAGCAAGGATTACCGCACCACAGATCACAACCTGATTTCCATAATCCTCTTCTTCTGATAAAACTCTGTTTGTCCCCCATCCCGTCCTTTTGTGAGACTGTGAAACATCACCCATTTATTTCATTGATCCTTGGGTGTAGTTACTCTAAAGGCATCATTCTTGAGACTAACTCAGTGTCTCTCTCTCAGAATGAAATAATAATAATGGAAGATCAACGCCATATTCTAATTACTTTCTGTTATTTTCGGATCACTTGTCCATCAGTATAAACGTGCAGAAAAGTGAAGTGAAGAAAATGTGTTTCAGGTTTTTATTAAATCACCAATTAAAGTTATTGAACAAATACAGTCACTGAATAATGTCTGCTTTTTGATGAAATCACCTTGTATGTGCAAGAACAGCATTTTTCACTTCTCAACTGATTTCTGACATTGTTAATATTTTTGGCCACCTCTGTGGTGTGATTCTTAGATCCCTCTGAGCCCAATCTGACAGGAAGTCTGCACTTATTTGTATGAAAAAGAAATTGGTAGCCATTTTTGTATGATAAATATGAAAAACGGTGGACTGTGAGGAGTCTAACATGATCAAATCGTATCCTGACCATGATGAAAAAATAATGGTGACACAGTTTTCCAAAATCACAGCAATTAGTAGTTAGAACAGATGTACATAAAACCTAAATGAAACTTGTGTTGAGCTGTATGTGATGAACAACAGTTTAGGCCTGAAATAGGCCTAAAAATCCAGCGTTGAACAGTTGATTTTTAGGGAATTTATTATATTTTAAACAGTGTGTAGTGTCTCATCTGATGATCATAATGCTGATAAAAAGGATGGCACTGAATGTGAGTATAATCCTAAAAAATAACACATGTAAACTTTCAGTTTGTCTCCTTAAAAACATTTTGTATGTATGTATGTCTGTGTGAACATGTGTGTCTGTGCAACATATTTGCCAGTGTGATTTTTTCTTTTTTTTTTTATCTCTTGCTGTCTCTCTCCACTAGCCTCCATTTTCTGCTCCGAGGGTCCGGAGAATCCCCTCATGTGGAGAGAAGCTATGATAAAGTAAGCAGAAGAGAAGTGGGGGAGGGAGGGAGGGAGGGAGTGAGGGGAGGATGGATGGGAGGGAGAGGAGGAGAGAGAAAGAAAAAGAGAAAAGAGAAGGAGGGGAGGTTTGGGGAAGAGGGGGGAGGAGGCAAGGATGTTGGAGACAGAGGAAGACTGAGAATTAGGCTGGGAGTTGAATACGATCAGGGGAGGAGAGACAGAAGAAAGGCTATCAGGAGGAGGAGAACGAGAGGAGGGGGGAGGGAGGAGTGAAGGGGAGGGAGCCAGACCTTCAGTGGTGATGGCGGTGGAAATGGGGCTTTAACTGTATTACACTCTGGCAGCTCCATCTCCATCACTTTGTGGGTGAGTGTGTAAGCTCATGTGTTTACTTGAAGATCCTGTGTGTGTGTGTGTGTGTGTGTGTATGTGTGTGTGTGTTGGTGTGTGTGTGTAAATGCGTGTGTGTTAGTATCACACCCAGGGGGGCTTTACTCTGTCAGTGCTCAGCAATAATCAGCCTCTATCTCTCTCCTGATCATCTCCACCTCTGTCTCCCCTGCCACCATCACTCACCTCGCCACTCCCCCACCTCCCCACCTCCGTTCTCTCTCTTCTATTTTTCACTCTCCCTCACACCCACTCCTCCCACTTCACACACACACTCAAACACATACACACACACACGGTGTAGATTAATGCGCACGCGTGTGAATCGATTCAGCCTCTGCCCTTTCTAAGCACTCTACAAGCACCATTGGCCTCTCACTCTCCACTGAGCAGCATCTGTTTCACACTCCACTACTGCTGTATGCCATATCACTCCATCTCTCTCTCTCTCTCTCTCTGGATTCAAATGTCTTTCTGTCCTTGTCCGTCCTCTCTCTTTTGTCTTTCAGTGCTTCCCTTATACTTACAGATTCTCATGATCTGTTTTGCAAATCTGATTTCTTTCAACTCTCCTCTCTCTCCAACCCCCCCACGCTCCGTATTGATTAATGCTCAGTTGGACTGAGTGAAAAATCTTAAGGGTTTACAGTACATCGATAATAGGGGCTTAACTGTACTGCAGGTTTCGATGGCTTCCTGGTGGGATCCTGGATTTAAAAAGCCTAATTGGTCAATGGCTTATGGTCCTACTGACTGACTAATCTAGTTTATACGGCCAGATGGGAAAGATCGTTGTTTCCGTTAAATGTCAACACAGTAAACATGTCATGTTACCTGCTTTAGATCACTGTTGACTTTTTCAGTATTAAACCAGACCCTGATCTCTCCTTCACCTTAACCAAGTGCTGTGAGTGCCCAAACAAAACCACAACATTTTTTAACCTATACTTTAGTTGCTTTGAGCAGATATTGTGGGGAAAACAAATGAAATACAGTTCAGTGAACATGTGGAAGATCCATTCAGTATCAACATTTTGCAATTCGGCAGATACGTTAATTAAAAAACTTTACTGTTCACGTTGTGGGAAAATTGTCTTCGGCGGTGTCACCACATAATGTTAAAAACAATACAGGACCATTGACAACACGGGATGATGATGAGGACAAACAGCAGGGACTGATTTAAAAAATATAAATACAGACAAATACATAAAACATATAACATAAACATAATCCTGGCCTCATCAAACATAATTTCTAGGAGACAAGGTTGGAAAATACATGTTCATCAGCAACATAAAATGTGTAGTTTAAATATAACTGGGTAAAACACAATACTTTCCCAAAGCCATGCAACTTCCCTAGCAGTTAAAGTAATATACTCTATTTATTCATCCATCCATCTATCTGTTTTCCACCACTTATCCAGTACTCAATATGATAGAGTTGGTATTATACTTGTGTGTAACAGTCTGGCCGTTAATGCGTTAAACAAAGTGTACTAATTGTTTTACAGCTCAACATCTATTTTACCAACTGATACCGCCATCGTAACAGTAGATGGATGAGTTGAACATTATTAGGCCATTTTGTGCTTTAATTATACACCCTAAATATAGAGTGATATAGAGTGATGATGGTAAGCCACTAGCTTATTACAGTATGGGCTATTAAGGGTTCATGGGCTCGGCCACACTAGCGTTTATAACAGAAATACATTTGCTTCAGTAGATTCACTGTGATCAGTGGATTTGCTTGAAGAGCCAAAATAAATTCGCTCAATGCTTTCATGTGTGATTAAATTTTGCAGATGTGTGCTGTTAACCAGCTGCAAACTGTCTTGATAGTGCCGACCTTTGAGAGACCAAAATGGAGGAAGCTTTCAAATTACATGTACAGTAGTCTTGTCTTCATGGCGTTCCTTGTCCTCCACGGAGTGAGACGCAACACCAGTGGAGCTTTCCTCTTTGTATCCATTTTGCTGTGAATGAAACCAACCACAACCAACAGTAGTTACTGCATGACCTGCAAGTAGTCACTATGTCACCGAGCTTGCAGCGCCACTTCTGTCACACTAACGCATGAATATGTTTTTGCTATACCAGTTTTGGTCTTACCTCTTCCTGCAGGATCTTGAGGTATTCAGTGAAGTAGCACAACTGCATCACTGGCAAAAAGTCATGCAACCAGACTGGACACCCTTCACTCCTCAAGTGCCAAACGAAATTTAAATATCCATATTCATTGTTATGTTACAGGAAATATTTCTGTACAGTAACTTTTCATTGGTTAAGGAAACATTTGGATTTACATGGCAGTCTACAAACCACCATGAGGAATATGTTAGGCCAAAGGAAGCACTGGTAAATTAATATAGATAATGGTGCCTGCAGTGTTAATTCTTTTTTATAATATATATATATATCATGAAAACAGAAAGGCTGTTTTGTTATCATGGTGCTGTCAGGTAGCACTGACTCTGAATAAAGGCAGTTAGTGTGCATCTCTAATTTCCCAGGGAGAGACCGCAAGACGGGCTGTGACTCACAGCTCAGAGAGGAGATAATTACTGTTTCCTCCTCACCTCTCTTCCTCTCTCCTCTCCACCTCCCTCCATCCCTCCCTCGACTTCCTTTTTTTCTCTCTCTCTCTCTCGCTGCTCTTCCTCTCCAGCTGAGTGATTACCCCTCATTAAAAATCAGAATAAAACATTGTTAGCGCAGATCGTTAGGGCGCTCTCTCCCGCCTCTCTCTCACCCGCTACTCCGTCGTTAGCACTCAGCGCCGGCACTAAACGAGCGGCCTTTGAGGAATGTTATTCTAATTCCAATTAGCTCTTCAGGCTTGGAGGGAAGCCAAGTCGCAGAGAAAAACACTAAAGCGACGGGCACGCGCACCAGTGAGAAGCAAATAAGGGCATGCACACAGAAGAACAAGCACACACACATACACACACACACACGCATGCTTGAAACAAAGCACACACACATGCGCAAGTACACTGAAGTGACGTGCACGCTCATTTTCAAGAGACCAAACACACACACACACACACACACACACTCAAGCGACACACAGTGAATACTCTGAGAATAGCAGCAGCTAATGGCTTTGGCAGCACTCTCACAGGGACCTGAAGAGCAATTAGGCTTCAAACTACACATTGTAAATCCCCTCTGATTACTGTGTGTGTGTGTGTGTGTGTGTCTGTGTGTGTGTTAAGCGCTGTTTATCTGCCACCAATTACCTCGCCCTGCCACAAGAGACGCACACTGGATAAATGGAATCTATAAACACACACAGGCAGACTCAGGCACAAACACACACACACTTTTTCAGTGTATGCACTCAGGTAAATGTGCACACACATACAGCAAGCAGGACACACACGCATGCACACACACACACACACACACACACACACACACACACACACACACACACACACACACACACACGCGTAAACACACGTACACACTCAGAGTAGCTGTCTTATCAGTTTATGTTGGTGTGACTGGAGGATTTAGTCACATGACCTGCAAGACAGGAGCAGCCAGGCGCCAAAACTAATTTCCACCTTCAAAGACTCCCTTATCTCCTCAGACGCTGTGTGTATATATATGTGTATGTGTGTGTGTGTTTGCCTGCATGTGTGTGTGTGTGTGTGGTTGATGATCTGATGTCCTCTGACAGAAAGACTCGCAGCAAATCATGTATCACTGTCTCATCTGCATCAGCCAGGCAGGCACACACACACACACATACACAGAAAGAAAGCAACATAGAGAGAGACAGACTGATAGATGGACGGATCAGGAGAAAGATCACACACACACACACACACACACACACGCGCAGCAGTGCAGGGGGAGGTGGAGACAGTAAGAGCGAGGGAATAGCAGATAGGCCAAGTGAAGGATGTGAAGCGTGCAAAGAGATGGAGGGAGAGATGGATTTAAAGAGGGAGGGAGACACAAAGAAGAGCCGCATCTGATTCAGTGTCGTATTTCTTTCAAACAACAGATAAAAGCCTTGGGCCCTCACAAAGCCAAAGTTCAGGAGATACAGAGACGAAAAAGACAGCAATCTGTATTCCAACAGCTTCTGGGGAAGCAACTCTCATCCGACCTGTGAAGGAAAATATCAAAGGTGAGCTCGAGCAGAAAACAACCAGTTGGAAAAACACCACACCTGGAGCTACGAGGTTTTCCAGCGACAGCAGCAGCGGTGGTGTGTTGTATATTTCATGGTGCTCTTTTGAAGTTACTACATTTTCCACCGGCTCTTCAAAAGGTCGAGACTGCAACTGCGTTTCATCACCCCCCCCCACCACCACCACCACCACCACCACCACCACCACACCCCACTCCCCCGTACACCATGACTTTCTCCATCTCCTCGCCACTCTCACTGATGTTTCACTCATGTTGTATTCTCTCTGTTCGCCCCCCTCTTTCTCTGTCACCTGTGACTTCTCTCAAATCAAGTGAAAATCTCAATGAGATCAATTGAAATCAAATCATATTTAACGCTCGGTGACAGATCTGTGATGCTCAGGAGGAGAGGCACAAAGACAGCAGAGACAGAAAGGCGAGAGAAGAAGAGCACGCTCCTTCCTGACCCACATGATAAACCGCGAATCAAAACAGAGATCAGAGGAGGATATGATGTTTGTGTGTGTGTGGGTGTAAAGGCGAGAAGAAGACTATGTGCTTGACATATGTGTGTATTATATATATACTGTATGTAAATGCTCATTTAAGTGAACAGTTGTGCTTCCTGGATTCATTATTTCCAGTCTAATTGTCTACAAGGAATCATTTACATGAAAACATCTGTATAATGTGAAATAATTGCAAATGAGCTAACTGATTTACAGGTGAGTCAGAGTGACGACTGCATCATTAGCTGTAATTGGCCTGCTAATGATATACACAAAGTCAGACAGGGGGTGATTGTGTGTCCATGTACTGTACGAGTGTGTGCAGGATATTCTTCATATGTGTGACCTATTTGTTCATGTGTGTCCTTGTGTGTGTGTCTGCAGTGCTGTGTGTGATTTGTTGTCCACATCATATCCATTAGCATCCTCCTGACCTGGAGCCCTTCCAGCCAATCAGATTTTAGTGTGCTGTCAGCAGGTGTCGTCAGCTCGCTGTGAGATTTATCAAAGTGACGGAGCGCACCGCACAGCACGACAGCAGCATTTATCTCTCTCTCTCTCTCTCTGCACCACACACACACACACACACACACACACACACACACAGAGCACCCACCACATGAGAATCACATCAGCATCACTTTATTTACTGCAGAAGCAAAGGATGCTCATGCTGAAGAAGAGAAATATTGACAAGTCCTGTACTGCTGTGATCTTAGAACGTACAGACTCACGATATGAGGCCAACAAGATAATAATAGAAGACGAGGAGGAAGAGGAAGAAGAAGACAGAAACAAGACGAAGAAGAAAGAATGTAGCTCAAAGCGCGTTACAATAATGAGAAACAAGAAACACAGATACAAGAAAACGGTTGAGCAAAATAAGTAACTAATATTAGTAATAGTAGTAAAACTTTAAGACAAATGAACAAATACAGAATCAGTAATGGTAATAACATGAATTATAAAGGGAACAGAGACAGGAAATTATTACAAGTTAAAAGACTAGTTGAAAGCTAACAGATTTAAAGGATACTTCAGTTAATTACAACTCGTATCTTTGATAGTTTTGCTCATCATTCTTATCTGTAATAATAACACTGTCCTCACCAAGTTAACTGCTGAAATCTGGTAACACAACGGCGTTACCATTAGGAATTTTGACAGGTTGAGAGATATGATGAGTTAGACTCGTAAAATGATTACCTAAACTGTCCATTTTAGGTCCATTTTAGGTAATGATTAATCATAATCATTTTAGGTTAAAGTTGAATCAGGAAGTGGTCATGGATGTTTACATCCATGACCAACTTCCTGATTCAACTTTAACCTATCAAACTTGCCACAAAGTTTTCCTGTGAAATGAGGGATTATTACTCACATTTCGGACATGCTCACTCAGTGGTTGAGATAATCTGGCTAAACTGCCTCACTGCTTGTGTTTCTTTTAGGCAATGTCACCATGTTCTCAGATCTCAATGTTATTATAAACGATAACGGTATGATGGTCAAAACTAGAATAATAAGAATAAGACCCAAGCTGTAGGAAACCAGAATCCTCCTTTAAGTAATCAGCTAAAAATGCTCACTGGAGTTGCCTCCATAGTGTTTTGGGAATGGTATTCCCAATTTATATTTAGTTGAAAAAAGCTGCAACTTGAAATTGGTTGTGGTTCTGAGCGTCTGCACTGAAAACAAAACTTGAATACAGTATATTAATGCTTATTGCACTGAATGTGTTTCAGTCAGGAATTGGTTAATGCTGCTTTAAATCTGCCAAAAAAAAGTGATATACATCAAATTCTCTAAATACAACCTCTAACTGTATCTTTGACATGTAAATGGTTTCAAACAGCTTTTTGTAGGTTGATTGCTCACAAATCAATCTCACATTGTAAGATTTTCCCCCTCAGGACAGTCCTCACACACACACACACACACACACACACACACACACACACACACACACACGCACACACACCATGCCAGCCATGACCTTTGACCTTTCACTGTGCTACGACCCTTTCATGATGATGTACAGCAAGCTCCTCATCTCCATGGTAACATGAACTAGTTGCACAGAGCAGCGCCACGGGGGAGACACTCACACACACACACACACACACACACACACACACACACACACACACACACACACACACAAACAAACACACACCCTAATAGGGCTCTCCATCTGTCTATGTAAATCAATCCTGACCTTTGCTGAACTCTGGCTGTGCAGTTTGACAGTTAATCACTTGATAAGTGTATGTATGTATGTGTGTGTGTGTGTGTGTGTGTGTGTGTAAGCTATTGTTTCTTGTTTAGTGTAATTGAGTACAGAAAAACAGCAGGCCACCAAACCATCAGACAAAATGGAAGCAGCACAGTAGTGTATGTGTGTGTGTGTGTGTGTGTGTGTGTGTGTGTGTGAGATGACGGTAAGATGTTGCTGTTTTCTGACCTTGGTGGTGAATCAGACGAGTGATGTCTGTCTGTCTGTGTGAAAAGCTGAGACAATGATGGACACATTATTATTAATCTATAATTATCTTCATGTATGAATAATACATTTACAGTAACGTTACCTTGGTTACAGCATACGCCTCATTTCTGTCTGTGTGTCTATTAGAAACCATGTTGTTGTTGCTAAGTTTTCACCCTAAAGAACAAATGACCAGAGACTAAATTAGCACAGAGACTATCTGTGATTCACATGTTTGTAAGATGTTTGCAAAATGCTGATGTAGCCTATATGCTGATCTCTGTAAAAATATGTTTCTTATACAATGGAAAAGGAAGAAAAACATTTTAGGTGAGGAAGTGAAGAGAATAAGCATTAAAGAATAGGCTGGTAAAATTCTGTTTTGCTAAAAACTGCAGTGCCTAGCTGTTTAAGGAAATTACAGGGGCCTTTTTAAAAGAATCAACCCATGCATTTGTAAAGATGTATGTTCGTGTTCAGTAGTGAATGGGTGCCAGAGACAGGGAAGAGAAGTGTAAAAGTATTGAAATAGAGGACTAACACATTGTTGCTTATGTAAGCAATAAGAAAAATATGGAATAAAGCTGCAGTGTCACCTCTACTTATGTTAACCTTCAGCACAGTAATAGTATTTGTGATAAACTAGATGGCAGCTCATCTAAACCAAATCTAGGTTACATTCCTGCGTGAACAACATGTCGATATCGGCTGCTCTTGTGTGTGACGAGTTTGGTCAATATGTCAATACAGTTTGTAGACGAGATCTCTATCATTATGTCAGTGGGAGCCTGCTTTGTGCGCAAACACACACACACACACACACACACACACACACACACACACACACACACACACATGATGTCAATGGACTGCCAGTGGATTTGATAGATGAATGCAAATGCACACAATCTGTTTTTCTACGCTTTGACTCCGATAAACAGAACACAGAATCTGATTTTTAGCGGTTAAAATGTCATTCTTAAATTGCAGTGGGGACACGGCATCAGACAGAAATACAGATGTCTGGTCTCTGAGGGGGATTCAGTTTATAGAGAGGGACTCTGTGGACATCGACTGCAGCTGGAGCTTATTGACAAGACATCAACAAAACACTGCTTCTGCTTAGACACTGTGAAGAATACAGCCTGGCAACCCCCGCCATCAGCCCGTCAAATGCTATCATATCGACTTTGAATCTTACCGGCAAAGACATTCAAATATGCTGCATGTGGTTTTGAATGTTACTACAGTGGAGCCAAGTTGTACCCCCCCCTCAGATTAACCTAATCAAGCTAATCTGTCAGATTAACACACATTATAAAACGGCCACTAATCCCCGTCCGTCCTTCTGCAGAACCAAATGAGCGGTCATTGAGATAAACAGAACTGCAGCATCTCTTCTGTCATTAGACTGAAATACATGTCACACGTACAAAAACGTTTCCCATTATTGCTTTACTGTTTTATAACTTCTTTTATGTCTCAGGTGTGTGCACAGGGACAAGAGTGGCTGTCTCTTAGGCTAGATTTCTACTGAAACTATTGGACTTTTACAGCAATATCCTACACCATGTCACATGTTTTACTTTATATTAAATCAGAAAATAAAACTAAAATAAAACTGAAATGCGGCCATAATTTGTTTTGTGTGTGATACAGTCTCAGTATGTGGTATAATAAGATAATAGTGTGTATTATTTAGAGTTACTTTCCATGAAATATCATGCGCTTAAAATGCAGTAACTTGAACTAACTTGTCAATGTCACAATGAAATTTGAACAAACTTCTTTTACATAAATGTTATATAAATTTTAATAACGAGAGACCTTTAATGTATGTGTGTGACATAACAGCATTACTGTGAATACTATTTATAAAGCTACAGGACTACATATTACAGCACAGCACAACAAGCCAGTCTTGTATTATAGGAGGCTGCTGCCCTCTTGCCTGCAGAAGTGGAATAACACACAGTGTTTATTCGAACTATTTACAGTAAAGCTGTGCACTTAGAGAGCAAAATATTATTAAAGAACATGGTTTCCAAGATCAGAAGATGACAATCAGTGCCATAAAAAGATGTTGTGACACTATATCTATTTGTTTTAATACCAAGACTGTAACTTATAAGAGCTGCTTACATATCAAATGAAGATTTATTTTTTTATCTATTAAGTCCCCTCCCACCCACCCACACACACACACACGCACACACACGCACACACACACACACACACACACACACACACACACACACACAGACATTGCCAGACATTGCTGAAATGGTTTGTGTCTTTGATGACTTTGTCAAAACCAGACATGACAAACAATATGACAGATATCAATCGGGTGCACCAGACTATGTGTGTGTGTGTGTGTGTGTGTGTGTGTGTGTGTTAGGGGTGGCTGTGTGTGTGTGTGTCTGACGTGGAGGACAGTCTGCTGTCCCAGATGTCATCAGAGTGACCAGTGGTCCCGTTTTCTGACCTCTGACCTTTCCAGATGGTGACACCCCGCTCCCTCCATCAGGGACCCCTCCCAGGAACTGTGTGTGCGTGTGTGTGTGTGTGTGTGTGTAAAAGTTTCAAAGACTGACTGATGAGGTTTGAAGGATGTGTCATAAGGGTTTAAGTTAATTTAAGCTCTAATCTGATTTCAAAATTTCGGTCTTTGTAGAAAAGTTTTGGGTAAATCTTGGAACGTGAAATGCAAGATAAACCTTTTGTCATGACTCCACCACCAATATTTCCAGAAAACATTATTGATGAATCAGCTTTACCATGTGACTTGTTTGTGTTTTTTCCTCAGCAGAGCATCTTCAGATAGCATATACCTGAACTTTACTCTTTTTTTCTGGGCTTTTGGAAAGAAGAAAGGTTTTGTGGTATTCTACGTTTTCTGAACCTGCAGATGCAAAAAAGCAAAGAGAACCTGATCTCTCTCCTCTACACTAATATATTCATTACTGTCATTAACCTTTCTGCTACACAGTCCCCTTATCTAATTATCCCCCTGTTACCACAGAACACACACACACACACCCACACACACACACACACACAATTCTCAGCTGCTGCTCCCGACACACCCCGTCCCCACCTCCACTACCCCACATGTTGTTTGACAAATGAGTGGTCTCGCCTCATCAAGCAAATGACAATTCAAACAGATGGGAGGTGGAGACAGGGACCCGTGCCAGCTCTAAACAGACACACACACACACACACACACACACACACAAAGACACATACACGCACGCTAACACACACTGTGCAAAATCCCTAACATATGTTGCAGTTATACAAACAGCTATGCTCAGAGGCACTTGCAGACGCTCGGGGAGTATAGCTAACAGGAGGGTCTTTTAGAGCAGCAACCAACGAGAAATTATCTGATTTATTGATTCGTCTCCTCCTTTGTGCCTTCATAATGGGGGTGCAGGTTGCGTGAGCATGAGCAACAGACAGATAGATAGATTGATAAGTAGACACCTCAGGTATCCGTGTCAGTACCAGTAAGTAACTACTGTACTTACGTAAAGAGGAACTCCACCGATTCTCCACATCAAGGTCTGTTTACAGATCTTGGGGACTTCTACTGCTTGTGTGAAAAAAACTTGTATAAAGGCCTTTGTGGCTCCAGAGGGAGCTGCGTGAAGTCTGATAAATGTTTTAGGGCAATCTTTCAGAGCTGTGGCTTTAGAAGTATTTCTTCTAGTTGGTCAAACTACCATCACTCATGGATCGTTACAAATGCCTGTATCAAATTTCCTGAATAAATCTCCAAATAAAGATTGAATGTTTTATCTTTATGACACCAGACAATGTTTTTATTGACTTTTAACACAGCCACAGAGAGACCTTAGTTGCGAAGGCAGTGACTTCACAGTTGCAACTCTAATGCATCAGCAAACATGCAAAAAGAAGTTTAATCTGTAAAGAAATAAATAGCTTCAATGCTACATGCACATTTAGATAACTGGTGGTTCTTGAGCTTTTATTGTTGTAAATTATTTGTTTGGAAATTCTATAAATGAAGTTTGGAAAAAAAAAAAAAAAACCCAATACCAACTTCAGAAAGGTTTTGGAGGGGTTTCAGACGCTGTTTGAGAATCAAACAAGCATTTCATTTGAAGCATATTGATACCTTTATACGCTGCCCTTCAGCAGGCTGATAATATAGATAATATGGCGTTATTATTAAGAAATAATAATGACATTCTCGATAACATCAATTGTGACAATTTGCCAAGATCACATGTACACATTTAAACAGTCACAGAACTGTATCCGAGGGATGAAAACAAAGGCTTTGCTTCCTGCCACCTCTCTTTAATGCTTACCTAATTTTCATTACTCATACCAGATAATAAAATGACTGTAGTTGTTTAGAGCATTTGTGCAAATTGAAAATGATCTGCTGTATGTTCAGCTCCAAAAATATAAATTCTATAACACAAAGAAATCCTCAGTGGGAAGTACAATAAAAAGAAACGTAACACTGTGGGGTAATATAATAAAGACGGTGGGTTGTGACGTCAGCATAAAGTCTCATACAATCATACATTGCACCAGGGTTCATCGCATATGAAACAAAGATGAGGATGGGCATTTCTTGCTTTAAGTTCTCCCATAATTCTCAGCGTCTCCATGTCGGCAATCGATGCAGTTCACTTGCAATAAAGTTTGACATTCTGGGTGGATCAAACAAGAAACGTCAGTTTCCTTTCAGGCCACCAACATGCTGCAGGTGTCATTTCAAACCAGCACTTTCACTGATCACAACTGAGCTCAGAAGTATATACATAATATAATACGCTAAAATAACTCTCTGTCCTCTATAACATGCAATTGTCAGCATCACATACTAATGTCACATGCTCATATACCTGGCTTCACTTTCAAATCCTTCTCACACATTTTACTTCACTTTCACAACTGTCTTTCTTCACAACATGGCAGTGGCAGTCTGGGCAAACTGTGCAAATCATATCAAATATGTGGAAGCAACTATATGTGTAATAGCATAATACAATATGAAAATAGCTGTCACATGGAACAGTAAGACTTCAAGCTGTGGCTGAAATGCAGCTTGGTACATCGTGTTTAAATAACCTAGAATATCAAAAGGAATCTGAACAGCTGTGAAGTTGTGGATAGTCTGCTGTGATCCCGTGTCACTTGTTTGCTCATTTAATCCATATGTTAAATTGTTTTGGTTATTCACGATGACGACTTGTTCCCGTTGCTGTGATTCTGCAGAGATGATGTCTTTTTTCTTGTTTTGTCAGGTTTCTGCATTTCTTGTCCTTGTTCCACCTGTGTTGAGTTCACATTAAGTCAGACGTGGAGGTCTGGCTCTGGTGACTTTCATCAGGTGCAGCAGGAGAAGGTTGGTTTATTCCTGGGAGCATCTAAGTTGGGCAGCGACTTATAGTGACTTTTTTCATCAAAAGTAGCCTGTTTTGTTACCTGCCTGTGGGGGGGAAAGAGAAGAGGAACAAGTAGAACAAGAAATTCAGGGAAGAAAAAATCACTAAATCATTTATTTTGCAGTGTTATCATGTGTTTTTTAAAAGTAGCCGCCAATCATTAGTCCTCATGGATCAAACAATTTCATTAGAGCTAATAAAGTTCAGCAGGGCAGAAGCTACAGTATACAGGCCTCAATCGAATGAGACTATGAGGAGAACTTGTTCATGAGACTGAAAGCATGTGTTTTTTTACTTTGTTTGGGAACAAACATGTGTTTTGAAACCCATTTAAAGGTTCTGTAGGACCTGTAGTAGCTGCATGGAGCTGTTTTTCTATGAGCTTTGTTTATCTTGTGCATATGCACGAGGACGCACAAGCGCGTGGTTGACACAATACACAGTCCTGCCAATGTTTTAACACTATTCCACTGATCAACAGGTGGCAGTAACACGCCACCAATATTATGAGGAAAGAAATGCATTCAACACATGCATTGTTAGACCTCAAGGATACATACAGTGTGTTTTGGTGAGTAACACTGAATGTAAACATAACTTTGTTTATTCACAAGAAAACTCCACAGGGCCCTTGTTAGTTTTCCTTTGCATTAAAGGTCACAGTTAAGAGCTTGGAGTATTTGCTGCTCATTCTGTATATAAGGTGGTCCTGATTCTTTTTTTTTGAATTATTTAACTTGACGAATCAACCCTTATTATCCCTCAGAGATGGTACCTTCAGATTTTGTTGTTATGGCAGGAAAATGTTCTAACGTGTAACTAATGTTAAGGTACAACACTTGTGCCCTAGAACAACCATAACTGGATAAATGGAATGCAGCCAGTAATTGTTTATTAATTACACCTGTGATTGACAAGTGAAATGTCTCCTGCAAGGTCAAACTTATAAAAGAGTAATGGGCTATCAGCTCCTCAGTGTTTTCAATGTCTGACTTATGAAGATAATTTATCTTGGAAATTAACAATTTTGTGAAGATTAAAACTTCCACTGCTGTTTGTGTTTTGTAAATTGAGCTGACTGAATCAGTTGTATCTCACCTGGCCAGGTGCAGCACAGCCTCCAGGGTGTTGGAGCCATCTTTGGCACTAGTTTCACAGAACAGGGTGTTGTATGTCTGTTGAGTAAAGACAGGAAGCCATTAATCCTTAATCATTCATTTGTGTTGACTGCTAGTCAAAACCCTACACCAAGGGACAAGTTAAGGGTTAGGACTTGGATTGATATTTGGATTAAACTAGGATCACAGTTAGGCGTGTATATGTAGCTGGTGTGCCGAATGACCTCACGAGTATAGTAAGATGAGTGGGTGTTTATTTGTCATTACCATGGCCAGTTTTTCTCCATAGCTGGTGGGAAGACAGTTAACTCCATCTTGTCTAAGATCACACTTATTACCCACGAGCATGATGGGAATATCCTGCTGGGACACATCCTGCTATGCAAAACAACAACAACAAACAAAAAGGTAAAAACACAAACAAACACTCAAGTAAAGTACAAGAACCTCAAAATTGTACTTAAGTACAGTACTTTTGTAAATGTACTTTGTATCTTTCTGCCACTGGTGGTACATAGTGCGTTATATCAGACAACACATGGCACAATGTTACAAGCCACAGACTGCATGCACACATAAAAAGTCACATAAATGTCAACATGCCCACAGTTTAACAGCAGAACACAATCCATTCACTGTACATCCAACACTTACATATCTGCTGCATGTAAAAAAGAGAGAAACAAGCACTTAGTTTGATATTCAAATGAACATGTGACTTTTACTTATAATAACACAAATGCTGCCAATACAAACTTCCATTACAGAAAAGTAGATGGATTTCACCTTTGCTATTCTGCTGAAGTCTGGAACTTTTTTGCTAACTACTGTAATACAAACAGCGTCAGGCAGTAACTTTATAGCAGAGGAGAGTAGTCCATTACCTCAATCATGTCCACCCACTCTCTAACGTTTAAGAAGCTCTTCTCACAGGAGACGTCGTACAGCAGCAACACACCGTCCGCCCGGCGGAAATAAGACTTTGCAATGCTGCGAAACCTGAGAGGAGAAAATGGTTCAAGACACACGCAAATATATATATGAACTTCTCTGAGCAAGTTAGCAATTAAACATATTACATACATATGTATATACATCAGTTATTGTTTGTTGTGATAGGATAAATACAATATGTCCGCTCTACAAAGAAATCATTGAAAAGTGAATCTCACTCTTCTGTTTAAAAATCTTTAACTCACCTCTCTTGTCCTGCAGTGTCCCATAGTTGTAGTAAAACGGGTTCTCCATCCACGATTAGTGTCTTCATCTGGAAATCCACTCCTGAACACACAAAGGAGACACAACCAACATGTCACACTACTAAACTTGTAAAAAAAATTAAAAAGAATAAAGGAAAAGACACATTTTACATGACAATATTAAGTAGTGCCCTTGCTCAGTGGCAGTACCTTTTTAGATTAACAAAATATCTACTGTAGCTATGACTTCATGCCACCATGTGCAGAAATTAATCATTAATCAGTCAGCGGACACTTCCTCTTAGAATATTTCTTGGGGAAAAGTTGTTTCCTTAATTTGAGAGAAGGAGACACTAAAGCTTGTTATGTTTACTAAATATTGTCAAAGAGCTGGCTTTAGTTTATCCAACTCACCCAGCGTGGCGCTGGAGTTTAATTTGAATTCGTTCTTGCAGAGGCGAAGCAGGAAGCTGGACTTCCCCACAGCAGCATCTCCAGCCAACACGATCCTGTAGGCCTTCTCTGAGGTCATGTAGCCCAGGTCAGTGCTGTCCTTGTCCTCCTTCAGGAGAGGGGACAGAGAGGACAGAGGGAAGACAAGGGAGAGTGAAGCACTCATGCAGCACTCATTAGCTGACTGTATTTACATTCTGCACATTCACTTCATGTTAAATATATTTTGTCCTCAGCATCGACCACTTTGCAGTTGCTGCTTTTCTTATTTGTATCTCTGTCCATCATCAGCTCTGTTGAGTGATGGAGATGAGGGAATTATGTCTCATTGTAGGTCAGGAAATGTAATGAAATACATAAAACAAACTCTAAATCCCCACTAGCAGCAGCTAGATATTACAATGTACACAATGTAAAAGTGTTTATAAATAAGGAAAAAACATATTGATGAGTTTGCTAAGCTTGGTGCCATACAAGTGGTGGAGCTAAAAATGTAAAGTTTGTCCTGAGGAAGGTGCCAGAGAAATGGCAATGTGATCATAAAAATCTAAGCCTTCATTTTGAGTCCCAAAATCCCAAAATGTATCCAGGTCACTGTCAATTGAGATTAATCTTCATCCTCTTGAATATTTGCAGCAAATTTTATGAAAGTCTGGAAAGTTTGACATGATGGTAGCTCTAGATGAAAGGTCTGAAAGTCACCAAAATCATTGGGAATAATCTTCAAATGACCATGAACATGAATACCAAATTTGATAGAAATCTGACCAGGAGCTGTTGAGATATTTAGCTCTGGAGCAACATGTTGGAAACAACAGGAAAAATATAATTTCTCAACAATCCATATCTCCCTTTTTCAGTCAGGTTGTGGTGGCAGAACACAACTGGATAACCTCCTCTCTCTTTTACCTGAACACTGATGGCACTGAGGGCTTTTCGTGTAATCGGGGGTTTGGTCACACTGATGGATTCAGCTGGCTTCCAGTCCAAAACTGAGCTGCTGTCCGACCCGAATGCTGATTCACTGTCCTGCATCTCTGCTGGCTGTGATGTAGACACACAGATGTAGCAGACGTTATAACACTGATACAAGAATCTACTCAGACACAGAATTCACATGTTATCACTACGACTGCTTTACAACATGATAACCTGTACAGTAGCTGTGACCATGAGTCCTGCTGCACAAAACATCTCAGGTTTAATATTTCTCGTTTGATGTCACAGCATTTTATTTTTGGCATACTGCTAAAAGCTTTTCAAAAATGGCTCCTTAACCTCAATGATTTACTTCTACAATGTTCTTTTATATTTATTAATTGAAGCAGAGTCTGAGTGTGGTTACCATGCAAACCCATCACTTCACCCAACTCTCACAGACTCACAGATCACCCGTCACTAGCAGCTATTATTTGGGGGCTAATTACTCACTTGACCACCTAAAAATCTCTGCAGCTGTATGAAACTTTCTTCATGTTAGTTGGTCCACCAGCTTGGTCCTGACTGAAATATCTCAACAACTATTGGATGGATTAGTGGTGATCCTCTAACTTTTCCTCTAGCGCCAACATCAGGTCAAATTCTTTGGTTTTTTGGTCAAATACCTGCAAAACTAATGACATTCCCATCAGCCTCAGCTGTACTTTGTGTTAAGTGCTACTTAGCAAATATATATATAAACTAAGATGATGAAGATGGCAAATATTATACCTGTTGAACATCAGTGTGTTGGCATTATCTTTGTGAGCTTGTTGCCACGATGACATTACATCAAACACTGTACAGCCTCACAGAGCCGTTAGTGTGACTGTAGACTCTTAGTCATATAGATAGATGATAGACACAGTATCGATGGGCGTGTACACTTGTGTCTATGTGCTTGACTTCCTTATTGTCTCACCTCAGAGTTTTCTCCCATCATGCTATCATTGTTGTCATCCTCCCCTTTCTTCTCCTCCCTCTCTTCCTCTTCCTCTTCCTCTTGACTTTTGACCTCCTGCTCCGAGTCGTAGCCTCCATGAGAACCCCTGAGTGTCGACAGGCCGCTGTCCATGTAGATCTCAGGCAGGCTGTCCTCCTCGCACTCACTGCTGTGTCTGCGTTTCAGGCCTGGGTCGCACATGGCCAGGGCCAGAGTGTCACAGCTGGGCCGGCAGCTGTACAGAGGGTAATCATCCATACGCTGGCAGAACCTGAGCAAGAGGTTAGGAAATAATCCGTGACATAAAACACAAGGGTCGGTTCAGCCAAATGGCGGTATCTAGCCACTGAGATAGTTTTGTTTTCATGTGCCTGAGATATCTGTCTCTGAGAGTTCTGCCGTGGTCCCAATACAACAGCAGTAAACAGTTTGGACACACTGGTCCAGAGCCATCAACGTTTTTACTATTTCTTCAGTAGAAAGTGATATCTTAGAGGTGATGTCCTGGATTCAAATCCAGCTGTGGACCTTTGTTGTATATCAACCCCACCTCTCCTCACTGTGTGTTTAATAAAGACTAAAATGCCCCAAAATATAAAAAACAAAAACATACGAATGGCTTAATATCACTAGGTGTAAGTGAGAAAAAATATTTGTTTGTAATTTGGGTGAACCAACCCACATTTATACTTTAAAACTAATACACTGTAACACTAACTCCCCTCAAAAACCCCATATCCAATATCTGTTGTTATTTATATTTTGTGTAATTTATTGTTTTACGTTAGATTTTCCTCTGTGTAATTCTTAAAGTCTGTAAACTGTATGTCCATCATACAGTATGTGTAGTCTGCATGATCACATTACAATTTAATGTGTATGTGTACATGTATATGTTGTTTTTATATTGCTTTTGTCATGTTTTTCTACATGCTTTGAAGGGAAACAGTGTACGATTTCCACTGCATCTATACGCATACCTGTAAATGGAAAAAAAAGATAAAGCCTTATGTAATACTTAATGCTAAAATACTTTATTGTAGGAATATTTTCTCTCTTTGTGGCCACAACAGGGAGAATTCACCATTACGAGCTGTTATTCGTTCACTTCAACAGAAAAGATCACCCTTTCACCTCTTATTAAGATGTCAAGCTGTATATACAATAAGTGGACTGGTGCATATCTTCCTTCTTTATCACAATGAGACAAAACCTTTGTCCTTGGACACCACAGACTCATGTGGTTCAACTTCTCAGCGCACCTTAAATAAATATCTCACAGCACATTCAACATTTACTTTACTGCTGTGTGAATACGCAGTTATGTGTCCTAAGAAAAAAACAACCTTCAACTGAAGCAAAAGCGTCTTGATTTCATGCGTGTTACTGTGTACTTAAGAAAAATCCCTTTTGCACTGTAGATGCAAACGGCTCAAACCTGATCAACCTGGTCTGAAAACCCCTGAAGCTGCTAAACAGATAATCACCCTAAATCTACTGTTTAACCTTAAATGCCTGTTCTTGTATAAATAATAAGTCCTCAACAATCCAGACACGGCTTTACTCTTTAGAGTTTCCTAAATGAAGAATTAAAATGCTTGAGGAATAAGAAGATAATATCTGGTGCATACTGAAAGACTGGTGCAGAAGGTATGGTGATTTTTGAAGAGATATACATTCATACCCTTCTTAATCATCTGCGTTGTTTGTAGGTCTTACCTATCCATTAATGCATAGGGTGATGTGTAGCAGATGCTTTTACTTCTGCTCCTGTCCTTTATTTCTCCTGGCGAGCACCCGGTGCCAGACTGTAACACACAACAATTACAAATCATACTGTGATTGTTTTGTAACACAACATGCAGTTTTCAACTAACAAAAAACATTTTTAATCAAACTCTGAATGCTACTGCTTAACATCTGCTGTTCCAGTGAATTTAAATTATATAAATAGGTTTAAGCATTAGAAAGCTTTTCTCTCTTTCTTACTGTGAGAAATGAAAAATGCATCCTCAAATATACAACCAGCAGAGAGAGAGAGCTGCAGAAAAAACCTGATTAATCAAATACGATATTGCGGCGTATAAGACTGCAATTCAACTTTAACTTTAAAAAATTGTAAAAAAAAAAGATTGATACTCAACTCAAAGGAACGCGAGCCAAAATAAATCCAGTCAAATGTCCCAAAAGTGAACTGAATATTTATATATAGCGTCAACCTCTTGCAATTTGGAAACTGAACTAGGTTTGAATTTTGATTATTTTTCGTTTAACTGTTCAGCTTTACCCTGGTGATCCTCTCCAGAGCCGCCCTCAGGCCATCGTTGCTGTCATGGAGCTTCCTGTTGGCTGTCCTATCCACACACACAGAAAAATAGTCGTTATTATATATTTTTTAAATTCTTGAATATATTTCTGAGAACAATAAGATCTCTTTCCATCTCTAGTAGAAAACCTCAACAACAGTCAGTGTGTGTGATGCCGTCTGACTTACTGCAGGATCTCGATCTGGCTCTCCAGGATGTCTCGCTCATCAGAGAAGTGCTTCATGAGCTCCTCATCTCTGCAACAAAACACAGCTGATGGTTATTATGAATATTAACCAAAACAAACAAAAGCAACCTAAATTAGTGCCAGTAAAAAAGTGTGTTTTTAAAGTGTTTTTTAGTGTCATAAAGGACATCCTGTGCATAACATGAACTGCACATCCATCATGAGGATGAAACTCACAATAATCAAATAATGCTGACTTTGAAAACTGACAATAAACAGGATGAGAGATATTTCCAAGCCTCTGTGTCCCAGTTAATGTCAGAAAAACAAAAACATTTTTCACCGCAGGTCAACTGATTCCCTCAAAGACATTACACCACATTTATGATTAACATGAGACAATTCAGAGACACAACAGTGTAAACACCATCACTGAGATGGTCCGAGGAGGAGGAGTGTTATCCTGCCGGTGGCCCTGTTGCTTCTGTTGCTAAGCAACACTTCTGAACAAGTTATTGTGTGTGTGAAGTCACTCCAGGATATCCTGTTTCAGCTGTGACAAAATGAAAACACCCCACGGGAGCGAACGCATCGTCAGTCAGTCAGAGGGGGGCGTGGCCTCCGTCTGTCTCTGTCCCTCTGCAACAAAACCTCTCAACAGTGGGGTCGTTTGATGAGCCGACTAGGGCCAGATTCATATTCTAAAACTACTTTTAAATTAAAAATAGGTTTGAAATGTATGTAAGTTTGAGCATTTGGAGTTTTCTACATGTGATGGAGAAGAGGGTGCAAATATTTATTATTCTCAAGTTCACATTAATGTACAAGTGAGGCGAGAAAAAGGTGTAGAAAACCTGCTCTACAACTCAGTAATTCCAGGTTTAGGCTCTCAGAGTTCACACTGAAAGCGATGAGTGTGTATGTTTATAGAGAGAGGGAGATGATGTGTGTATTATATAACAATCCTTTTTCCTTCTCACTGTGAAGAATTCAAACTGCATCCCCTAATGTATGATCTAATAAAATATGATGCTGTGGCCTATAAGACTGGAAAAAAAAAAAAAAAGGCTGCAAAAAAGGACCTGAAACTCAACTCAACGCAACATGAGTCGAGATAAATACAGTCAAATGACCCAAAAACTGAACTGAATAATCATATAAAGAAATGAAACCTATAAACATCAACACACAGCATACAAAAGGAAACAAAACCAGACCAAACTGTAATAAATTCACCGTTCAGAGCTGATGCTTTGATCCGTCAGCTCTGTCTTTAGCGAGTCCATCTCACTGCGCAGACAGGCGACTTTGGTCTGAGACTTCATCAGCTCCTGTTTTAACCGCTGGTTCTCCTGCAGAAAGGAAGAGGGAAAATGGCAGAATATGAGTGTGTTATAAAGAAGGAGCAGAGAGACACCTGACCACTCACAGAAAACGGACTGAAATGACAGAAACATGACGTTAAAAATGAGTATATTCAGCCTCACCAGCGTTAGCTCATTGATCTTCTTCTTCAGAGCTGGGCTCTCGTCTTTCACAGTGATGTTCTTGTACTTCTCTTCTATCTGATGGACAAGTTCACACATTTAGGATTATTCGACTTTCAGGTAGACCTAAATCAGATTGTACTCACTCTGTAGTTTTAGAACCTGCATATACTGTTCACATACATACACATACTCATGGTAACTTTGACGTTTTAACCAGTGGATTTCAGTGAATGCAGTCCAGCTGATATTTGTGTTTTCACGAGGTCAAAAGAATAAATTAGTCCTGTTCATAAAGGACTCAATTTTTTTTACGTGTAATATGAAAAAAATAATGAAAAAAATTGGTTTTAACATGGGAACAACATTATTTGTTGTATTTTGCCTATTATCTACATGCTGTTCTGTTCATGTCAAGTCTCACGGTGCTGGTATGATGTTGATTCTGAGCAGAATCTAAATGTACAGTAAGTGGGTTGTGGGTTGATGGTGTGTTATAGTGAACATGGAGTGCAGTCAAAGAGGTGAAAAACGTACCATCTGCATCCTCTGGATCTTACACTGCAGCTCACACACTTCATTCTCATAACCTCTTCGTAACTCACTCAGCGCGGCCTCTGTTCGCTTCTTCTCCTACACAAAAACACATACAATGAAAAAATCTAAGAATTAGTTGCATTATTATAACAGTTTGTGATATTACTTTATTAAAGTGTGTGTATGAGTGTGTGTGTTTGCTCTCTCTACAGTTATGTAATTTTTCTGTGACACACACGGTGCTATTTTAGGGCAGCCTTTGAACCTAAACAGAGGCCGCTGGGGAATTGATAAGTGTATCAGCAACTGATACTAAAAACCTCTCTGAAAGGTGTCCGAACACGACTGTGTGCAGCGTACAGTGTGGGAGACTACAGGTGAGTGTCCTCTAATTTTGTGTGCTTTTCTTAGACAAAGCAAACAGCAGCTCCTGAGTTCCCCGAGTCAATGAAGTACACTTACATAAGTTTATACACACACAGTGATAAGATATGTTCATGTTCCCGCACAAGTTTAAAAAAAAAAACCAAACCATCAGAACCAAAGATAAAATTAAATGAATAGAAGTTAAATAAATTAGATGGTCTGATGCCTGATCCAGCAAGTGATCTGTACCGTTCTGTCACTGCGTCAGTCGTTTTCACTTTTCATTTTATGTCATGGAAAGCTAAATATCGTTATCAAATCTTATCATTTCACACAAGGCACAGTTTAATGTGTTTCAACAGATTCCGGGAAATATATCCAGCTTTCATAAAACTCACAATCCAGTAGCTTATAATTCACGTGAAAGATTGAAAACAAAGGCCAATAAAATAACTTATCTCATGTCGCTGTAATATATATCAGCCTCATTGTTGCCAGCAGCGCTTCAGCACCTTTATCCATGCACTGTTTCATATCTGGGATCCACAGAGTTGTGAAATCCAGCTGATCAGCAGGCGTGTCTGAGTTTGGATCAGTAATCTGATATTCAGCCGTGTGTGTTTGTTTGACATGAGGGAAGAGCTGAACAAACACACCCTGCTTATCAGTTTGCCTACACAAACTCCACAAAACATGAGCCTGGAATATTAAAACAAGATAAAAAGTCATGTTTTTGGGTTTTAGGGGGTTTTATGTGCTTGTGTGTCTGAGTTTGACCCACCTGCTCTCGTGTTTTTCTCTCAGCAGCATGAATGCGTTGGTCCATCTCCTCCTCCATTTCACTGAGCTGCATTGATGCCTGGTCCTGCGCTCTGCAAAACAACAACAGGATAATTTCACTGCACTCCAGAAACCTCCATCCACCCATTATCTACCTATCTATATACCTAAGGCATCTTGTTCCAATTACTGTAATACCTCATCTACTGGTACTGGTTGCTCTACAGATTGGCCTTTTACTGAAAGCTGCAGCCATGACAAGACCTTCAAATTTGGTTTTATGAATATCAGATCATTATCTACCAAAGCCTTACTGATAAATTATTTGATTCTTCAGCACAGTCTGGATATGATTGGTTTAAACCAAATGTTTTCATACCATTAAATGCAGCTTCCCCTCCTGACTATACCAATGCCCATGTTGCTCGGGCTAATAAACAAGGTGGGGTGTTGCCTTAATCGATTCTATTTTCAACTCATTTGAGGATCTTGTGTTAGAACTATCTCCATGAGCTATGCATTGCTTTGTCCAGGGAAACAGACCTTGACCTTGTGGTGCTCTATAGAGCACCTGGCCCTTATTTCCAGTTTTTAGAAGAATCTGGAGAATTCATCTCAGACCATGTTACTCATTCTGATAAGATTTTAATTATTGGTGATCTCAGTATTCACCTGAATAAGGCCTTCGATCCTCTAAGTATAGCCTGTCTGATACTTTTGGTTTCACACAGTTAGTGCATGAACCTGCAGTGGTTTCTGCTCTGACTGTCTCTCCTGTCACAGCTGATGACTTACTAAATCCTAAATGGTCTCGCCCCTTCATACCTGTCTGATCTCTTTAAACCTTCTCCTTAAACATGCTCTCCGCTCTCAGAAAACAGGGCTCCTGTCTGTCCCCAGAGTTAAAAAGAAGTCATCTGGCTGCAGGGCCTTTTCTTTCTGAAAACCACTGCATCTCTCTAACCATCTGTTTGTTTGTTTGTTTGTGTCCCACAAGCACATGAGCGTCCAGGCTGTGTTCCTCTCTCTCTTCTCCCTCTCTCCCACTATTTTTTCCTCCTTGTACTCTCTTTTCAATCATGCGTCTCTGTATTGGACCATCGGCTGTGTGTGTGTCTGATTGATTCTTTCTCCTATCTGTGTGAATAGTGAGCTTGAGTTTTGCCTCTTGTGTGTTTGTGTAGTTTGTCCTCTTCCAGGTCTCCATGGTGGAGAAGGGGTTGTGTGGCTCGGATCTGTTTGGCGACACCTGAAGTTGCTCAACGTCCTCCTGGATCCATTCTTCATATATGTCACAATCTATTTATACTTTTGTCATCATGATTGTTCATACTGTAATTTTATTATGTTGGTCTATTCTGTACACACAACATCTATTACATGTCTATCTGTCCTGGGAGAGGGATCCCTCCTCTGTTGCTCTTCCCGAGGTTTCTTCCATTTCTTTTCCCTGTTAAAAGTGTTTTTTGGGGAGTTCTATCTCATTGAAATCGAGGGTCTAAGGACAGAGGGTCACAGATTGTAAAGCCCCTTGAGGCCAATTTGTGATTTGTGATATTGGGATATATAAATAAATAAAACTGAATCTTTATTTCACTTAATTTGAAAGATGCAAGTGAGTGTTTGCATACGTGTGTGTGTGTGTTTGCATACGTGTGTGTGTTTCTCACCTTTTGATGGCGAGGGCCAGGTTCTCCATCTCTGAGTTCTGCTGTCTGATCTCTTTGGTGAAGTTTATGATGACTTTCTCAAGCTGAGGTATCAGTCTGGGCTCAGTCAGACTGATGTTCTGGTACAACGTGGCTGCTTGTTCATTCCTGGAAGATAATCAGGATTTGACATCAGCTTTGTTCCCCAACAAGATTTTAGGACTTTAAGGAGTTTAAGAATCCTGGTTTGTCTGTTTCATACTGAATCTGAAATTAACATCAGTCCACGGGGAGCAAAAAAACGTCTGCTTTGTCTGTTCTACAATGTATGATAGGTGGAATCACAATAACTGTACTATAGTGGACTGTGATTATTTGAAGTTTAACAGTTTGACATTTTGGGAAATACGAGTATTTAGTTAGACAAGAAGATTGACATGACTCTCATGTTTGTCTGTTCGATATGAAGCTACTGACAGCCGGTTAGCTTAGCTTAGCACAAAGACGAGAAACAGTTAGCCTGCCTCTGTCCACAGGTAACAAAATCTGACAACCAGCACCTCTAAAGCTCACTGATTAACACGTTATATCTTGTTTGTTTAATCTCTACAAAAACCGAAGTGTAAAAACGTTTTGTGGGGGTTATGTGCTGAAGAACTAGGCTAGCTGTTTCCCCCCTTATCCAGTCTTTATGCTAAGCTAAGCTAACCGGCTGCTGGCTGTAGCTTTACTATACAGACATGAGAGAGTGGTATCAGTCTTTTTATCTATCTCTTTAATTATTCCTTTAAAACCATGTGAAAATGAAAACCTTTTAAAAATTACAACCTTAATATATTTGGGTGTTTGTGGGTATTGTGCATTTCCTGTTTAGTTAATTGAGTTTCTTGATTGCCCAAGAAAAGTATTAAACAATGAAAGCAAATAAATATACAAAGAAAAAAGTAAATAGCAGTCAGATTACCTGACAAACTTTAAATTTATGTTTCTGCAGAGTATGTGGGCCCATGGAAGACAATATGCTGTGTAACCTAACTATTTTGTTACCTCTTAGGTAGGTACTAAGTTGAGTCTACTACCATACAAAAAGCTGCACAGCTAATTCAGATTTAAAAATAGATGAAAATAATTACTTGCACACACACATTACATGCACACAGTGACTCAGCATAACTACAGTGCAGCATGTACCACAGTTACCTGACAAAACAATACAGAAACCAGACTTGAAGAATGTGTCAATGCATGAGTTAACGCTAATATGTGTAGCCTAATCACACAGTTTATCCCATGTATGTCGTTCTGAAGTCCTTAAAATTATACAGTGATGCACCATCCTGCGTCACAGCACGATGGTAAAAGTGGGTCATATAAGTCGACAGTCTGTGTGTATGTGTGTGTGTTTGCCTTATGACAGGGCGGACTGGCTGCATTGCTAAAGCATATAGACACTGCTGCCTGTCTGTCAATAACTCACGGTGACACACAGCTCGCTGCTGTGTCATACAGTATCACACACAAACTGATCATAACACAAACAAACACAGACAAACAAACGTCAGACCGGCAAAGGTGGAGATGCCTGACATGAAAACGTAAAGTTGCACATAGAAACTGTTGTTAGCTTGTAATTGATATGATCACGTAGACAAAAACTGAAGTCTCAAAGAAATGACAGAAATAATGTCAAGTGACCAAAATATTGCAAATAAACTTGCTCCCTTATTCCGTTTTTACTCCCTGTGTTTCACTCCCGTTTGTTATTTGTATTTTCTTCACATATCTCTTAGGAGCTGCCTATCTATTATCATAAAGCTAGAATACAGAAATACATAAAATTGATATTTAGCACTTATTTACGATAAGACACTCAAAAGCCCAAAGCACAGGGAGATCATAATTCAGACCTCTGAAACGGCTGCATGATGAGGGAGCACAGAAAGTGCCATTCTAGCCAAAGTATCTGTGAAAATGCATCCAGGTTACAGGATACAGTACGCAGGAGTACTAAGTCAAAGCCAACTGGATTTTCTTCAAAAATGAAGCTTTTCGTATGGGAAGCGAAACATCTTCATGAAATCTACAGAAAGTCTAAGTGCTTTTGACTTAAGCACGAGTCATTCTGTGCACAGCTTAATTTTAGTCGCTGTCTCAGTCAGCTGAGAGATTCAGAGACTCATTACATCAGCCTCAGTCAGCAATAAAACTATGAATGTAATTGATTTTTTGCTCTTGATGCCTCTATCTCATATTCACACAGAATATTCTTTCATCCCCTGAAAAACAGACACTTGTCTGATGTGAGCTGCGTACTGTCTTTTCCAAATTGTCGTCTCTCAGCTGACTGCTGTAACAGTGACTGTAACTGCTGGAAGATAAGGGAGTGTATTTAGCAGATGGCACCACTGTGACAATCAATGTCTCCACAGCACAGCAGCACGAGTCCCATGCCCGGCCTGGGGCCACACACACACACACACACACACACACACACACACACACACACAGACATACTGTATGTATACTGTTAAAACACGCACACTAAAGATAATATATATATATATATATATATATATATATATATATATATATATATGATTTGATACCTGAGTTTTGGTGGTGATACCAAAACCAGGAACCACGACCAGAAACATGTTTTCTACAAAAGAAGCCAAACTTCTGAAATGTTAAATGTTGTACAAACACAAGCAGCTGTGCAAGAACTTTGTCAAAATATAAGACTAAAAACATTTTGATTTAAAACAGGAAGTATCTGGTCAAAGAATAAGTAATCAAGGTGATGAATCTGGCTAATTATTTAGTGCTTTCGGTACATTTCGGTCAGAACCACAAAAGTATTGATGTCTGATACCTGGCTCCATCCAAGGCACATTTACCCTTGATGAAATGTTAAGAAATGCAAGCTGCCAGTCAAACGTTAGGTCAGTTTTAAAAAATGTAATTTTAAGTAATATAAATTAAAAATCAGAAAGGAATGACTGAATTAAAAAACTTGATACTTATTTTATCATAAGTGAATTACATGATAGATTAGATGAATTAGAAATGTCCTAAATGTTCATCAGAGTTATAACTTGTATGTATTTTAACTGTAATCTTGACAGTTAATAGGATCTTTCATACAAAGATTCAGGAGGCATCATGGGAGGAAAACCTGAACTCTCAGCAGAGAAAATGCAAAGTGATGATACTCTGAGGAATGCAAAACTCAAAGCAGTACTGTGGCTTAGACATATTCAAAGATAATCTAGAAACTTGAAAGACCTGATAGAGAAAATTCACAAAGAAGGCAATAACTACAGTTACAGGTGGAGAAACACTGCACAGTCATAATCCAATACATCAGTGGAGCAGAGTGTCGATAAATACCAATAAAAATCTAACGATGTGAAGCTGAACCTACTATAATTATGTCACATATTATGTTATGTAGTTATATGTGAGACAAGAGCTTGACATTAACTGATAATGTTTCACTGTTAATTAATAATCAATCCTTTAGTTTAAGTTCAATGTGAGAAAGCTCCAGTAAGTCTCTTTATAGAAACATGTGAGAAATGTGTTTTCTGCCTTCTGTGGTGAAGCTGCTAACAAACTGGTCTCTTAATATTTAAAGCAAAAAAAGGAGAACATGGCGAGGTCTGCAGCTGGACGTGACTGAAAATAAACACAGTGTGTCTAGGCTTCGTTCACTGAATCTCAGTGGAATCATATTGTGATTAAAAAAGTATTTTTTGGGTTGCTAAGCAAACTAAACAAAAAACAAACAAACAAACAAAATTTGTTTCATTAACTTTTTCATTAACATTTAATTGTTTTGCTTGATGGAAGTTTTGTCTTATATCAGTAGAGCAGCGTTCATCAGTATGGTTGTGTTAATGTGAGACTTTCCAAACATTTGTTGCAAATATCGGAAAACTATCCAAATTATGATGGAAATATTAAAAATCCCCATATTTGTTTTTCATGTAACGTAATAAAAGTCAACCACAAGGTGCTGTAAGTTCATAATGAGAGACTCCTTTACAAACTGCTTTTAAATAATATGTTACAACAACAAGATATCATTCAGCAAGGCCAAATGTTATGAATGGCAACACAATGTCTCACCATTCAGTGAGCACAAGTCTTAGTTGTTTTAAAGGGTGTAGCTTGGCTTCAACTGGCTCTACTTAGGATATAACTAGTTAGTTAGTTAGTTATATGTTCTTTCAATCTTTTAATGCTGCAACAAACAATTATTTTCATTATTGATTAATCGTTATCCTATTTTCTTGATTAATCATTTGGGCTGTAAAATGTCAGAAAATGGTGGAAAATTGGAAAAATGCCTTGTTTTGACTAATCAACTGTCCAAAGATATTCAGTTTACAATCATATAAACCAGACAGAAGCAGAAAATCCTCTCAATGAAGAATCTATAGATTCTTAATAGTCTGCTAGTCATATAGGACTAGGTAATGTTTGGCATTTTTGCTTGAAAAATTACTCAAACGATTAATCATTCATTAAAATTGCTGCCGATTACTTTTCTGTTGATTGACTAACCAATTTAACATGTTTTCTCCACACATCTACTTGTATGTTTGAAGCTGTGAGACATCCCAGTTGTACAGATGTCACCATACTGTATCCATCTGAACAGATACATATGAGTCAACATAAAAACTTCTTTATCTGTCTTATAATGAGATGCCTTCAGGAAAACACTCAAGACAAATAAAAAACACTTAAACACACTTAAACCCAGCTCATAGCAGACCACTGTCACTCTTTGTCTGACATAAAGTCACAGCATGTTATTCAAATAACATGGGTTCACTAGCTACATGAGTGTTTTGACCCCTCACACACTTAACTGCTTTTGATGTTATTTGGCTCTTCCGTTTAGTAATGGCTATTGTAATATAGGCTATAAGTCGTGAATTTCCCTGCGGAGATCTTTACGCACACTGCGCTCACTGTTGAACGCACTCATATCATCTAAAACATTTCCATATTTTAAAGACATCCACCCATCTGCGCGGCACCACCTCCCTGACTGCCCAGCGGACAGGTCTGCGCTCTCACCTGGGGATGAACTTGGCCTGCTCGCCCATTCTCCTCTCGAATTGCTCCCAGGCGGCGGACGGGTCTCCTCCGTCCGACTCCATGTCCTCTCCGTAGCGGTCGTGGAAGCCGCTGATGAACTCCTGCAGGGTGACGGTTCCGTCCTGGTCGACGTCAAGCCGGTTAAAAATCCGGTGGGCCTGGGCCGCGGGCACCTGCAGCTCCGCACAGATGGTGAGAAACTCGATTCTCTCGATCCGCCCAGAGTTGTCCACGTCGTAGGCGTGAAAGAGGGAGCGCAGCCGGTCCTGCTCGTCTAAGCTCATTCCCTTGATGGAGGGATGTGGCTGGCTGGAAAGAAGAAGGCGTTTCAGTAAATTAAGGTGACCACCGAGACGAATAAACCCCACAGAGGTGCCAGTGTTTTATTCTCGGTACACCAGAGAATATAGCTCCACACTTCCAGACTTGTCCGCTCTTATCCAAACATTTCGACAGCTGTTATGCGTTTACAAAAAAAAGTGATCGAGTTAATCCATTTTAAACGATGTAAGCGCTCAATAGATTAAACGTGGACACTTCTGCTCCTGTGTTGTCTTCACCAAATAATTTTCCGGTTTGTCGCAGCCAATAGCCGCTCGGACGGACAGAGAAGCTGCTGTGTCTGACTCAGGTAACGCGCCAGCCATCAGTACCTGTGTGCAGTCAGTGTGTAGGTGTGTAGGTGTGTAGATGTGTGTGTGTGTGTGTTCACTCCTCTCTCTCACTTTAACAATAGAGGTCTGGGCTGCAGGCCAAATGAAAGTGCTTTCATTGTGGGGAAAGGCTAATAGCCTGTGATGTAGTTGAATAAACTTTATAAATGATAGAACCAGAGATCATGAACCTGTATAATCTCCCAAATCCCAAAAAGTAAATAAGTTTCTATACCTGAGACACAAGTTTGCACACAATGTACTGCATGTAATTTGCATCTCTGGGAAAACCCATTAATCTTTAGACTATAGGCTAAATTAATCAAATACATTTTATTTTAATTAATTATTTACTTGAGCTCAAAATATCACAAATGAACAAAAACTTTCCAATGGATGCATGCATAAACTCATATATTCTGTTTAAACCTGGGATCCTGTTTTGAGTTTGGCAATGAGCCTTAAATGTTTTCCCACAGTGTGTTAAAAATACATTTCCTGTAACTGTGCGAGACCAGTTACTGGCATTTAAAGAAGGTTGTTTAACCTCTTACCTCAACAGTCTGTTATATTTCTTTAAGTAATAACATCAAGGAAAACAGCAGGGCTGAATTAACCTACTAAGAGGCCCTAAGGCAAAAATGAGCCATGGGCCCCTGTTCAGCCCCCTGTGTCCCCCACTTAGTGTGGTTATTATAAGTTGATGAAATACATCATATAATCACAATATCAACTGATATATAAAGGTATCAAAACATATGTGGATGCAGGGCCTCTAGATTAGGTACAAATGTCACCTTAAGTAAACAACAGATAAAAGTGCTATAAAAACAGCCAGAGCCTATTGCAGTTTAACTGTACAGCAAAGACAAACAGTTAAATTTAACATTGCATTTCCTTTTGGTGAGAATCAGAGATGGCTGGAAGCCAGCTGTTAGGTGGGAGCAAGTAAAACATTTAGCTCCATGTTGGAAATAATCCCATCCCTGAAAGGGGAAAGACTGCAGCTCCAGGATTAGTCTCAATCCTTCTGCTACCTCACTTTTATATCCCCCCTCAAAGATGGTGTTGCAAATGCTGTTAAAGCCATGACAGGCATCAAAGTGGAAGAATCCCCGCAGGCAAACCAAAAAGAGGAAGCAGTGTGCAGTGTGGCCAGGGTCATATTTGATACCTTTCCTCACTTGCATTTGTAGAGCAGTTTTCCATTCGCTGTACGCGTTCTGCAAATGTTTCTATTTTCTATGTTTAATTTTTTTAATAAGAGTTCACCATGCTCAGAGGGGCATGTGTGGGAAGATGCTGTGAGTGATGCTTGGATTCATTGAATGTATGTCTTGTCTTGTTTTAGAGAGTACTCCAAAATGATCTGTTGAGGAAGTTTGTCTTTTTCTCACAAAAATACAAGGGTAACTAACGAGCCAAGGTAAAGATAACAAGCTAATGAGCCCGATCAAAACTAAAAAAAACTCAAGTCAAACTCATTTCAAAGATTCCAACACAGCCGGATCATATTGAGATTAAACACTCGATGCCCTGCAGGTAATGGAGCCTCAGGATGGGAGGTCATAGCACATCTGAAATCCATTTCCAAACACACACAGTCAAATACATGAAGAGATAAATTCAAAATAATTTTATTAATCTCTGAACATTAGTCATAATCCTCCTTGAGACCCAGCAGATCTCATTTAGCCCATTATTGTAACATCACAGGAATAAATGTAATAAAAGGAAAAATGTAACGATATCTGGATTCTTATCTTCTTCTTCTTATTATCTACTATTACTCAGTTAAATCTTGCTCTTCGATATGTCGTGTATATCTGTCCAGTTGTGTGCAGATGTTTGCGTGTGACTCAGGGCAGAGGGTAAACTTTAACAGCAGTGTTAGCTTCTCTGATCTCTCTCTCAGTGGGGAGATGGGCACAGCCGTAGAGATGGAGCACCTTCAACCTGAAGAGAGAGAAACATGGAAACAGCAGTGTAATTGTGTGCTCATAGTACGTTACGGTGCTTTTTTAGGTTTCCTAGCTATGAAAGCACCACAGAGTTTCATGCCAGTTAAACTGTAACAGTCACAAATGGTTTTACACTAATATGAACTTTGATTTTGTAAGTACAAGGCAGATACAGTATATCCACACTATGTGTTGCTACCTTGACCAAAATAATTTCTAGACAGCTAAACTTAATACGCACATTATAAACGTGTGTTCATCAGCAGCTAAAGTGCTCTCTTTGGTGAAAGTTTAAAGCAGGGAATCGGTTTTGCGACTGACTTTTCTACGGTATTCCACAACAGGGTTAAGAGCCATTGAGCCATTTCTATATGTAGTCCCTATGGTGTTAAAATTAAAGCAGCAACAGTGGAGAGCTTTTGACCAAAGAGTGTCAAAGAACTAACTAATTACACCTTAAACTGAACCTTCATAGACACTTTCAAATGTTGATAAGTCTCGTATTGTTTTCAGAGACTGTTTACTCAGTAAAATTAATGCACCTTTGTGGATTTATTTGTGCATATGTGTGTGTTTACCTCTTGCAGCATCTGCAGAGCTTCACTATGTTCTCTGAGGTGATGTGGCAGAAACTGAGTTTGACAGTATGGAGGTGTCCGCTGCAGTAATTTGCCAGCAGAGTAACCCTGTGTCACACACGCACACACCCACACACACACACACACACATCATTTCCGTAAGTTGCTATGACATCTTACTCATCAGTTTCATTGCTGATATCTGGCGACAACAGTACACACAGCTTAAGTGATCAGTAAAGTTGTTACAGTAGATGGGATCCATTCAAAAGTAGATCTGGTAGATCTTTACCAGATCACTCCACTGGACCGTTACGTATGACACATCACACACACACACACACACACACACACACACACAGACATACAGCTCAAGTTGTTGTGTGCCATGTGTTGCTTGTACCCTCTGTTTCCTGTGCCAGTGGAGCTGAGATCCAGCTGCTGAAGTCTTCTGCATCCCAGAGCCAGAGACCGAACTCCTGCATCTGTGACTACCTTACAGCCACTCACATCCAGGGATCTGACACACAAACACACAGACATACACACACTATAACTGTCAAGATGTCAAGACCACATTAGTCAAGACTACCAACCAAAACTGGACATACATGAGTCTAACTTAACCATTTACTTTAGGGCTGAGACTTGGTCTTAGGGATCAGGTTACTTTAAAGTTAGGGTACGTCTCAAGGGAATCAATGTAAGTCAATACAGTTTCCTCACAAGTATGGTAGCTCAAGTTTGTGTGTGTGTGTGTGTGTACCTGATACAAGGTGTGTGTTTGCTGATGCTGTGCAACGTCAGGTCAGTGACTCCAGGACACGAACTGAAGGTCAAACTCTGAAGTTCGACACAGTTCTGAAGCAAAGTGTCAACTGTGGCGTCAGTGACCTGATACAGTAAAAACAGATGCAGAGAGTCCATTTAATCATACAAAGCTTTGAAGATGGATTTAAGATTTCTGGAATTTTGAGTCGCAAAATGTGAAACTCACCGCCTGTAGTCCAGTGAGATTTAACGAAATGAGACATTTGAGCTGTGATGTCATCACCGTGAGACTGTGTGCGTTGACTTTTGGCACCTGTCCGATGTTAAGATGCTGGAGGCCAGGACACATCTAAAACACAGAAACTGAAAAAACTGCACACACTGTATGTAGTGGAAAACATATTGTGTTGTTATGTTGTGCTTTATACATAGGAAATGTATATAAGAACTGTACAAGGAGTCTTTTTCACATGCTGAAGCATGTTTGAGAAGCATGTTTGAGACATATTTTAGACATGGCATGTGGTGCCAAACTATTTTTTTAGCAGTTTAAAACAAGATACATTGTGTTTGGTTACTTTTCAAAATAAAGTACCTCATATACTCTCTGTAGACATGATGGAGTAATGAACTGACAGCCAAACACCTCCAATCTGCACAGTCTAATGTGAAAACACAACTCACACAAACAGAAATAAACAGAAATGTGGACACATCCTGATTATATCTGGACGGATTATCCACTAAAAAGTCAGGTGAAAAAACAAATGTGATTGTCAAGTCCAAAGACAAAGACAGGAAAACACACCCATATGCTCAAATGCAAATGCTTTGTTTGATGCGTCTTGACATGCACATACAACATCGTAGGTAATTGTATATGTTTACAGTACGTAAATAAATATAGACATACTCATACTGACCTTTCTTTGTGTCTCATGACGAGTTTCATCAGTGGGTCGTCAGTGACATGACAGCCGTTCAGGACAACAGATTTTAGTTGTAACCTACAGGATAAACGAAGGATTACAGTAATACTATATAGCATCCTGACACATTAGCTGTTAAGTCACTTTAAGTTTACCAGTGAAATGGCTAAATTAAGACGATATAATATAGACATTCTCAACTCTGCAGCATGAAGGTGTTTAAGCGACATCCTGCCGTCCAGGGAAGCTTTTTTAATGTGTGGTGGATTTTAATGCAACTTGTTGAGTATCTGATTACAGACACTGATTCATAAAACGAGAACACTCAACCATATTGTTGCTCATGATTGAAAACAGTTCATGTTACCAATATCTATATCAACAACATGACCTTACCACAAATACTGAGTCAACCAGCGCGTCACCTTTCTACAGGATGCATGTTGTATGACAATTAAACAATTTGTCAACAAATTTAATTTCAACATTCACACATTTGTCACTTCATTTCTACCAAAACACTGCAGAGGGTCAGTTGTACACTTTCTGAGTGTGTGTGTGTGAAACTGACCCTGTGCAGCAGTCACTCAGAGCTTTCACTCCCGTGTCTGTTGCTCCACTCCAGCTCACATCCACACTGGTCACATGATGACACAGCTGACCAATCAGAGGCAGCATCTGGTCACCATGGAGACCAGGACCAGTACAACTTGTGACCTTGAGTTCCTGTAATTAACAAATGACAGGATAGATATGATATGCACTATTCACCCAGTTGATATAGGTCCGGTCAGGCTGCACATGATAAATAAACAGTTACAGAGGCTTACAATCTATTTTAAATCATCTTTAATGTGATTCCTTGTGATTGCTGGTTAGTTGTTGTAATACAATGATGCAAATACATTTCACAGAATTAAAAGTTTATACTGTATATTGGGTCATTTTATTAAAATTCTGCACATTTGCGACTATAATTCAGTCACAATATAATATCGTCCAGTCAATAACCAATCAGCAGTCTTCTTTAAAAAAAAAGGAGTATGTACAGTATGTAATCTATTATATGTTGTTAGCAATATTATTACTTTTAACAGAATAAAAGGATGTATCTGTGGTGTCTTCCTGTTGGCTCCAGTAACACTTTATGTCCTGTACTTGACAGCAGGCAGATGGATTCAGGATGTGGGGTCAATAAATTCACAGTGTCAATAGCATAAAATAAAAAATGCATCTCATTGGCAAATGACAGAAAATTCACTTTAAATATTTTTTTTTGTTTTTGCCTTTCAACTTTTTACATAACACACAGACAGCACAGTGGCTTATTGATTAGGAGGATCTAATCCTACAACTTGAGGGCCACGCTGTGAAGTCATGTGATGGCAAACACCCAAATGCTTTCACCACACTTCCACCCCTTACAGCTATTTGTTAGCTGCCCTGCTCTGAGTGATCAATAAAGTACCCCACAATAAAGACATCTCTTGACTTGACTCACTGGGCTCCGATTTACTGTTTTACCTCCAGAAAGTTTCTACACAGAGTGAAAAACACCTCCAGCCACCAGGAGGTGAGAGACGGGCCACTGCAGCTGTACAGGCACAGACTGCGAGGACGACGTCTGCCCACACAAAGCAACCACCGCTCCGTCAGGTTGGAGTTTTCAACCCTCAGATTTTTCCCTTCAGAAAGAGAAAGATTTAGTGCTCAGTATATTAACCTGTTTTCTGACAGGACCTGCAGTGTGTGTACAGGTATGAGAGCATGTGATGGTGCAGGTCTGGGTTATCTTGCAGTATGTTTGTCCAGGGAGTGGTATAGTACACCACTGCACTGGAAGTACTTACATCATGCGAACACACCATGTGCTGTGACACACACACACACACACACTTTAGAAATCCTACTTGGAAAAGTTCAGGACATCCAACTCCAATGTTTAATCTGAACCATGACACAAAAGCTACAGCTAAAACATGTTTGTTGGTTTTCGAGTGAGAAGTGTTTACAGTGCAGAGGACGGACTCACAGAGTGTGTGATCCGTGGCCAGTGTGTGCAGGCGGCTGCAGACCTGCACCACTCTGCACAGATCACTGTGAGGCAGCAGAGACAGGATGGACAGCCACACCTCATCAGGCAGACACAACCAGCGGGCACATGCAGGGACACCTGCTGGCTGACAGGTGTAATGACAACAACACGTTTACAACACATAATGACTCTCAAACAAAACATATGTTTAATGGAAAGCCAAACCATTCTCTTGATTACAAATTCTTCTGAAATACTGCAGTGTCATGGGCTTTTAAAGCATTTGATAAATGTGTGTCAATAATAATTATAATATCATAAACAAAGTGCAGAAATAACGATTTTTTACGCTGTATTTGCAGTCAGTTTGTTCACATCGACATGCACCTGTAAAGGAAAACAAAGAGTTACATAATGATATTATATTAGGCTATAAATGTTATAATTCTTTTTATTCTTTTGGTTAAAATGGAAAGAAATTAAACATAATTGGATGTTACTTAAGTCTTACTAAACTTTTACTGTTGCATGACTTTACTAAAGACAGAGTCACATAATCAGTTTAGTTTAATAGCCCCTCCTCCACCCCTCTTCTATTTTTGTCACTTGTGACTTTCATTAATTAACCGCTACAATCTGAAACATAACCTTACCCTAACTTGACCTTAACCCTTTTTTTAATGTTAACTGAAAACAGAAAACCAAGTCTTAACCTTTAAAATAAATAGTCAACGTTGTGAGGACTTGATTTGTGTCCACACACCGGAGATGAGTCTGCATAATGAGACTGTAGGAAGACATTTTTGTCATGATTAATACAAGTACACACAGAGAACTATTTTTAAACTCTAATGAAAATCCCCTTCATCTTATGACCTGCTGCTCGAACGATGTCCGATAAAGTGTGAAATTAATTTCAAACAAAGACTCCTCATAAAGAACAGAAGCAAATCTGTGTTATGTGGCACCACAAGTATAAACCCATTCAAATCTAGCCATTCATGTGACTTGTTGGTGACTTTGCTTTTTTAAAATTTGTTAGTCTTTTGTAACATTTCATAATGTGTTCTGAGTTGAACTAACCCAAGGCTGGTGTCTTTGGTCCAGGGTCATCATGAAGAGGTGTGTGTGTCTCTGTAGGTGGCAGACGTTTGTGTGTATCTCTATAGGCTGAAGTAGGTTTCACTTTGTCCTCCGGTGTGTGTCTTTTTGTGTGTTTGATTACTCCTGATGACTGAGGTCTGCAGGAGACACAGGGGGGAGGTTCAGCCTGACACAACAGATCAATACACTTAGAAAATATTTAATCAGACGCTATTTGCACAAATAATTTGAAAGGGCCATGCTTTCAATATTTTGAAAGTAGATAATTTCAATCAGGAAGTACATTCACTCCTCTAAAAGTACATGTTTTTATGACACTAGTTAGGTTGCTTTTTTATCAAATTGTGGATCCGTGTTTGCAAGAAAACTCAAAAAATGAAAAGCACAGCATTGCTGAATGGGTGATGATGAATGAGGAGTTATTTAATAAGCTGAATTCAGGCAAATATTACTGGTTTATTTGGTAGTCCAAAGGTACAGTAACAAATTCAAAGTAATGTTCATGCACGTATTTATCACTTTATCTGTTACCTTTGCAATATTTCTTTATTGGTCAGAGAAGACAGGGAGACACTTGACTTTTCACAGAGTCTCAATAAGACTTTTTTCTTTTGACCTTTGACACGGCTCCGACAACGCTTTACGCCCGGATCACATCCGATTCTCTTTGGAAACAATCCTGAACACAGACAAAGACAGAGGCCAATCACACAAGGACACACAGAGAAACTGTATATTCATGCACACTCACACACATACAAATCATTATCATCATCATAATTTATTGTATCACCTATTTGGCCTCTTTGTGAAGAAGAATAAACTGAATTTAAAGGACAGAGACTAAAATAGCAAGACAAGTTCCCAACCTTTTTACCTAAAGACCCCTTAAAATGAGGAAATTTCTTCTTGCAGCCTCTCGTCACTTGCTGCATAAGTCAGTGATTTTTAGTTATACTAGATATCCTTCTCAGATTGTTTTATTTAAATACTTTTAGAGGCATGAGGAGGTTAAAGAAACAACCAAAGATCAGAAAAAAAAGTCTGTAAATCAGATTTATTCTGTGACCTATTGAAGGGGACCTGACCTCCAGGTTGGGAACCACAACTCCAGACAGTAATGGGTGTCACTGGTACAACATGTAACTTTATAGTAATGCATGTCTGCCGTCATATATGATATTCAATACCTGGGTTAGTGGTGAGTGTAGCACTCTCCTCCACAGCGGGAACATTATCACCAGGTGCAGTCCCCAGGTGCTCCGTAGGCGTGTTAATAACCTTATCTGTTGAAGTTATGCCTCCTGCAGTTCCCTTTATCACTTCACCACATTTGTTGCTATTAAGGTCCAAATGTGTGTTGCTGGGAACCGTGTTTCTCTGACTAACAGGTGTTTCCTTCACAGTCAAATTGTCACAACGTTTGGTCTGTCCATGTTCAGTAAGCGTTGCCCTATTTCTATTGTATGGAGATTTATTAATGACATCTGAACTCATCTCCTTTGTGATTTCTGCAGCTGAAACCCTTTTGCTTCCTGCTTTATTAAGACGTTTTTTAATCTCGGGATTTGTGGTGGAAGTAGTGGATGTAGGCGGGGCTGGTGCTTCACCAGGTGCTGCAGTTTCTTCAGATGTATTTCTCTCTTTTGCAGGTGACTCTGTGAAACATCTCGGTTCGATATGTTGGCTTTGTAGTACTCTGAGGTGATGAAGTTGATCCACACAAAGCTGGTACTGCTCATATACGGTCAAAGTTGGTGGTATTTTCAAATGACAGCTGGTCTTTTCCACCTGTTCCTGTGTCCTCTCAGGCTCACTGTTGCTTATGTTATTCTTTGTTTTCTTCGTCACAGCTTCCTTCCTTGTTCCCACCTTCCCCTCCTCAGCCTTTACTTTGCTCAGCTCCGTCTGATGTCCTGACATGTCTCTTTCTAACTGAGCTCCAGCTGCTTTATAACTCAGCTTCAACACCTTGCTCTTCTTGTGACGAGTATCGCTCCAGCATGATGCAGATTCTTTGATCAAGCATTTTGCACCATCTGATGCAGGCGTTTGATTTGTGTTTCTGTCTGATAAGTTGGTGCGTTGTCTTTGATTAGATATGAACAGACCGCTTGTTCTGCAGTTGTTGTCTTGGCTACCAGTTTGTTTATTGGTTGCATCCTGTAGCTCCATACTGTTCATATTTTCAGGGGTTTCTCTGTACTCTTGCTGAGCTACCTCACCTCTCCCGGGGGTAAAGGAGAAGGGGATGCAGGGATCATCTGGAAAAGGAGGTTTATATGCACAGAGGTGATTCCTTGATTCACTGTTCTCATAATTTGATGGTTCAAGTTGCCAAACCTTCTCCATACCAAATACCTCATTACCACCTGCAGTACAGGAGACAGGATGATGGTATTTACCTGCAGATGAATGCTTACATGCAGGTGAGTTTTTCTCTGTTTCCATCTGCTCGTCATCGGCCAACATCAAGCTGTCAGCTCTGCAGAATTCGTGGTGGACCTCTGACCCACTGCTGAGGAAAGTGTGAGCCCAGTCCAACACATGCCTCAGCTTCTGCTGCTCACTGAAGAGAGAGTCACCGAGAAGATGAAGGCTCAGCTCCTGGTTGATGATCTGCCTACAATTCCCAGAGTCCTCCAGGAGTTCAGACACAGCACGTCCTGCTCTTGTGATAGGATGTGCCTCCATACTTGGATTTGCTGCTTGAAAAGACATATGTGGCTCATGTTTTTTAGAGTTATCCATTGTCATATATTCATGGTATTTGTTGGTGTACACCTTAATTTGATGTTTTAATTGTGCAGCAGGGTTATTTTCTAGCCTTCATGCATTCTCCTGTTGCAATTTTGTCAAATGCGTTGTTTTCCCTCCAGGACATTGATGATCAGACTGTACACATGAATGTCTTACAGTGGCAACACTGTCCTGTTAAAACAGAAGAAACAAAACAACCATTTACATTTGATGCACTACACAAAAATAATCAACATGCAATAAATATTAAACACCTATTGTATCAGACCTACCTCTTCCTGCTTAAGTAAATATTCTCTCTATGATTGAGAGGAGATTTTGTCCATCGAAGCCATAAAACAGCAGCTACACTACAGTCACTCTTACCTCAAAGGTTTCTTCTATTTATTTCAGCACAATCCTTCTTGTAGAGTCGGTATAGTCGAGCTTATTTGAGATTTTAGGATGAAGACGTTTTCTACTCGAAACTGTAAATGATATTTCCTCATCCGATAGAGAACAGACTCTAGTCTACTACAGTGCACTCCTGACAGTAAAGGTGTGAACACTCCCTTGTATCCAGAAATCTTGTGTTGCTCACACAAACATCACCATAGTGACGCCAACACAAAGTGCAATCTCACTTTAACACCACACGAGGGAGACAAAGCTTTGAGAACGTTTTGGGAAATTGTCTTGAATCTCAAGTTCATACTTCAATGTGTACTGACAGGAGGATTCCTGAGAAATAAAATAATAATACATTTAGGGATTGAGATTCTTTTTCAATGCCTCAGAGATTAAACCCAAACCTTTAATTTGTTTAGAAACCATAATAAACAAACAGTCATTTAAAGTCATGTAAAATAATCCACACATTAGGCGCCATATTTCAATATATATTCATTAGGGAGCTTTATTGTGGCAGTATTAACATATAAAACAATCCATGTTTTCTTTTATAACATACAAACATTCAAAATTTTCACTTCACAAAGTTCATAAGGCTTGGTTGTCCCAGAAGAGAGGGGGTCATTACTTAGGGATTTTTTTTGTGTGTCTTTTTTCTGATTCTTCTTAAATTAAATCTCCCAGAGTTTCTTATTAAAAGAGACTGAATGACAAAAAAACAAACAAACAAAAAAAATCTGACTCAGTTTGACTAACAATCAAAAACAACAAAGTGACCGTGCAAGAGAATCTGCTACTGTACATGCCCACACAACACTGAAATAATATACTAAACAGCTTATTTTTCTCTTTACCATGTGATGTCCATTAGTTTGCATATAGTAGACCTGAGTTCAAATATTTAAAATCTTAAATAAATTAATTAAAAGCAGGATTTGTGTATTGGGTTTAAACAGTTACCATGTTTTGGCTGTCTGTAAATCAGTTTTTGTTTTATTTTTACTGATACTTAAAAGGCAGGTAATCAAATTTAAGGTTTGTAAATACTTGACTCATGTCAGGAACTTCTGAATTTATATTAAGTAATACCACAGATATGACATCAACTGGTGTGTGATCTCGATGATGTTTTTATCACAGTTTTACGTAAGTACAGGCAACAAAAGTTGTACTCTCGGTCCGTCTATATGCTGCTTGTAAAACACAGGAACTCAAGTTCAGTAGCTCAAAACAAGAGCTAAATCTCAAAGGGGTGAAATCCCCTTTTAAACTCATAAAGGCTGCTAAACTGATAAATGAGCTACAAACTAATATAATGCTACAGTGTCATATGGGGCCAAAGATCTGTTTTTATCACAGAACTGAAAGGCCTTTTGTTGTTTGCAATGAGTTGAGGTGTTTTATTTTCCATTCACTCGGTTCAGTGTTTTTTTTGAAAACATCTTAAAAACTGAACGTCTAAACAATTAATGTTTCTGAATTCAATCGATTCAGTCAACAGCATGCTCTGTTAGCAGTGAGGTTAGGTGTTAGCATTAGCGCATAGCGTCTGGCTTTAATGATTTACACACACACACACACACACACACACAGCAAAAGCACAACGAAGCTAACCCTAACTAGTCAAATATTTTAGAGCAGCTCTTTAACAGGTTGAAAATTTATCTTTTCCAAGCAGCCATCAAGAAGTTTTCCTGTTTGTACTGAGACATAATTTAACTGAGACAAAATCCTGATTTGTTTTGGGATCAACTGAATGGAAGCTAACAGAATTAGCAACCACATGTATTCAGTCTTGTCAAGTTAATAATTAAAACAAAGCCCAAAGCACACTTCATGAAGTGTTTTGGGTTTTAAATGTGGTCACAAAACCGCTCAGATGCCCTAATTTTGATTGAGAGAAAAGCCTTTTTAATGTCTCAAACTTTATCTTTTCCCCTTTCCTCCGCTTGGTAAAAACACAGGGAACATGCATTCATCTAAGATGGTCAAGACAGCCAAGCCTATATCTAGATCGCTTTACACAGACAAGACACGCAGAGGGAAGAAAGAAAGGAAATCTTTACCCAGATTGGGTTTTTTTGCCACAACTATAAACACAGTATTTACAGATGAGGTCATGCGATTTGCATTGAGAGGTCAGCAAAAAGGAGGCGAGTGAGAGATACCCCGGGTCAGTTAGAGGTGGATGAAGCACAGAAATAAAGGACCAAAGCCGGGGACAAACTATGTCTGTACAGCTGTGTACATGAAGCCTATACAGAGTCTTTTTTATTTTAAATCTACAGTGAATCGCTGGAGCATTTTGGTACATGAGCAACAGTTACACATGAAGACGGGATGATAGTTCATGACGATATCCCCCCTCTTGTTAGTTATCGTGGGGTGACGATGATCATTTAGCAGTGCATACAGATCAGCTTCATCCACTACAGTGAAGCTGTTTTTATCTCAGAGTCAGTGATGTTAAATGCAAACGTCGTCGTCATAGTGGTTTGGCCCTTCGCTTGGTTTCAGCATTGAAACTCAGTGCATGTACTGTAGTAGGAAAATAAATGCTTTGTCCCAAATAAGCGTGTTTCTGTTACTGTTACTGCATATTTTCTATATGCATAAAGCTCGTTAATGCATAAAGTCTACAGAGTTACATGACAACACAACTGATGATATGAGGCAGAAACCTTTGATCGATTACAATGAGAGGGCTTCGATGGTGACGTGCACTGCAGAGGCCTCTGTAGCAGCCAAAGAGTATGGAGAGTGATTACTGAAAATAAACTTTAAAGCATTAGTTCAGTTCTTTATAAGCGCCTAAATACTGTGTGAGAGCTTTGATAGAGAGGTTGGCCAATCGAGACTCCATGTTGCTACTGCTTGTTTGATAGCAGTGTACCAATATGGAGGTTCAGCTATGACGGCCAAACTGCAGTTACTGGCTCTCAACGGTAAAGACTTTTTGGGTAATATTTTTATTAGAATGACATGGATGCATAATAATGTAGTCGAGTGAAATGAGGCTACAACACAGACAGTCTGCAGCCATATTTATGTCTAGCTACAGACTTGGTATAAATACATACAGTGTTTTGATATTCATAATCGAATAATAGCAAGACATGTATAAATGTTATGGATAAACTATATGTTTGATGCTGTGATTAGATGCATTTTTTTTTGTATTTTTTTAGACACATATTTGTATTTTGAAACATAAACTGCTAATGCCCTTTCCTGAGAAGTTGATCCAAATCTAACTACATTTTGAACAGAACTTTTTTTTTCAATAAAACATCTGTTTTCATTTGTTCTGAAGTCATTTCTCATCGCTGTACATGTATCTCCGCTCTCCGTTCAGAGCCACTATACTCTAACTGACAGGCACCGTCTGTGTGATGAATGATCACGTGGTGATGGATGGCAGTTCCCAAAAGTGACTGATGCTTTTCTCATCGGGGCTACAGGAGTCTGATTTAGTCTTTAGCCCAATGATGAGTCAAGACACAAACTTATTTACTGTATTACAAAGACCAACACATCCTGACACAAGTGAACTCCTAGTGTAAAGTCACAATCTACAGTTCATTCCTTGTACCAAATAGAGATTTTTAAATCTTTGTTTTTGCATCCCCTCTCAGTTTAAACCTTGATATTGTTCATCTTTGACTCCATTGCTCCAGACTTTTTGGGAACTACCAGCCATATCAGCAGTGAACGTCCATGAACGCAGCTTTATATCTCCTCAAACCAGGATCACATTCCTCAAAGTTCACTTTTTTAACATCTTCCCCGTCTCAAACTCCTGATAACGCTGTCATGTTGGTCACTGACATTAAAATGAGAAACACAATACGGTCACGTACTCTGCTTAAACAGTTGCAGTCATTTAAATGATAAACACAGGACGCCTCAACAACTGTGATGTTAGCACAGATCTTCTTAGAAATGGCTACAAATCATTTCTAATTTGATGTGGTGACTAAAATGCTGACCTGCTTCTGTAAGTTAAATACCTGCAACTGCTCTGCTGCCGTGTGCATTCAGTCCGATCAACATCTCATCTACTACACCAGAAAACGACCTGTATGACAGATTTAAACGCAACACATGTCCCATCATGCGTCACGTACCAGCAGTGTAGTTGTAGTATATACACCTGTTCCTCTGGGCTTTTTTGAGAGTACCATCCTATCACTTCAAATCCCAAAAAAACATATACAGAGCTCCCTCAAAACTAGCACACCATCGACTAACAACTGACCCACCTGTAAGTCCAAAGTCACGGTTTTACCCAGCATTACAACACGATTCCCCACAGTAACTTTTTCTCATAAGCCTACAGCTGACCTTTTCTTCCCTTAGCATTTCTTTATATGTTTTATGTCAAAACTCTCTTAAAAACACACCGAAAGATGCACTAGTAGCCTTAATCAGTGAGCTAAGAAAACAACAACAAAACACACAAGTTTTATCATCACGAACAGACTGAAGTTTCTCTCCTGTCGCCCTCCTGTTTCCAAAATGACATCACATAATCTGAAACAGTTGTAATCTGTGGTCTGTGTAAAAGATTTGTGCTATAGCCTCTGTAGGAAAAACCCAGGGTGCTACCGAGTCAACAAACGCTGATGGTAGTCTTAAAAAATAGCTTAAATTTCTCAACACCCATCACCCCAATAAACTTCAATAAATTTGCTTTTTTTTGTAATCTTTTGTAAACTCTTAATTTCAAAATAAGCTCAAAGTAGATCCTCTGACTGAAAAATTCCTGAAAGATCTGGATCACATAAAAATGTACAAAACGTTAAAAACAACTTATTTAAGGTTGGTATTAATTATCAATATTTCTCTTTTGTTTTTAAATATATATATATATATATATATATATAATGTACCTCTGACTGTGGCTATTGTTGCGTTCAGTGACGAATCAGTCGCTTCTCTTTCTGTCCCCACCCACTCCGTCATGACTGACAGGCTCTGTGACCAATCAGGTGCTCCGCTCTGAGGGCGAGAACCAATCAGGATGGTTGGAGATATTTACCAAAGAGTCATTGCATCAGCTTGTCAGCATCAGGAGTGAACAGACCTTTAAAACTTCTATTAAAACCAAACCAACCATCTTTTAGTGACTTTTTCTCTTCCCATGGCTTCCCTCATATTTTTATTTTCATGAATCTCGCCCTTCCACAGGTTCTTCCTCAAACACTTACAGTATCTCTTGTCCTCTTTCTTTTCAGTTCATCACTGCCAAAAGTGTCTATCTTAACAAGTGATTGGATCCTATGATTAAAATCGTATTTCTCTCTTATCTTTCTCTTCTTCAAGACAGTAAATTATGCTGCCAAAGAGGTGAAACAAATCTACTTGTTTCAGTGTGAGTCAGTCAGAAATAATGTTGTACAACAAGGTGCCCTCATTCTGGGAACCCTGACAGTGTTTCCGTCTGAGGACCCGTTTTAATAAAACCTACTACAATTTTGAGAGCTCTCATAAGTGCGAAAGCCCTGAGAGGCAAGTGAGAAAAAGATTTAAATTGAAAAAGTTTTTTTTTTCATCTGTGAAACAGGTGGAAAAAAGTTTTAGCAGGTGAAAAAAAAGTTTTGCCAGGATCATATTTCTAAGTTACTTTTTTTTCCCATCTGTGAAAACAGTTTTGGCAGGTGAAAAAAGGGTATCGTGTTTCTACTTGTTTGTTGTTGTAATACTCATTTTGGCCACAAGAGGTGAAGTGCACCACTACCCCGTTACATAACTTGCTAACACACAATACACTGTATGTATCTTGTGTTTAGAGTGCATGGAGGAATTAAAACTCAAAGAAACCATCAAAGTTGTTTGTCCTAAAAGATTATCCCGCTAAAACTTTTATTTTCAACATTTTTCTAATTTAAGGAACTTAGATGTGTTCTTAATCCATAAACACAGGAGAGAAAACAATTTAGATCAGACAGACACATTTTTTTTCTCACTTGCCTCTCAGGGCTTCCGTACTTAAGTGAGCCATTGCACCTGCTCATAATATAAATTGGACTTTCTCTTTAACAAGTTTCATCCCATTGGCAGACTGGTTCTTTTGTCTCAAGAGACACCAGTTGTTAAGACTGAATCTAAGATTAAATTACATGTTAAGACAGACATTTGGGCATATTTGTCTCCCCTGCAGTGACTCCTCACTCTCTCCTTCTCCTCCTTGTCCTCTTCAGTCGGACCAGAGGTTCTCCATGGCCATGCTGATCCTACACAGGATCCAGCGCCGAAGCGGGCAGTAATACTCGTAGTGAAACTGCTCAAACTCCGGCGTCTGGCGGATCTCGTGGAGGAACGACACGTCGATGTCTGACTCCAGCAGTAGCAGCAGTGTGGGCACAGTGACGAGCAGGACGCCCATTACCACGGCAACGAAGCGGGCGACGCTCAGCACACACGCGTTGACTCTCTCATTGGACGACAGCAGGCGCAGGCTGCTGGTCAGGACTCCACCCATTCGACTTCTCGCAGCCAGTCTGGTGCGTTCGTAGGCCCGGTCTCGCTCCCTCTCTGCCTCCAGCTGGGCCTGGATGTCGGGGTCGGCATGGAGCTCCCTCAGCAGCCTGGCGGGGCTCTGGACCGGAGAGGAGAAGAGCAAGTCGACGCCTCCCTGACTGTCGTCCACTGGGGTGGGTAGCATGCTGGCACAGGGGCTGGAGAGGAGAGGGAAGATATTCAAGCACATTTAGAAAACATATTATTATTCTTAATCTTCTGCACTTTTACAAGTGACTGTTGATTTACCTCTTACACTCTTATCTACCACTAACTATTAATTTGTTATTTACTGGGGATAAATATGAAGAGTTGTAAGCCACTTTTGTGGTATGTCCCCTTTCACTTCTCACATGTCTATTCACAGCATTAGTGATTTCTAGTTAGTATAGCATTATGTAGGCTACCCTTTGATTTGATATTTATTTGTTTAATTTCTTATCAATATATGTCATCATTTATTAATTTAGTTGTCTATTTTATTAATATAATCATGACCCATCTAGTCTTCGATGTAAACACATCACTTATGTATTAAGTTGATATGGCAAACTTGTTAGCAAACCGTGGCTTATTTACACATCCACATTAGCATTCATTAAGTTATTTAGAGTCGTGACTCTGTTCACCTGACAAATGTTAATCCAATATTCACTCTCCTTTTAGCTCTGTTTTTGGTCTCCACCAACTCCTGAGGGAAATATCTGTCTCTTAAGCTGCTAAATGCTTCGTTCACAAGCTAGTTGCTAAATTAACTCTTTATCTGTCTTGTGCTTGGTGCTGAGCGGGTAGTGTACAGTGGGTTTTTCACTAAAAACAGCTGTCTGTGTGGCCCAAAACGATGCTATGAGGGCGGTGAGAGTAAACCAAAACAGTAAAGTTGCAAGCCGGAAAATCCAAACAATGAGCTGAAAGAGGCTATATTATTAAAATCTTGATTAGAGCTGTTTTGAATAATTTGTTATAAATCTCTACAGACCTGTAGACAAGCTCAGAAATGGTGAGCGGGCCGCTGGCGTCGTCGTCTTCCTCCACTTCATCTTCAGCTTTGGGCGTCTGAGGTCGAAGATTTGAGGTTTCCATGGAAACACGGGGAGGCTGCAGGTCGTTGCCCAAAGCAGAGTTTCCTCCTTCAGTAGTCTGTTGGTCTGTGTCTGTGGGCGTGGCTGAAGGTTTGAGAGGAGACAAGGGGACAGAGTCCTTAACAGCAACAACACCTGGTGAGGGAAAAAGACAAGAAAGAAAGACAGAATAAACATGTTTATATTAAAACATAAACTGGGTGTAAAGATAATGTCCATTAACGTGAGAATATAGACCTGCTATCAAAAAGATTTCCTGAGTTGTTATGAGAAGGCAAAATATGGTGAAACAGCATCATCACATGAGTCAGACTGAAGAGCTTATGTGTTACTGGTACTAGTTTTTTCAACAATCTACTCAATGTTTTTTCACACAAATGGGATATACAGCATTATGTCATATTTATACATGTAGTTAGTAAAGCTAGTAAAGGTAAGCTTATTAAAGAAGAGGTCATTTCTGGCTGTTATGTGCCATTACTGATAATCTTTCTACATTGTCTCAATTCCATATTCCACACTACATACTGATACTATAGTATAATGTATACACTAGGGACACTTGTTTGCTATTTTTGCAGTTTACAGTATACAGTAAATTACCACACCGTCTCATCATTTTCTTTCTTTTTAAGCAGGATGCTACATAGCTTGAGCTAAAGGATGTCAATTTAACTGTGACTTTGTAATATTACTGCTATTTTCAAAATATAAATCTTCACAAATATCAAGCAAAAATGTATTTTCTCAGGAAATAATTATTAAGTATTTATTTTTTCTGAGCCTTAGACAGAGCTGCCGCACCTTTATCAAGTGGTCTCTTAATGCCTGTTGTGTGCTCCAGTGTGGGACAACAGTGTCCATGTTCAGAGTGTAAATGTGTCACATACACAAAACACAGCTATTTTGTATGCAACTGGGACAGAGGGCCACTCACAGCTGTAGCTTTTTACACTGCAGTTGAAAACACTAGCCACACGATGGCGTTCCTGTATTTCTTACGGATAGAGCACCCACAGATATCACCCATAACAGATAATACTGACATGTAAAATAAAAAATGAATAATCTAATGTTGCTCAATAAATACCCAACCTCGCTTCAACCTTGACATTGAAAATGACAGGGCAATTATACCATTAGTTGACACCACAACTGCTATCTATATATATATATGTATATATATATATATATATATATATATATATATATAAGTGTTCTCATCTGTGTGGCTCCGAGCGTGTGTCGCAGCTTTAAGTCATTGCATTTGGCCTACGGATGCTGGCAGGGGACATTAACTCTGTGAGTGTCAGTAATAGAGTTCAGGCTGTGATGAACTTCAGGATACTGTTTGAACTCTCATTGTGTTCATGCATGCTGATTTCAATTTCTAGCTTAATTAAAATCAAATAATGCTGCAGTGTAACAGTCATTCCTGCTGATGTGATGTAGCCTGACAACAGAGCGGAGAACGCAGAGTGTGTGTGTGTGTGTGTGGAGGTGTTGACTTAGTGATGAGTTTCTCAGACATCACTGATGCCTCGGTGCACACGATGAATCTGAATATGAACGTGTGTGTGTGTGTGTGTGTCTGTATGTATATATATGGGATATGTGGCTGTGTGAGATGACTGTTAAAAACAAGCCCAGCTGTCTTCCTGCTATGGATTAAGTAGGAGCTGTGGGGTAAATGTCCGGTGACATAGGACTCAGCAAGTCAACACCACTCTAATCCAGACTGTATCTCGTGATCTCACACACACACACACACACACACACACACACACACACACACTGCTAGACATATAAATTGTCAGTATACAGTGTGTTTCATTGCATAATACTAAATCTATCACTATTGCCTTGAAGTGCATGAGGTAAAAGAGTCATACTCTTTCTAACAACATGGAAAACCACGGTTAATGGCAATCATACATTAACAACACATTTGAGAGAGTGTAGCCTGTTAGTTCACTGTACATGGCTGAGAAAAAAAGAAATATCGAAGAAATCACAGCATACTGAGAAAGGCTTGTGTTTGTTTGCCACAAACCTGAACCTCACAAAGATCCATTTATCAAAAGAGACATAAAACCAGAAAAGAAACTCAAGGCCAAACTGACTAATCAGTTGCCATGCCAGCTGATTCAAATATGAGTTGAGAGATTAAAGAAGGACAGAGAGGGAGGGATGGAAAACCTGAGGAGCGAGCGGTGACAGCTACCATGGAAACAGAGTCAGCAAAAAGGCAACGAGTGGATGAACTCAGAGAGAAGAGGGGCATTAAACTTGAAAACAGGGAATCAGGAGAAGAAGAAAAATGAGAGGAGCAAAACAACACAGACGTGAGGAAGCTGGAAGTAAACTGATGAAAACAGACATAAATATTCAACATTTGAACATTACTGGTTGCTGCTTGAGTAAAATATTGCATCCGACTTGGCCAGTAATAGCCTGAATTTATCTTAATTCATCTTCTCACAGTGCACAGTTGCACACCACATACAGGGCAAGACCGAACTGTAATAGAATAGTGATTTATTATACAAAAGAAAAATACGAATCAAAGGAGAATTTCACACTTGGGTCTCAGGTCCTCCTCAAAATGATGGATCCATGCTTGATGTGTTAAAGTAACTGTGTTACAATGAAGACAAAGAGGAGACGGTTCTACTCAAAAAATGAGGGGGCTGCAGCCGATCCCAGCTGAAATTGGGCGAGAGGTGGGGTACACTCTGGACAGGTCGCCAGTCAATCACAGGCAACCATTCACGTAACATTATTGCTTACTGTAATCTGTGTAATCTATGTCTAATGTTCATTTCACACCATAACTAGTTAAACCTGACCTCACAAGTAGAAACTGTTTTATTTTATTTTTCCACGCAAGAAATCCTGAGTTCTGACTTAAAACTGAACTCACAACACAGTTACTCTGCTGTTGCTGTTTTCCCATTTATGTCTGCTTTCTGTCCTGTTAGCTCAGATACAAGCATCTCCTTAGATGAGGTGATTCACACTACAAGGCGCTAGATTCCTGTGTGGCCGCCATACACACATGCAAACACACACACACACACACAGAGCAGGGTTTTCCCCTGTTATCCAAGTGTTGACAGACACATTTATCTTTGTCATACAACCTCATCATCGACAAGAACAGAGACGTCATTTACTGTACTGTATGTTTACTCAGCTCTTCTCCTTGTCAATTCGATTGATTTCTCAACTCATGCAACTGACGCAACACACAAGACTCCTGAAAAAATATTTAATTTCAGCAATTCATCTTTATCTATTTTAGGGATTACTACTCTGTTCAAGCACTTTTATCAGCTGTGTGCTATAAGTTAAATGACGTACTGTACTCCATGTTACGAATGCTTGTTTTGCAATGCAACAGTGCTAAAATGTCAAAGTTCAGTGTTATTTCACTGTAACTGCAGACTTTCTCCTCTCATGCACACCTCTTACTACGATGGAATAACCTCTTATACTCGCCCTCCCTGTACCAAGTGAAAGAACAGGATGAACTGTAAAGCATCAATCCTAAACCTGATGAAGATTCAGTGGTGGGTCGAGGACACTTCAGTGTGAGGCCAGTAAGTGAAGGGCTACCCTGAGGCCCCGTCTTAATGTCTACATATCCCTAAAAACAAATTTCAAACTGAATCCAGGGAGTACCAACCTTCTGTAAGTCAAATTATAACTGATATTAAATAAAAACTACAAGGAGATATCATGAAAAATCATTATTAATACTTTTATCAAAATATCCTACAGCATGTTGTTTCACTACAAGTCTGTCTGCCACCTCTCTCTCTATAATTTACATATCCAGACACCTTTTTATTTATTTTATTTATATGTAATATCCTTGACGCTTTGGCAATATTGTTAACCTGACGTTCATGCCAATAAAGCACACTGAATTGAATATCACGCTAAAGCATTGTGTTATACTGTAGCTAATAATGGTTTCTTAATGAACAGAATAGATTATATGTAGTTTCTTCAACACACATTATGTTGCACACAGTATGTGCATGCTACATACTACTCACTCTCTCTCTCTCACACACACACAAACTTACATTAAAGAGGTCTCTTGAGAGTCTCAGGATGTTTGACAGATTACACATACAGTTTGCACCACGCAGTTGCCATAACAAACCTGGCAACCCAACTGTTGGGCTAAACGAGCTCATACGTTTACAGCACTTTTCACGTCCTCGATACTGTATTTAAATGTAGAAATACATGTTTAAAGCTGCATCACGCTAAAAAGATGGAAAGGCCTTTACTCCAGTTTTCATGCGATGTCATGACGTCATGCGAAACTGCAAAACAAAAGATGAACTACAATAAACTTGTACGTATCTTGATGTATTTCTGACGCATATTTCTGCTTATGCCACACCCAGTCTTACTCTGTTCCAGCGTATTTCTCGGGAGTCCAGTATTGATTTCAGCGATGCGTCCCCCGTGTCCCACCAGCCGTACATAAACATCCCGGGCCGTGTGATTGGCTATACGTAGATGCAGGCTCTGCCGTGTTGTTATCTTCACCTGGCACCTCAAGGCCTCAGCCACTACTATCGATGATGCCCGCTCATCTGTAGGCTCCCCTGGGTGGAATACTTCAAGAGGCCCGGCCTGTCCCTCCTCCATTCCCTCTCCCTCCAGCCTCTCTGGGGTCATATCCAGCCCGAGTCCCCCTGCCCTGCCCTGGCTCCCACAGCTCAGGGTGTCGCTTATGTTGAGTCGGTCGCTAACCCCCATCTCCAAACTGCTCTGCATGAGGCCGCCTCCAACATCACTGCTGTTTCTGTGCTCAAGAACCTCCATCGTTCAGTCTCTTGACAAACCTCAAGCCCAGCTGTCGACTGCCCGACTGACCGGGCTGCCAGCTGAGCTCTGAGGCTGGGATGGGTACAAACACACACATACACACACGTGCACAAACACACACATGCCTATGCGTACACAGAGAGAGAGATGGTGAGAGACATGCGCCAGACACATTCTCTCTCTCTGATACACAGGTCCTCCTGTGAATGTCAGCAATCTTAACAAAGAGTGGAGGGGCATTAGAGGAGGATCAGGCCCAAAGCTGCAGTTTCTATATTTAACCAGGTGGTCCTGGCTGCAGAGGGGCAGCTAATCTAACTCTGATTACAGAGGGGCAGGCCTGACCCAGGATGGGATGGGGATCACTTTCTTTTCCTCTCCGCAAGTCTTTCTTTACCTCCGTCTTCATATCAGACATATTTATTTCTGTTTCACTGTGAGGCAAACTTCATTCACTCATATACATCACATGAACTTAACTGTACAGTAGTTTGCTTGAGGGAAAAAGAAGACTTGCTTCATCACTCGCAGGGTCCCATTTGTTGTGTTAAGTGATGACAGGAGTGTGGATGAAGCCTCATATGTGAGACACGAATATGAAGTCTAATCCCCATGAAACATCCATGAGTGATATCCTTAGCCAAAACATGACCAGTGTGTGTGTGTGTGTGTGTGTGTGTGTGTGTGGATTTTGGTAGATAAGAAGGGGACAGGCTGTACAAACAGAACAAGGTCAGCACCGACCTTGGGTCAGCTTCCTGTTTCCCCTCTAATGGCTGAGATTAGTGCTCTGAATATAGACGGTGATCCTAGACCATCTCGAGGGCACTTTATCCCAAAGTCCTTGCAGCAGCCTTCTTAAAACAGTCAGCATTTGACTATTTAAAGGTGGGGGTATACTTGAAACGAACTAGTATGATTACGATATGATAATCATCAAATGGGGAATGATTTCCTTGAAGGCATTCATGGTGTTGCACTTGGTTGTACACACAACTCGTGACAGAAGCACTTGTGTAACAAATGAAAAAAGAGAGCTAGAGAGAGAAGTGCAAACCCTGCTTACATACTCATCTCTATACAGCAGCGATAGGCCAGGTGTGCCAAGGAGACAAAGTAGAAAGGATTCGATCTCCTGTGACTTTTGGTGTGTACAACGCCTTTGAGGAGAGACAGTCCAAAAGTGTGCACCGTTATCTCCATTTGTACGATTCATTGCATCTCGCACTCTTTATGACAGCAGGCCATTTGTAACAGCTATAAACACTTTTGCCTTTAGATGTAACTGGATGACACTTCGTACAAACCAGTTCATTTCCAGCATTTCCCAGCCTTAACCTCACTTCACCACCTCTTTGCCAAATAATATCTTTTCAGAGCAATGGGTTGTTCTCTGTTTTAAAGAACTTCAAGATTCAGTCCACTGACAAGTGGCCAAAGACCAAAGTCATCTTCAAAATCTGGGTAATTCTGGTTGATTGTTCGGGGCAAAATGAGGGCAATCCATCAGTATCTGATAGGGAACTGCAGACAAAGCCACAAACAGAAAAAAAAAAAGTAAGATCCAAAACATTTCCATCATTGGCTTATTATTAACCCTCCACTGTTGCATGTTTCAACAATTTTTTAAATAATAAACTGAAATGATTTCTATTTTATTGAGCAGCAGGGACTGCAGTAGGAAACGAGGCATTTTCAAATTGAATCTCGTGCTATTGCTTAGCCTGTATCCTGTCAGTGGTGCATGAGGCCCTTGATTTGATGACTACCTCCTGCCCCTCCCAAACTAACCAACGGAGACAGACGAGATGCTTACTGCTGCAGCTCTTTGACCCTCAGCCAAGAAGTATTGATTTTCCTTTAAATGGGATGAGGGGAGATGGGAGAAAGACAGAGAGAGGAGGAGAGGCAGTTGTAAATTCTGTCAGAAGAGGCGTGAGAGAGAGGGAAGAAGAAGTCCATCAGCTGGCACAACAGCATGATTGTACTGTACATGTGTGGAGGCCTGAAGAGCATGGCTCAGGGCGATGTGTGAAAATGAAGGAGGTGAGGAGGGAGGGAGAAAGGAGGGTAGGTAGGCTGTAAAAGATGGAGGGAAGGAGTCAGGTAACAGGAGAGGAAGGGTCTGGGAAAGTCAAAGGCTCGTGTCCTGTGGTGTGTGGAGGGGATGGATAGATGGATGAAGGAAAAGAAACAGCAATAACTCTGTAGTATGGACAAGCTCTTTGCAAGGTAATTATGTCCAACACTTTTATAGTTTCAGTTGGATTTACACACTAAAATCTTTCTAAACTGTGTCTAGCTGCCAAAATCCAGATGATAGAAACTGGATTGAGCTGGATATTTTTTTTACCCTGACTTTTATCTCTCAGGCTACTTCAGACACTACTCAGGGCTTAAACACATACTAACACGTCCTCTACATGTCTTTGGGTAAAAATTGATTTACAGTTAATATTCTCCTATGAAGATAATTGAACATCAGTCAGAGGGAAGGCAGTAAAGATCAGCGCCCTGTGATGTCCCCCCCTCTCTGCCTGCAGCTTATGAGGTTGGTTCAGGAAACGGTCTGCACCTGAGTAGCTTGGGCCTGAAGGCACGGTCACATTACATTTCCGTTCAACAAAATTTCCCCGCACTCTACCTCGAAAAAGGACGTAATAACTTCTCAATTTTTAAACACAGTGCATCAGTGTTTCTGTTGGCCGTTGAACAAAGGTGAACTCAGGAAACAAAAAACGCACGCTTAAATTTGTCCACCGTACGAGAATCAATAGAAGTGGACGGGAGACGGAGCAAATATTCATGGGATGGAAGCATAATTCGACCAGTTAACATCACTCTCTTCTCTTCCTTCCAGGCCTCCACCAGCTAGTTTGGGTTAAGGTTTTATTTTTCACACACCACACTCCTCCACACACTGCATTCATGACTGATCTTCCAGACATATCTTATTTTAGCTTAAATTTACAGTAAATTACATTTTTCATTTATTCATGTGTGACTTCCGTTTTTGTCACTTCCTCTGGGCAAGATTGTGACAACATTATCTGTCTTACATTATCACTCTTCTATCAGCTAAAGACATTTTTATTTTATGTAGGGTTAGTGCATTAATACTACAGTAATTTATATAGTATTTCTAATTCTTTTGTTGGATGCATTAACATTATTACCAATATCATCACAATGTGTTATTTGACACCTGACTCCCGCCTTACTTCTGAGATCAAACCTACACCCTTGTCATCATTCTCCCCACCAGACACACACACTCATTTACTTTACTACTATTATTTATTACTTTAATAATTTTTCTTGCCTTTTTGTTCGACCTCTCTTATATCCAATTTCTTTATTAGGTTTTACATCTCCTCTGTAATATGACCCTCCATTTGTCTTACATTCACCCTCACTTCCTCCTGTTATGCTTTGCCACACACACTCCTCCCTCCTCTACATCCCTACATCCAACATGAGCCGCTGGCGTGCGTCCTTCCTAACCTTTGCCCATTCTCTAAGCCCTGCGGTCCATTTTCCTCCTCTCTCAAATTCCCTCCATCTCTTTTAACTCCTCTCTGTCCATCCCTGCACTCTTCCCTTACAACAAGATTTATGCTTCAATCAGATAATAGGTCGCAGTGGAGAGTGTTGGGAATAATAACAGAGAAAAAAAGCGACAGAGAATAACGATAACGTGCAAAAAATGTCATGAGGGAAACACTAAAACCCACAGCGTATTATCCTGGGAAAAAGGCCTTAAAATACCGACTACTCTGTGCTGCTTCATTGGGTTTTCTCCTGGGCAGTGTTGCTCTGCTCGGCCACATCACCTCATAAGGGGAAAAAAAACAGACCCTACTCTTTTATCCTCTCATGGGGAGAAAACTGATCCAAGTTCAGCTGTGAGCCAGGCGTCAAGAGGCCAGCTAATAAAAGGCTTAACTGAAATATCCTTCAGCAACCACCCTCGCTATGCACCTCACTACTATGGCTAAATACTCCTACATAATTTCTAAATAATCTCCTAAAAAGATTCCTAGAAAGAACTATGTAATATAGTGCTAATAATAGAGTAAATAGATCTGATTCTAATTAATTGCTAGCTTAACCCAGAGTCTTTTAGTCAGCTGCAAATGACATGAAGACGTGAAATGAGTCTACAAGAAAGCGTACAATTCAAAATAAATGGGGAATAAAGTTTCCAATAATAAATGAATAATGAATGATTATTTATTTGGGTTTAAATTAAGTTTTTCTTTTACAGAAAATCCATTTTCATGATAATTTGTACCAAATTACCTAGTTCTTTCCCAGAAACATTTTAGGAAATGAATAGGAAATGATTAAGAAATAACAAACTCGTCGAATCGTTGCTGATCTGTTTTATGTGATAAATATGATAAATACGACTATCTAATGTACTTTATTGCTCAATACAGAGTCAGCTGACTGTTCTACATCATAAAAGTTTTGAGTAAGTACGCATTGGTGTTTTACAAATTATCAAAGTGAAGATTAAAATGTGGAAAAAGCTGTGAAATAATGCTAAAAATAGGAAACAACATAATGGAGAAGGCTAATTATGCATACACACTCACACACACTGTATATACAGGGTTCACCATCAAATTGCAGATGATTTAGCAAAGCATGGACTTGCTCGACTTTCACTTTTATGATGCAACCACTGAACATTCACACTCACACATATACAGGAAAATTAACAAATAAAAGCATGCATTTACGCACAGAAGCATACAAGGACTTAAACAGAGACAGACCCTGTGGAGCCGAACAAATAACTTCTAACTGAGTTTTCAGTAATGTTAACACAAGCTGGGTCTTTGGCTCTGTTTCTGTGAGGTCACAAAGTGTATCTTCCTCTGTGAAACACACACAAAGTCAGACACATGGACACACAGACACACAGGCATGGTGGAAAACTCAGGGAGGATCATGGGAAGGGTATTTTTAGCAGGCTGCGATTGGTGTCTCCAGGGAGACAAGACTGATGGAGGGATGGGAGCATCAGCTGCTCAATTAGCGCTTTCTGTCTGAGGGTTGTGCATGTGCTTCTTCCTACACAAGGGACCCCATGTGACTTTCCAGAGGTCTGTGTTGGGAGGACATGTGTGTGTGTTTGTGTGTGTGTGTTTAGAGTAAATAATATCCTACCGTTGTCTGTGGCCGTCTCTTCGTATTCGTTGGTGGAGGGCAGTGCAGGGACCAGCGGTTCCATGTTCATGATGAGGTTTTTATGGCTCAGAGAGTTAAAACTTCGACTCTGACCAAACTGGGCTCTGAAAACACAAACATCGACTACACTGACTGCTTTGTGCGTTACGTTGAGATGTGCATTGCTTAATGAAAACATGTCTGCTCCAGATGTTGCTCTATTTTGACAATCCTTCCCTGCACATTGTGAGCTCCATAAATGGATGATAATTAGATTGTTCCATGTAATATCCCCCAGTAGAAGGGCATTACTGTAAATAAGCAGGCAATAACTTATTTTTAAATAACAGTTTTCTAACTGTGTGAGAGCGTGCAGGTGATTTGTCACTTGTCCTTACCTGCGCACCTCTGGTGGCTCTCTCTGAATCTTAGAGCTGGCTTCTATCACCTCCTTGGCCACTCTTCCGCTAACAGGGAGAAACACACATTCATTGCAACAAAGACAAAAACAAAGAAAAACTACTGTGTATTTTTCCATGTTGCATTTTTCAAAACTCAATTCCAAATAGCTTTACACGATAAAAAAATGAATTAAAAAAGCAGCAAAATCACTTTTTAAAGCGACAAAGGTCTCAAAGAGCGGCTGGCGAAAGTTACATTGACAGGTCATTACTGTGCATAGAAGCAAGTCTATAAAAGAGTCGGTCACTTTTTGTTTTAAATTGGCACACATACAGATCTACTTGAACTCCTCCGGCTTCAGTCAGGCTCATATTGTGTTAAAAATACTTTTTTGCCAAACCCTTCTGTGTGTTGACCCAGCCAAAAAATGTTTGTTCTAAAACGTTCTGAGAATATTACCATGCAATGTCATAGTAATGTTTTCAGCGGGAAGTTTTTATTTTGTTTCTAGAAAGTTCTTCTTAAAGGTAGGATAACGTTCTCTAAAAACATCCTTAAAATGTTTTTGATAACATTGTCCTAACATTCTTCAAACGTTTTCAGTTTTTTTTAATGTTCCCAGAATGTTATTATTTTAGAGTAGGATAACATGCTTTAAAAACATTATACAAATGTTTTGTGGTAACATTCTTAAAATGTATAAATCATTCAGCTAAAACTTCCCAAGTCAACATTCTCTAACCCCACATTTCAGTGTGTACCACTATAGCCTATCTGGAAAAAGTGATTGTGCCTTTAATCTTTAAAACAACAGGAAGAACCGATAAAGTAATATTTGTCTATTTTCTATTTATGGTGGTGCACCGCTGCTGAATAACATGGGATAGGTTGCAGGTCTGCCGAAGTTACGTTAGCTTAGCTAACTATGTAATAATAGACTACATCACTCACTGCTGTTATCTGGAGGTCTTCATTGCATATTATTGCAGCAGAGAACAACAACACCTGTTACGCTCCCCCCTTAGAGGCGAACAACCACTCCACCATTGACCCAAATCAACCACAGAGAAACACCTTTAAAACAACCAAAGCCATGGGATTTATTAACATGAAGACATACAAACAACCAACACACTGAGGCTACCATAAAACACTAAGTCAAAACACAACAGCAACACAAATTCCCAGACTGAGAGGCAGCAAGACCCGGAGTCCCCACGTCAAATGCCTCTCTCCTCGGATGCTGGCACAGGAGCTTTTAAAACACTTCATTCCCAGGCCAGGTGCACCTCATTGAACAATCAAGATGTAGCACACCTGGGCAGAGCTAGAGACAATACATCCCTAAAACATGGGGACAATAACGTCCCCAAAACATCCTTACAATGTTGCAGTTAGAACATTATGTCTTAGTTAACATTTAACCTTATAGGAACATTATTTGAAATTATAAACATCCTTAAAACATTCTTTGAACATTAGATTAAAACATTTTCTTTAAAACATTATCAGAACTTGTAGGTATAACATTAGCCACTGTTGTGGGAACATTTCCTGCTAGCTGGGAAAACCTTGATATCAATTTTCGAAATCAAGAGTCTGACTGATAGGACGATGTCGGAAGAGAATTATTTGTACTTTTTCATATGCGTTTTGCAGTTATTTCTCATAATCAGTGCTGTTTCTGTGCTGCTGAGTGGGCAGTTTCCTGCCAGCGGGGACAGCAGCTCCATTAGTCTGATTGTTGGGCGACTGGAGTTTCTGGACTCTGACCACTCTGCTTCAAGCCAGCAGGCTCCACCATCCCACCCATTAAGTCTATTGTTGCTGAGATTGATGGTTAGGTCGTAAATTAGAGGGTGAAATGAAACATCTGGGGTGGTAGGCAGCCACAAGGGACATCAGTACTGCATGTGTGCTGGCAAATGTGGGCATACAGTATGCTGGAAAAAGCTGTAGGATGAACAGTAATTGGCTGGTCCAACACAAGTTTGATAAAGATCTGATCTGCTCTGCTTTATGAAAATTGCCTTCATCTGTGGACCACAAATCTCGTTTCTGCATGCATTTGCACAAATGACCAATTCCCATATTTCAGAACAAACTCCACCATATGCTATTACTCATCGTTGAGCCCTTAAGCCAAACTGCTTTAGCTAGCTGATGAAATGGAGCAGACTGAAGTGTAAGCCTGGTAAAGAGCTTTGTCTGAGAGGAGAATCGGGGCTAACATGGCTTCAATATCAGACTTATACAGAGGCTCTCCTGCGATATTATGGTCAGTAAATCACAGAGACAAAGCTGGATGTATAAAGAGGAGACGCAGCATGTTGATGGGCTCAAGGTACATCAGCATGTGTGGTATGTAAATTACATTTCTCAGGTTAGTGCAAGTTCACTATGATTCAGGAGTTACCGTAGTTGATTTTAGTCACACCTACTGGTTGAAATCAATGATTTTATCTACCGTAAAAGGGAAAGTAGAGGATGGAGTAGTTGAGTGTTGACCTGCTGATGAACTTGCATTTTAAAACCTCTCAAGTGGTTAAATCGGACTCTGTGTCCTCCTGCATAACTTTATCTCATGCGGTTCCCCTTTTTTTTGTCTGTTTTCCAGCTCTCTTATAGATCCTGCTCACTTTCCTTTAACACATATTTCACATATTTTACAGTCAGAATTCTGTCTGTCATTGTATTATCTGTAAAAAAATTATGAAAAATTATGAAAACTAACTCGAATACTGTCTCACCTGTATCTGAACCTGCTGCCTTTGAAGAAGATGTTGCTGCTAGAAACTGTCTTTATCTGACTTGACTTTGCACACCTGTCAGAGAGCGGGAGGAAGAAAGAAAAAGAGATGCAGACAAATAACTTCATTATTACAAAGCATCTGCGTCACAAACACTGAACAACTCATTCTTTTCATGGGTTTTTGTTTGTGTTGTAACTTTAACCCTTACAGTACCTCAAAACATCTACCATTTTCTTTTAGGTAATGTACCAACAGTGAGTGGCCGGCAGTGGGTTGCATAGCCTGTTAGTAAGCAGAAGAGGAAGGTGTTTCAAGGTGTACCAAGTTTACGCTGTAGGTCAAACCTTCATGTTTTGTTCAGGATCATTTATCATGCGAAACCAAAGTCCAGAGCAGCAGAGATGGTGCCAGAGTGGAGACACACACCTCGGCTCTGCTTAGTGTGAGAGAGAGACAGAGAGAGAGAGAGAGGCCGTATGTTCTCGAAGCTCTGCTTGGCTGCCATTTACAAACTCAATTCACTCTGATTTGATTAAGCTGCTCTGATGCTTGTCTGACATCCGAGATGACATCCACTCCCTCTCTGTCCGCCTCTCAGAGACACATGAGCTGCTGTCATTAAGAAATCCATATCCAGGGTTATACAGGCAAGGGCTATTATCAGGGAGCTTTTATAACTTTATAACCTTGTCTTCCTTTTGTAAGCTTTCTTACATGTTGTGTAATTTAAACAAGATGACACAAGATCTGTGGGTAAACTGGCTCATTGTAGCGGCAAATAAAAGAGTATTCAGCAAAAATAGCAAAGTATAATCTTACGGAAATATTTCAGAATGAAAACATGTTAAAAAGAAAGTATGAGGGTGGGAAAATAAGGGCTGCAGTAAAGAGGGAGGGGTGGACCTTCAGAGTGACTGACAGGGTGGAGGAGGAAGGGAAGAAATCAGTCAAAATGCAGCCTCCAATTCCTGAGTCAGACCTTTGGAAAATCTCGTCTCCTCCAACCTGACTTCTCCACATTGCATCTGTCCAGCTGTTTACAGCCAGCGGTCCTTCTCAGCCCGCTGCACACCTTCTTCACACTGCCTTCTTTGCAGTTTGTTATCACTTCTCCACCTGGGTGGGTGTTGTCTCTCACATGAGTTCCTCTCAGTGCATATTTTTAAGGATTTAAAGTCCATTTATAATCCAGGGTGTTCTGTTGTGTCCACAGATATGATTTTCCTGGACTCCTGAGGATACACTCTTAAAGTCTTGAGACGCCCGAAAATGAGATCTGTCAAAACAATCTCACCACAACATCCAGTCCACTCAAGATCCACGCTGTTCAAGAGCTTTTGTTTGTCACACAGTCTTCCTCAGCAGGTGGAGTTGCCCTGCTGTCCATGGATTTTCAGATGAACACTTAAGGGACCTCTCGTCCTAAAGATTATTTTCACTATTGATTCATTGTTTGGTCTATAAAACATCAGTAAACTGTGAAAGGTTTCCAACAGCACAAGGTGACGGTCATCAAATGTCTTGGTTTGTCCGACCAACAATCCAAAACCCAAATATATTCAGTGATGGAAGACAAGGAAAAGCAGAAAATTCTCACATTTGAGAATGCTTGAAAATTTACGATTAACGATTAATCGATTATTAAAAATTGTTGCGGATGAATTTACTGTTGATGAACTGATCGATTATTCAACTAATCATCTCAGCTCTACTCGTTGGCTTAAAGACTGAGACTGAAAGTTCATTCTTGACCTTGGAAACAGAAGTTGACAAAACAACGTATCAGTGATCCGTCACGTTGTGAGCTGATCTGGTGGTTTGAGGAGGAGGAGGAATGGTTCAAGTCTTGTGAAACTGAGCAATATCACAACTCTGACAACTTCCTCTGCTGTTGAGAGACTATCAATTGCACTAAATTGCTTTGCTGATATTCCCACTGAACCTTGACCGAGGCAAAGAGCTCATTCATTTTAGTTTGTTGGCAACCTTGCATTCCCCATGACCACAGACAAAAGTGGAGTCTCCATTCTCTCACTTTCGGCCCTCAACCCGAGCTTGTTTCCATTCCTGACACGCCGGCAGTGTCAATAGTCAGTCAATATTCAGAGCGACGGCCTCGGAGCGATCAGCTGCTCCACAGTGAAGGACAGCAGCATATTGCAGCAGAGCCACAGAGAGGCAGGAAAATAAGGTGGAAAGAGTGATAATGTGCTGAAAAATCTAAGTGGAACATGGAGGAAAGCTAATTTTAGCCACTAAAAACAGATTTAAATATATTTAAAAACTGCTGCAACAGTTACCAACTAGATCAGTGCCATCTTAGTTAAATATTTATAACATATGATAAATATACTGTATGTTCCTCATGTTAAGCAAGGCACACATTTTGGGAATGCTAAGTATCTTATTAGGAAATATGCTTTTTTACCTGCAAATATTAACTATTTATTTTGTGGTGGAAGGGACATTTTGGCATGGAATAACACTGCACAGTCTCGAGTGTCTCTGAGTTCAAGTGTGTGGGTGTGTGACGCACTTGTAAAAGGCTTGGTTCTCCACCCCGCACTTCCATAAGTGCTTACACGCTGCAGGGGTCGAGGTGTGAAATGTCAACACCAGTTTCTTCTGCACAGAAAAGGAAAAAGACAGAGAAAGAGATAGAAAGACAGTGAGGATGAGAAATGAGATTACCAAGACGTGTGAATAACGACAAGAGAAGCGCTGAACACGATGAGAGGGAGCTGTGCAAAATGCTGACCCACAGACCCAAAGCTGTAAGCTTAGCAAGATGTAAGACAGATATAGTGATTTGCCCACAGCGTTCAGCAGTAAAAAGGCCTTGTAGCTTGCAGAACATGGGTCTTTATGGACTAGGAGGAGGGATATATTCCTGTAAATGTCTAGTTTTCAATCCTGTGTGTCTGGTAATATGAGATTCCAGATCAATGCTGCTCTACAACAAGGATAGAGGATGAGCCAGAGACGGACAGAGGGGAAACACTGAGATCAATAACATGGGAATGAGTTACTGTAAAACAACCATGGTACACCACACCTATAAATTTAATTTTTTGTTTTAAAAAAAGAAAAAAAGATTGGGACCTTGAATCATAAACTGGTCCAGAAAACCTCACCACACAGTTTACAGCTGTGAACTGATCCGGTTTGTTCCCTTTCCTACAGTCAGCTATTTTGCTCAGCCCCCTCAGTGTCACACATCAGCTATATTAGGTATGTAGCTGTGATTTACACACATGTGCTGCAGTGGCCATGTGTGTGTGAAAGTACCAGAACTGCATTTTAAAATATTATTAACAAATTGCCTTTGGTCCCACTTTGCCTGACATGCAAAGGTGCTTTTAAAGCACAACATGATATTTTATGATGCTGATTTAACATTTACATGTACTAACGTATTATACCAAATATTTAGGAGTACCAACAGCATTTACAGAAATAACTTGCATCTTGTGTTTCCAATGCCTCAGTCAATGGGCTACACTAATTTGCTAGCTAGTTTTCAACTGCAACGCCCCGGTTTAATGTTAAAACCATTTAAATTAACCATTAACATTTATTTCTAAGCTGCGACACCAATAGATAACTAACAAATATGATGAAATAGATAAACTGCTGTTTAAAAGACATTTTACATTACAGTGTTGCGGTAATAAAGCCATGAAAAGTTGCCATCAGCTCAAAGTGGGACAGTTTCGTTAATGTGTTCCAGGCGAAATAACAGCGGTGAGGGCAAAGAGTGAAATCATGCAGTGACCTGAAGACTCAGAACAGACTACACATCGATACACGATTCAAAGCCTGATAAAATACAGTGAAAGATCGTCACAGACATGATGTAAATATAGACAGTACACACACACTCACACACACACACACACACATATAAGGACACAGTCAAAATGAAGAAATCAACAATGTTATCAAAACAATGACTGACACTGAATACATGACATGGACAGAGTTATAGATTATGATGCATAATCTATAACTTTTACTTCTACGTTTACTGATAAGGGAGCTATGAAGCTTACTTTGATAATGAGGCTATGAGGAATAATTGCGCAGGACGGGGATACTGATTAAAATTTCAACCATAAAACTGAATATTTTTTACTGAAAAAGACTCAAAATGACTGTTTGCACACATGAGCTGAAAATAGAAAATTAATAAACAAACTGGATGAACTGACAACGCAGACAACTTTTGTATAAAACAAAATGACACAAAACAACACTGAACAACCAAATAATGAAATAATAATAATGAAATCACAGTAAAAGATTTTTTAAAAAAAAGGTTCCTCCAATCATAAAGTGAGGTGAGAGCAGGACTGTGGGGAGAGGCATCAGATTGAGGATTTAAGTACAACAGTGTTTGGTGCTGCTATTATTACTTGTATTTACTCACCAGTGATGACTATGTTTACACACAGAGAGAAGAGACAGAAACACAAAGATAAAACTGCATCTTCAGCCATACATGAGCTGCCAAACAGACAAACAGGCAGACAGACTGACAAGTTAAGCAGAGATGAGAGAGCTGGTTTGAGCTTCTGTAATGAAGAGAATAGTCACCAGACTGATCGTCTGATTGGTAGATTAAAGAGCAACCTAGCATTAACTACAATAACAACCATTTTCAAGCATTTTTAGGCACCTCTAACTGAATCAGTATGGGTTAATGTGTGTCAAACAGCAATATGAGACACAATCAGCTGTCGTTCTTACAATACAAAGGTGGTATGCACATATATAAGAGGCGTAATGCACCAAAATCGCTGCTCAGTATCTACCACAGCTCTGGACTGCATGACAAACATCGAGCGTACAGATGAAACATGTGTCCCAAATGCAAGACACCTAGTTCTACTCTAGTTGTGATTTAACGTTTTAAGTCAGTAGCTGCTGTCTGTGTCAGTCTCAAGCAGAGATGTCATGCAATTTATATTTGTCAAAGACGTCCTAACGTGGATGTAGTGAAGGAGTCTCATATTTGGGCCACAGTCGACACATAATGTGAGTGAGGAGGTTAGTCGTAACACACCCACCATCCTGTTACAGTGAATCCTGCCTGTTAAGGAGATCTGAAACAGCGACACACATATACAGTGTGTGTGTGATGGTGGACAGGATTACATAGACAAGCAGTACAGTTTCATAGCACATTTATCTGATGTAACCATTACACAGATGAAGAAAGGGGGAAAGGATAGGGAGGAAGGAAGGAGGAAAGAGAATAAAGGATGGTACAGTACACTCGGAGGTCAAAAACAGTCACTAACATGATACTGAATCCAAATGAACACAGACAGTAACTGTTCATCTACATCAAAGTCATGGTGTTTTTTTTCCAGAAGTACCGAACTCCACAAATGTTAGAGGTTGGGATCTAACAGGTCAGCGTGACGATGATGTCTTTAGTACAAGACTACACAAGTCATCACCATGATGGAGGAAACTACACAGCACATTTCATTCTTCATTTTTACCCTTTAGAGGAGAAAGTGCATGCAGGAGGACACTGCGCTCACCTCCTTCTGAATCCCGATGACGTAAAAGGTTTTCCCTTCGAACTTCAGCTTGCTAACATCAGTCCTGCAAAGAACCATGATGTTATAACTTAAACAAATGTCTACATGATCAAGGTTGAAGATAGGCTAAATGATAAAAAACAAATTTGACTTAACAGCTGAGTTCAGTGTTTATGATACTGAAGGAAAATTCTATTCTAAGATCAGAAACATGTAAAAATAACCAAATTCTTCAGGATACAATTAAAGGTGGTGCAGTATGACAATCTCATCGTGATGTTTCATTGAGTGTTTTTTTATATTTGAAGGTATCATCTTATGAATCATGTGTACAGTAACTAATTTGTTCAGCGTGCAGAGGAACAAAGCTCTGCCATGACAACTTAAGTCAAAGACCATCATTTTAAATTGCCCTTAGTGAATATTATATTCAGCTCCATTTGAGATGAAACATAGAGTGAGAGTGTGTTGTGATTAGATTCAATAGAGGCTACACAAGCTTACAGGTTCATATTCAAGAATTAGGGACACATTTGTACCATTTGAGGAGGTGGATCCTCTTGTTTCCCTGGAAGACCACAAAACCTGTGGCTGTGAACCCGAGAAAGGCTGTGGAGCCTGTGAAATCCTGCAAACACACACACACACACACACACTCACACACGTGCTGAGTGAGAGGCAGCAGACAGCATTATGGGATACAGGTGGATTAACAGCGGGGAGACAAGTGGGCCATCAGTAATCTCCATGGTAATGGCACCTACACAAAATCATTTGTTGCAAACTTCACCGCCCCAATTTGCAGTAACTGGCATCAAGAACAAGGCACAGAAAATACAGAACAGGTAGACTCAGTCTGATATAGTGAAGTGAAATGAAACCAATATCAACTCCAGAGTCGGAGCAGAACACAATATGTTCCTGTCACTCTCCCACAGAGTTGTTTATCATCTGTAGACCTCCTTTCCTCTGCTGGTGTGCCTCTCTGTAAATCACTCTCTGTGTACGCCACGTTTTCTTGCTCACTTTCTCTGATTCTTGATCTTCACAGAGCTGCATGTGCATGACGCTTCAGTCCCTGCAATAACAGCCATTTCCAGCAAACCAAATTAAAACCAGCCCCACTGACAAGAGTGAAGCAGATAAAGCGGATTCTCTCCAATAGACAGAATTTAAATATCTCGTTAATCTGTGTAGCATGCTTTGATACGCCTGTCCATGGGCGGGTGTCTGACTGGGCGGAGGATGAACAGAGAGGGTGAGAATAAGCGAAAAGTAAATGTAAAATATTGCTTTTCTTTATCAGATTCAGTCTGTTCGATCAATCACAACAGCACAAGAAAGACACACCAAAAGAAAAGTACACGCTGTACTTATATCACAGTAGAAACTCAAATGAACCACAGTACTAACAGTAGATAACTCTAAAGATTTCCACTGTTAACACTATAAAGATGGAGTCAGTGACATTGACTTGCTGAAGCCATGATTTTCTCTGACCAATCAATACGAATATTGACCCCTGAAAGTGGTGGTTTCTGTACAGACCAGATTTCTTTTGTTTACTGTAGTAAGATAGTGTTCCCGGAGGTGCAAATGTAAACTAACCTCTCTGACCTTAACTAACTGACCTCTCAGGTTTGCTGCTGCTGCTAGAGTTAATCATGTGTATAGTCATCCGTTTAATATGCAAATTAAGGGCAAACAAGCAAAGGGTAAAGAGGGCAGGTGAGTGTGTAACTGGCACAGTCACCCTCTCCACTGAAGCCAGAATTTGTACTTTCACACAGCTGCATGAACAACTTTGGTGAATATTTACACCTGTAAATGAATAAGCTTTTAATCAGTAATGATGCCAAAATTATGTTTTGTTCACTTTTGACAAATTAACAATAAAAATTGTAAAGTTTACAGTGACAACAGAAAGAATAACTTTGTACATAAAAGACGACAGAGCAGAGAAATATCATCCTGAACATTTACTGTAACTTTAATAAACTGTAATAATAACTGTTATAACCGTAACCAGAAGTTTCACTACCTAAATAAATGGGTTAAAGGTTAGGGCCATCTGTGTGGAAAATATTAGGCATTATGTATGTATACTTTATATACATACAGTACAAAGGTGGAGACGTGAGGTGGAGGCCCTCTAAGACAGTGAGATATTTTTCTGTAAATTATGATCAACAAAATGCAACAATAAATTGGGGTAAATTACTGAGGCGTGGAGAATAAATAGTGCCAACAGTGAGAGAGAGCTTTGATTAGAGAAACCTTGTCAATATCAACAGCACCAGGCCTCACAGCCACACTGGACGAAAGTGTACGTTCTCCACTGATGTTACCTTGCATGGGTGAGGGTCGACTCCATACGTTTCGAGGCTGTGAGCCCTTTGAAGCATGCTGAGCTCTGCTAATGCAGCACACTGGCCCCTAAAAGAGAGGAGAGGAGAGGAGACACATTGAGGCTGTCAGCGTATGTCACATTTTACAAATTTAAGCAACAAAAATGTGAGTTTTTCTGCATGTTTCACTAATTAAAGTCATTACATTTGGCCCAGTTTTTGATCATCTGTTAACATTTAGCAGAAGCAGACATATTAACAGAGGCCAAGCGCTGAAGCTGTACTTGCTCATTAGTCTAAGTGCTGCAAAGACAAGGAACTGAGTGATGTACACTGCTACTCACCCTGACGCCAGACAAATAAATCAACATTAAAACTGCACACACATACATCTGTCTACATGCACATAGAGGAAAAATGCTAAACCCATTAAAGAACGGCTTGACTATGAAAATACAACTCACAGACACACACAGTCCTCTCCTCCCCATTTGTAAACCACCTGAAGTCTCTTTCTACGGCTCAGCAATCTACATGCTGTTAATCCCGTCCCATCGGGGCAGACAGAGGACATTTAGCATCATCTGCCTCTGCGCTGTGGGAAATGACGGATTTGTCTTTGATGTTCTGTAATCGCTGTAAGTGTGACGGTCACAAACCTTACAACATCATTCATGAGCTGCAGCGATGACAACACAAACAACCCGGTTATGTATACGTTCACATATATACATCCTGTCATCTTATGATTTAGGAACTTATTCTGTCCGTGCAGAGTACACAGTATGAATGGGACATCAGTTTCAACATATTTTAATATTTTTCACTTTCATCATTATATTTATGCAGAAACCTCTGGGTGCACTAATCTCCTACTCTTTTAATACAGCTTCTTCCTCATATCGCATTTTATTTCACACATTTACATACCAGAGTTTATAGATATCTATTGTGTCTGAGCAGTTTTCAGGGGCCCAAAAGCAGGGCCTCTGATCACATGCCGAGGATACACAGAGGATAAACAAGGGGATCTAATTTATCAGGTCTGGCTTTAGCGCATATTTTTCATCAAAATTTAAATTCTGAAAATCCTACAGTAACAAGCAAGGTGTCCTCAACAAGCTTGGCATAAATAATTCATGCACATTCCTCTGCAAATTAATTTCAGTTTTTATTTACTTTCAACTGAATCTAAACTGAAATACCTTCTGCAATGCAATGAACCACAAATCTCTGGGTATCATCCAATTTTGTCTCTATAGCCAGAATGACAGAAAGCACTTTATTGTCTGCAGAGGAGAAAATTGTCTCCACAGCATGTTTTGAAAACACAGATCACAGGAGTGAGCATCCATGCCTGTCACCAAAATCAAACAGTAAACTGATATGAAAGACACAGCTCCAGACACTCACAAACACACACACACACTTTTACCTGAGCTCGTTCTTGTGTATTTCAATAATTTTCCTCTCCAGTTTGAGGGATTGTTTAGGGAACAGCTTGAAGTCTCTGATGTAGTCTGATGGGTGCTCCTCTGGGTCGTAGTCCCCGAGCTCAGCTGGAGACAGATGGTGATATCAGTGTGAAAATGGTCTAAAAAACAGGTTAAACAGTTGTGTATATCTGTTTTAATGCTATATAAATGCAGTCCATTTACCATAACATTTCGCAAAATGCACTTATTTGCTTTGTGGTGGAGAGTTAGATGAGAAGATTGATACCACTCTGATGTCTGTACGGTAAATACGAAGCTGGAGCCAGCAGCCGGTTAGCTTAGCTTAGCATAAAAACTGGAAACAGAGGGAAACGGCCAGCATGGCTCTATCCAAAGATAACAAAATCCACCTAGCAGCACCTCTAAAGCTCACTAAACTGAAGTATAAAAACGGTAATTTGCCGTTTTACATGGGGTTATGTTCCTGACTATTTCTTGTTAGGGAGGAACTCCCTGGAGTCTCCGCTGGTTGCCTGGCAACTGCTTAGAGACAGAAAATAGTCTGGCACATAACACCATGTAAAAAGTCATTTCTAATCTTTGGGTTTTGTACGGATTACACAAATGTGAAATATCATATTAGGTTAATTAGTGAGCTTTAGAGGTGCAGGTAGATTTTGTTACCTTTGGACAGAGTCAGGCTAGCTGTTTCCCCCTGTTTCCAGTCTTTATGCTAAGCTAACTGGCTGTTTAGCATATATACTGTATATAGTCAACAAACACATGAACGTGAAAGTGGTTTCAATCTTCTCATCTAAGTTTCCGCCAGAAAGAGAATAAGCATATTTCCCAAAATGTTGAACTATTCCTTTAACATCTGACTAAATAGATGTTTGTCATCAGCAAATTTGCTGGTTGCTCAAGCCCAAACAAAGGCTCAAAGAGGGATCTTTTTCATTATATTCTTATTTCCACAGGATACTTATAAGCCTGATAGATAAATATTTTCCTTATTGAATCCAGTAGAAAGTCCTAACAGACACTAATTTATTTTTAAAATCCATTCTTAATTAGCAGTCATAATAAAGGTTAAATCAAATACTTGCCTGGAGTTTAATTAAACAGTAATCCTCAACCTATTCTCCAGCTCTATAATCAACACCCTGACAAAGTGGGACAGGGACCTGCCCTCGTTAATCAGAGCAGCCAATGATACGCTGCAGACACACTCTGGGTGGAGATAATGCAGCCAGTCACACTCTGCTCTCTGGGGACATGAACCAATCAGAGAGTGTTTGCAGAGTACAGTGATTTGTGTATCAGCTAGAAGGGTTCATTTATATGATACAGCTAAGCTAATTCCACTCTTAATCCATATTAAAGCAAGTGGCTCCGCGCTGTGATTCAACATTGAACGGTTACTTCTAATTAACTGAAGAAAAAAAAATCTTTCTTATTCCTTTTCCCAGCGGTCCACATACATCTTGCAGTGTTATAAAATGTAGGATTACCAGTCTGATGACTCGAAATGTAGCAAGTTAATGAGGCAGAGACCAGACAAATGGAGTTTGACTACAGAGTTGGTTTGATGCTCTTCATCCGGCTAGGATGCTAGCTCTAAGCAAACTCTTCCTTCAGACTTAGCCTAGTTATGACATAGCTAAGTGTTAACTAAGTGGAGATTTAACATTACACATCACTAAATCAAAACAGGTTGCACCACACAAACTACTTCTTACATAGAAAGAGTTGTTACTAAATATTCACACCCAGTAACTGCCAGGTGTAACTAAGCTAACATTAGTTTGCTAAAATTGTTATTTTTGGCAGCTATGTTACAGCTTGTGATGCTACAGTGGCTTCCTGTTTATGTTAGTTGATTGCTTTCGATTGAACGGGACTACAGATGTTCCCAAGCAAGTCTTTGCTAGCTGAGACAGTCTACAGGTGCAATCTGTAACTGAGGTGGCATCTGATGTCAGGCATATTTCTCTGGGGTTGTTTATATCAAAAATGTCATCCTGGGATTGTCTGAGTAGCATCTAGAGGACAGAAATAGAGTAGGGAGTAGTATTTTTATCGATTTCCATTCTGAATGAAAGACTTGCGCATATGCACAGTGCAAATCTGACATATCATCATGTGATCTGAGTCTACTGCCACTTTTGACTGATAATATCCTCATTTGCATCTTTTCTGTATAAAAGCATTTGCAGAGTTTTCTTTGTCGCATGTCGAGATGTGACAGGTTACCAAGGTGTCCAGGACTAAATCTGTAAAAACCTGTCAAGTTGCTGCTCATATCCATGTGTAAATCTTAAAAATCAAATATAATAATTGTCAGCTGTAACATGCTAAATCACCAGTAGATTCACTTTCAGTAAGTCTGTACCAAACCCACTGTTTGTCACTAGGCCTCACCCTGTACGATGCAGGCTCCCAGATATGCAGCTTCAGCAAAAGGACAGAGGAGACGGCCGTGGTAGATATCTCTCTTCAGCTGGAGGTACAGGAGATACCTGGACACACAGACACAACACACATACACACAGTTAAGAAAACAGAAAAACTGACACTTAATCTAAATGTACTTTACATTTGTTGCTCAAACTGAAAGTTTATTTGGTCTACAGTAAGGCAGTATAGGGTTGCAGTACTGCAGAAATATGTAGGAAATTTCATGTGGATGTGTGTCATTGGTTTCCCTTACTACTAGTGTGCATTTAGTATTTATTTTTGTAAAATGAGCCTTAATAATGTGACGTTAGACACAGCAAACTAACTAATTATAAATGAGAATCAGTACTGTTGTCTCATCATCATAATATCATGTTATCTTCACGTGAAATATTTCCAGATGGTTAAAGGTAAAATTCATAAACCAATACAGCCGCTTGATTTGATAATGATGTAGCTGTGTTACTATGGCAATTAGAGAGGGTATTGCTATGGAATCAACTACCACACAGCAGCGACTGGTACTGTAGTTACTATGGAGACGGCTTCAATGGAGGCAAGTTTAGCCATGCTGCTGACATGCTGATTCGTCTCGTGTTACCAAGGAGACGAAAAGTGACATTGGTGCTGAACCTATAGGGACATGTGTTGCCATGGATACAGATGAGTTTCCAGAGGAGACCAAAACACCAGAGTCAACTGACTCATTAAACTTGTTTTCTAACTCAAGTGAAAGACGCAGCAGAAGGAAAGCATGAAAGATTGAATGGAGTGAAAAGCCTGCTGCTGTGGCTAAATAGTTTTATTTATAGAGTCTGACTGTGGCCGCATGTAGGTTCTTCAAATTTACCTAAAAAACACGTCTATCAATATTTACATGACCTTCTCAGTTGTGTTTACTTTTGTCCGCCTCCATTTTCTGTCTCTGTCTCCTCATCTTCTATTTTCCTTCCCTGAACTCTTGTCTCAATGTTACAGTCACAGTATCTTTTACAAGCCGCTTGTTTTATTTAACAGGAAGTTCAGTTTGTCCTTCGTCTGTAACTCCTGTGTCACACAAACTCACTTTTCTGTTTTAATCAATGGATACAGTATATATAGAATAATGACTACAAAATGCTGAGTCTCATAAGATCTATTCCATCTTCCCAACTTGTCAGTTTCTCTAATTTGACCCCTTTTCTGTCCCTTTTCACTCTCATCCTCTTTTCTTTCTCCCTCCATCTCTCCTCTTCTCCCACTCTGTGGTTTTATTATTCCCATTCTCATTTACTGTATGAGGTTTAATTTGTGTAGATCAGCAGTGCTTTGACTGTACACTATGGGATCACCGAGCAGGTTACATCCATGCACAACACTTTTACAGCTGAGCTAATGGTCAATTCTACGAAAAGAGAAACTCTGTATACTTCTTTGGAAGTTTTCCTGCAACCTTATTGCCAGACAAGAACGTTAATTTACAATTCTGTAAAACCTTGTATTACGTTCTGCAATATCTGCGCATGGAAGCTGCAGTATGGTTAATGTTAGGGAAAGATTGTTTTTATGGCTACTAAAAAGGTTAATATGATTTCTGTGATGAGACAGTCTACTGCATGAAAGTCAGACCTCCTCAACTTTCTGCCACTCTTTATAAAAAGTACACAACTTCTTTTCATCTCTTTTTGGTATTTGAAAAAAAAAAGGCAGACTTCGAATAAAATCCTGCAAACTGGAGCACATGCAGCACACATACACATTAGCATAATAGCAAAATCCCTCCCAAAAAGACTTGATATTGAGCGCTCCATTGGATTTCATCACTGACTGCAGTTCCTTCTGATCTTTCCAAAGTCAGCTCGACTTTAACTTCTATGTCCACTCCAAACTCATCAGTAGACTGCCAGTGTAATGTTGCTCCTTGAGGACTCTGAGATGAGGTTGTTTTTTTTCTTTAAGACAAGCTAATGAACAGAAATGGACACAAGGACTAAGTAAACATGCAGTTTCAAATTGCTGAAATGCAAGGAGAGGAGGGTAAATAAAAAATCTAGAGAGACATAGTGAAGGAACTGAGGGAGAACTCAAAGAAGGGGGATGCTGAGAAACAGAGAGGAAAGTTTTTATGACATTGATGATGCCCACAAACACCTTTAAGTAATAAAAGTTGAAGAAGTCAGGGAGATATGCCAGTACGAGCTGAGAGACATGGAGAGACACCTGAGGGAGGAGAGTGAGCTGTGATTACGGGGAGGAAGAAGGAGGACAGAGAGAGTCCAACAGAAGCGAGGGAGGAGACACCTGAGGGAGGAAATGATGGGGAGATGGTGTGGAGAGATCTGAAAAGGATAGAAAAGAGAGAGGGAGCAAGATGGAAAAGCAGGGATGGAGGAAGGGAAGAGAGAAATGGTGATCGTTAGAGAGAAGCAGAGGTGGTGAGACATTACAGCTCAGATGGGACGGAGAGCAAGAAAACAGAGTCCCTGCTGAGTGAGCATCTCTAATTATCACTATGCCTGAGAGATGGTGTGTGTGTGTGTGTGTGTGTGTGTGTATTTTTGGGGGAGGAGGGAGGGGGGGGGTTATTATAAAGTTTGTATAAA